>CM033633.1:14851341-15451341 GCA_019453435.1 Rhinogobius similis | reverse complement strand
TGATACACCCCTGCAGGGTCAAGGGTCAGGTCAGAGGTCACCCAACAGATCCGAGAGCTACAGCGTCAGGCCCACTCTGATGCCTTTCTGCATGGAGGTTTGTACTGCCAAAACATACAGTACTGGTCGTTTGTGGATTTTTGGATGAGAAAATAGGAAAGGATTAATTTGTTGTGTTTAAATTATGTATTCTATCCTCCCCAATTATATATGAATTGAAATATCAATTAGTTTTACCTTAATTTAAATACAGTGTTTTGGTAAATTCCAATTGGATAAACATCGAACCATCCGTACATAACCAGCAAATGATCTATGCAAACAATCAAACCATCCTTTTGTATTTTATGACAGACCTAGTTGGAAATAGATTTTAGAGGGCCACTTTTTGTGAGAATGTGAATAGGTCTAGCCTTGATATTGTGCTGTTGTCTGTGTCTCTTTGTAGATGGGTTACATCAGCAGCGTCCGCAGTGGAGGCCAGATGTGTGCGCTTCTTTCAGACCAAAACATCATGGGCTTCATCTCAGCGATTCATGAGCTCGCCTCAAGAGAACGACAGTTATATTGTTGGTCAAGCAGCGTCAAGAAGGTCCTGCTCGCTCCACTACGCACAAGAGGTCACAGGATTATATTTTTAAATGTGTAGTAAATCTAAATTAGGCTAAGAAAACTACAGAATTTTTCACTTTGTTCCTACCTTGGTCCTACAGAGGGAGTGAATCCTTGTTTAGGAGACCCGTGCACTCGCCTGTTCTTCACTGTTTGTGATAAGTTTGCTCCTCTGAACCTTCTGATTGGACGACACTCCGCCGCTCTCAGCTACTTCCTGCACGACCTGCAAAGCTGTGATGTCACTTCCCTTCCTCTAATCAACCGCGCTGAGCACTTCCTGGACATTTTTAAAGAGTAGGATATACTTGCAAAATTAATTACATTGTAATCGAAATCGCAATTTGAATGGATGCAATTTGCAAATCATGCAATTCCGCAAACAACAAAATATCCTCTCTCATTCTGCATAAAAAATGCTAACCCTGTAGTTTAGATGTTTAGAAATGGGAACTTTTAACAAAATCCTATTAAATCGTGCAGCCATTTTAGTAGGTTATGAAGTCCACCACATAATTTAGTTTGCACAACTCTATGTTCAAAATGTAAATTACATATTTTTCTGTCATCTTCAGGTATTGTTCTTCAGTCGGGGATTTCCAGGTCATGGGTGGATTTCAGTCCCTTCAGAAACTCTCAAAGTAAGTTAAGTTCCCAATGTAAAAAAAAAAAAAGGTTTCTCTATCCTTTATTAATAATAATACTTACTACCTAGTTGAAATCTTCTTTGAAATAGAAATGAGCTAGTAAAAAAAAAAAATCATGTGATAAAAATTGGGCAGTTGAAGTTGACCTTGAGTAGCACTTTAGTTTGATTTTTGTCGTAGTTGCAGCGGCAGTTTGTGTTTTGAAGCTGTTGTAGTAAATACTGTTACTATGGTCCTGGATCTAATCTCCTGTCTCTTTCTTTGCAGTGACTGTTTAGGCTCCAAACACAGCGAGCTCCGTCAGCTTTGTGTCTCGGACTCAGATAAAGACGAGGTGGACCTAGTTTCGATGTTGTACTGGCCGTTACAGCAGCTCCATCACTACAGCCGACTGCTGCTCAAACTCGCCGCCTGCTACGATGTGGTCAGATTACGTTTACCTTATACATACATATTCTTTTCTGATTTCTGTTTTATTTTTGAATTGTATTTATATTTCTAACAATGTTCCATCATTAAAAACATACTTGGAGTTTTTAGCAGCATTCACGCTGTTTGAGAAATGCAAGTTAGAAAATCCTCTTCCCTCCAACTATCAAAAACACTCCCTGCTGATCTCCCTTGATCCGTGACGTTTTTCAGATTATTTACGTCACTGATCCAAGAATCTGCTGCTGTTTTAAGTCCTTAAATCATCACCAGACTCGTTCTGAGCATTTCTGCCATCTAAACATAATAACTGCTACAAGTGATAAAATAGCTAAATTGTGTCTAGCACTAGGCGCCATCTACTGGCTAAATACATGCAGCAAGTGTCAGTCCAGAGAGCAGAGAAACTTCTTCATAATAAACTTTTTGTGTTCTTGTTGTTGAAAACATGAGGCAAATTCAAGGTACTCAAGTGCAGGTTTTAAAGGCTAATAACAATATGAAAAATTGATAATATGTTTTCCTTTAAATAATGTTGTCTGTGATATGACTGTACATTGAGTTGTTGCAACAATGTATTTACCTAAAAGGTTTGATGAAATGTCTTTCCGTCTTCCCTTTTTATGAATAAAGTGATTGTTAGTGATCAGAGGCCACTGGTGCAGATTGTCACTCACACTTCTGTCAGTCTACTCCATTGCAGCTGTGGTTACACAAAGAGTTTAGTTAAAGGTCCCATAACATGCAAAATCGACTTTTCAGAGGTTTTAACCTTCCTACAGTGCTATTTGGGCCTCGTATGTGTGCCCAAAGTGGTTTTTTGATTGATTCCCGCATGCTTTCGCTAGAGAACTGTCTTTTTTGTCCCCCTCGGGTGAGCAGGAAGACGGGGGCTCATCCCATGGATGACGCGGCTTCCCATGGATGACGCGTGTTTAAGCCATGCCTCCGGGAAGCGCAGCCGCAGAATAAAAACAGCTAATGCTAATGCTACACAGTAATTACACGATGGATACGACAGATCGAAGAGTTAGCGTGTTATTTACCAAACGGCAACGTCCGTCGTCGAGGTACTGCATGATCGTCAAACTCCAGGTCAGATCCAGGACGTAGGACTCAGCACGACGCACCGTCAGGACGGATAAAAGGTTTATTCCCTGTTTGTGTATCGCTGTTTACCGGAGCACACGCGCATAAGCACTATCTCCGCTCTAGGCTTCGCCACGGGTTGGGCGGGGAGCGCGCGAAGTTGGGCGGGAGCAGCCTGCTCTCTGTTCGGGGGGGTCAGATCTCAGAGTGAGCCGTTTGCTTTTGCAAGGAGGGGGGCCAGTCCAAGAAATGGGTGTTTTTTGGAAACTGTTATGTTATGGATATTGCACAACGCAAAATTTAATCAACAAAGCCCTTAGAATAGACTGTGTAAAGGGCAAAATAGCAGAATATGGGACCTTTAACCTCCAATAATGTAGGGCCTAAAATAAATTCAAGGCATGTTTATTATACTACTGGCCATGGTATCCTTCCTATAAAATATCTTTATTAATAAACTCACACTACTAAACTATAACACATGTGTTCTCTCCTTCAGCTCACTGCGGAGTACCAGGCCCTCCATCAGGGCTGTGGTCTGTTTGAGTCTCTGTCGTCATCGCTGCTAAAAAAGAAAAACGAAGCAGAAACGACGTGCAACTTTTGGAAAACACACTCAGGAAAAACTACTGTGAGTGCTACTACGGCAGTTTTGATTTTATAACTTTATAATCATTGCTTTGTCACAGCTAATTTAACATAAGTGAGATTGTCCCAGATGTTTAGTAGCTCAAAGTTATTAGCCCTGAAGAACCGATGCTTGCTAAAATGAATGGTCAAGAATTGCTTTACTATTAAGTGATAGGTGAAAAATGTGCTGTGATTGTGGACATAAAAAGTGTGTTATTTTCAGGAGTTGCTGCGTCTCCCTCATCGACGCGTGGTGTGTGAAAGCAGCCACAGAAATCTGACTTTACAAAACGCCGGGCGCTTCTCCAACCACTGGTTCATTCTGTTCAATGACGCTCTGGTGCACACACAAGTAAGACTCTTAAATCTTACACTCTAACTGTTCAATGATGTAATGTGTGTTATTAAAATGTTAACTCTTTCACTCAGGGCACAATTCCCTCTAAGAGTTTTGTAAGTACTGTGTGTGTTTGGGCTTAGTCTCTCCAGCTTTACTTTTCGACTGGGTACACACTTTTTACTCCAATCATAAATGCTGACACGTGTTAACATTTATTTCAGTTTGCGTGACTTTTATAGCAAATCATTTGAAAGTAAAACTGACTCCACGTGTCTTAAAGGTGCACTACGTAACTTTGCTACTTGCTTATCTCCATGAAGATGTTATTGTTTGCCTGGAATGTTCCACAGTATGACATTAAACCGTCAGCTCTCCACAGAACTAACCTGTTGCTTGGCCTGCTAGTGTCACCTGCGTGTCTCCACAGAGATAAATAAGTCTACTGGTCATACTGTCGAATATTCTACCGTCCCCATGGAGGCGAGCAGATGGTAGACCTTCCACCAAAAAAGTTACATAATGCACCTTTAACTAGCTTTAGAAGTGTCCGATTCTCCTTTAAAGGTGGTGGAGTGCATAGTTCCTCATTGTTGCATCTGTATTTATGCTTAGACTCTGGATCAGGAGTGTTCAAACTATAGATGAATGTTCCAAGGCTTATTTAAAGGCGCTGTACCTGATTTTTACTGTTTGAAATAAAAAAAACAGAACTAGTTCATGTACCCGATTGTTTTCATGTAATAAAGTAGAATCTGTTTTGACCCAGTACAGATATAATGTAAAAGCATTTATCTGAGTGAAAATGAGACCACAGCACTTTCTTCGTACCTTTTTTAGAGTGTTTTATTTTCCAAGAAGGAGAAAGTGTGACGTTAGCATGCTACTGTTTGTTAGCTGTACCGTGATGGCAAAACTCACTGTGGGCTCATGAAAAGTTCATGAAAAGGGACGAGATTACGTAAGTGAGCAATACATGTGACTGCTGTAAAGACTTTAAAATAAACTTGTTCTGTTTTTCACATTTCACAACAGTAAAAATCAAGTACAGCCCCTTTAAGTTATGTATGTTTTGACCAGCGCTCTGTGGCCCTGTTTCATTATTTCAAAAACGTTTGGACATCCCTGCTCTAGACAGAAAATCCCAAAACACATGTGGATGTACCTTAATCACAGTTTATTAAAATATAGTCAAAGCTGTGTTTCTTTTTTACAACATTGTCATCGGTTTTGTAGAACTTGTGATTGTATTTTTTGACCAAGCAAATCAGCGTTTTCTCAGCATGGCATTACTAACATGGGACTGCCGGTGTGGTGACTGCGGTGACGTTTCAAAACTGAAAGCAGTAATTTACCACAAAACCCCAGTGTATAATTTTATCGACGGTGTAAGCATTTTTGACAGCATAATGCAATCACATGACACTGTAAATTACATGTTTTATCTGTCCATCTCTTCCAACAGTTTTCCACTCATCACATCTACCCTTTGACCTGCCTCTGGGTCAAACCTGTTACTGAAAACGACAATGGCCTGTGAGTTTACAACACGCTTTAAACTACTACTACATTCAAGCGTTACAGTACAATATTTCTTTCTATTTTAATACCTAATGCCCCAATCCTTTTTTGTTTCTTTTTTTTAACAGTTATGCCGTTAAAATTATATGTCCAGAAGAGAATTTCACCCTGGTGGCATCAACTCCACAAGAAAAGGTGCGTTTATTTTACACACATTGAGACAATTGGAATTTAACTTATTCAAGGTTCCCATGTTTTTCTTGTAGCAAAGTAAATACAGTTTTGCCCACAAACAGTGAATAATAACAGAAGGTATTTGTGATTGTATTACTGTCTGAATCCAAGTATAAAGTCTCGACATAAAGTGGACTCTAAATTATGATTGTATTGTTTGTTGGTTTGTCTTTTCTGTGTGGTTACATTTTTTTATTTGGACCTGGAGTCTGAAATCAAGCTTTTTTGATTGAGCGTTTATTACGAACCCGAAAGAGACTTTGCTGCAATTGTGAAGAATCAGGATCTTACAAATGAGATGGAAAAGTCACAAATAACTTAACTATCTCCTTTGTCGTGGTTAGAAAACAATAGAAATCAAATACTACAACAGCTTTACAAGGCATTATAACCAATTAGCGTATAAAATGTTGCTTTCTTGCTCTTTTTGTCGTCATGTGTGCACAGAACAAGTGGCTGCGGGCTCTGAACCAGGCGGTAGACCAGGTGCTTGGAGGAGGAGGTCAAGGGTCGTCGCCGGGGGTAACAGCCATGAGCCGCACGGCCAGCTACACGTTCACAGGAGAGGGACGATTCAAAGACGCACAGTACACAGGACACTGGCAGGCCGGGCGAGTTCATGGAAGGTCTGTGTGGATATGGTATATCAAAAAAATATCAAATGGGAAGTGAAATTTGTAGTGTTGAATAACGTTCTATTTAACTATTTACTGACAGAGGAAACATGAAGTGGCCCGATGGACGAACATACACTGGAAACTTTAAAAATGGACTGGAGGATGGGTCAGTACTATATCATTCTAATGTTGTTTCTAATGTTTTTTTTAATTGTTTTACTCTGTATTATTGTTGTAAGAATATTTAACCATATCTTCAAAATAAGGATTTCTGTTTTTGCAAATGATCTGTATAAAATATAGCATAGATATTGTTTTTGAATTAATGTCATTCTTTCATTCTAGTTATGGCGAGTGCTTGATGCCAAACAAGACACTGAACAAATCAGACTGTTACCAGGGACACTGGAAAGATGGACAGATCCATGGCTTTGGCAAATACAAGTGAGTGCACTATATTGACTTTCTAACAAGTAGTAATGTTCTTCATGCTTCATCTCTTTTACCCACTCAAAGTTGTATTTAGAGTGCAGGGCTGTAATCCTTTAATCGTTTTTGTTGATTAATTGATTGATGGTGTCGTCGTCAACCAAAATTTGTGTTAGTTGCCTAATCATTTTATTTAGATTAAAAGGATTTATATGGGACTGCAGCAAAAATGTGACTATATGGACTGAGTTAGCTCAAGATTTTGGAGGGAATCACAAGTTTAATCTAATTTATGTAGGCCTATATTTAACAAATAAATACACAGTTTACAAGTACATTTATAGAGTCTTAAGTTTTGAGTGCAGTTTGAGTCAGATACGTGGAGTTACTTCATAGCATTGATAGATTTATCTCCCAAGAATTTCTTTAGTTTTGAAGTTAGAGTGACTCATTGGTGTCTTTATTTTCAAGACGCCATTGCTCAGAAAATGTACGTTTTCACCTACCCTTGATACACGCCCATTGGTGCTCTGATTTTCTTTCATTTTTTTCTCAAACAGTGGTACAAGTAGCCATTTTGGCACAAAAAAAAAAGAAATTCCTCTGCTCGCTATCGTAATCTGCAGCTCTCCATAATCTAGTCCAGTAGTGTGGTCTTTGAGTGCAGTGATGACATTTTACGGTAAAGAAATCCAAAATCAGCGCCACAGTTTTCAATCCAGTGGTCAGCAGGCTTCTTTCTTTTATTTAAGTAATTTTAGATCAATATTGCAATTTAAAATGTCTGATCCACAGGTGTCATAGATTATAACTATAATAAATCTACTATACCTTTATGTTTCTTGTAGATATGCCACAGGGGAGGTGTACGAGGGCTGTTTTTTCGAAGGCCAGCGTCATGGTTACGGGATGCTCAGCTCTGGGAGACTGGCGCGCTCGTCCTCCAGCGTTTTCATCGGACAGTGGGTTCATGACAAGAAGACGGGGTACGGGGTCTACGATGACATCACCAGGTAATGTTAAAACACCCTTTTTGTCACAGCTATTGACGCCAAACAAATATACAAAACCAAATGTGATTTTCACAGTGGTCAGAAATACATGGGGATGTGGGTCGAGGATCAGCGCCATGGAAACGCAGCTGTGGTCACTCAACACGGGCTTTACTTCGAAGGGTCATTCAGGGAAAACAAGATGAGCGTAAGATCTTTTAAACATTGCTTTACATCTCAAATAGTTTGTAAAACAAGTGTAATGGACAAAGTGTTGTTCTTTTAGGGTTCAGGTTTGCTGGTGTCCGACGATGATACAACTTTCCATGGGGAGTTTTCTGACGACTGGACCATTAATGGAAAGGTAGCAGTCATTAGGCCTGTCACGATAATGATTATATTGACCCTATTGTTAAATGTTCAATATTGTTGTCAGTATTTACCGTGTGTGCTTTTTTTTTTCAACTAATGAGGAATTTTTTGGTAAGATTTGATCTGTAGTGGGTCAAATAATGTAAACTGTTACTACCCATAATAGATAAACTATAATGGGACAGATATTATGCCACAGTGACTTTTTTGAGCTTTTAACCATGTTCTAACAAGGTTCCGTCATCAAAAACATACCTGGAGTTGCATTTAGCTTCATTCACGCTATTTTGAAAGCACTCCCTGCTGAACTCCCTCGATTAACGGCGTTTTTTTCCCATTTTAGACGTCACTTATTCGAGTATCTTCTGCTGTTTTAAGTCCTTAAATCATTGCTAGACTCGTTCTGAGCATTTTTGCCGTCTAAACATCATCACTGCGAATGCGTCATAGCTCAACAACACTCATGGCAATAGAGACAATGTGGTAATCAAATTTGTGTAATTGCCTCTGTGGCCAGTAGATGGAGCCAAAGCTAACTTACCATGGCGTCTCCCAAGGCTGTGACGAAGTTACATTGTTCTTTGTAAAAACATTTTATTTTTAGATGTCAATGTAAAGGCACTCAAAAGCATGTTTAAAGGCAATAACAAAACAAATAATGCACAATATTTGTCCTTTAAGGTATTAAAATGTTTGTTCTGCTATTTTTGGAATTCAGCAGTTTTTTAACCATATTGTTCTTATGAATTTACCGGGATTAAAAACATTCAGGGTTATTGTGACAGTGGCATGAAGTAGTTTCAATATTATCGTTTATTGTGATATTTTCTGTTACAGTCAGTGTCCTTCTTACATCATACATTTATTTTGATTCCTTGAATGCAAATGCCCACCTCAATTATTGCTATTTAGTAGTTTGAGTTTGATAATTGAAACTGAACAATTATAACGAATCGCTTTTATCCTAGGGCCTCCTGCACTTGGCTAACGGCGACTTCTTTGACGGTGAATTCAGTGGCGAATGGGCTTCACTCAAAGTTACTGGAACGTACACGAAACCTTCTGCGGATGAACCTGTGAACAAAGAGAGAAAGAACACACTGTAAGATAAAATGAAGAGATATTGGCTGCGTCCGAATCCACACTATGGAATCAGGCCATTTTTAGTGCTGTTCAAATGCACATAACAAGGAGAAAGTAGTATCTGAATTGCTCTGAGAATAAGTGCACTACAGAGTCTGCTGAAAGGTTTTGGACCATTTAGTGAATAGAGGTCAGGGGATAGACTGGGCATTCGGACGCAGCCATGAATTTCAGTGTTTTATTCCACATTTGCAGTGTGCAGTTCTTACACGTGATAGTTGATCAGTCCTGTGTATATTGCAGTGCGTTGGGGCAGTACGTGGTGCCGGCGGCTCAGCGGTGGATTTGTGTGTTTGACGAGTGCTGGGGTCGACTCGGCTGTGACGCGCCCGGAGCTGGAGAGAGGACTGTGGCCTGGGACAACATCGCTGTTACCATAACAACCACCAGAAGACAGACGTGAGTGATGTGGTGGAAAATCTTAATATGTTTGGGATGCAAGATACATCACAATGGAACTAAATTATTACTTTTATACACAATAACCTTATTATTAGTCTTATTCAGTGTAAAACTTGCTAAAACTTGCTAACCCTGTAGTTTGGAGCTCTACAAATATGTTTGCTGAAATGCATATGATTCTTGTTTTACTTTAGCAGTTCATGTTTCAGTTTTCATGCAAATGTTAAGGCTCCAAAGGCAACAAAGCTGGAGCAAAAGTTTAAAGTCTATATGACAGGTTAGACAACACATTTCACTGAAAGGTAGTGAACATGATTATATTTAAGATTTGACAAAACATTTTGCCTATTTGTCTCCAGTTTGACAGATTTGTTGACAGATTTTGTCACTTCCTTGTTGGACATGGGCAGTAAATATGACACAGGTAGAGTTAATTCCACAACTGTTACCTAGCAACAATTTTGAAAACAAGGGCCAAAATCCACATAAATTACACAATAGTTATCATTTGACAAATAAAAACTCCTTTATCTTGTTGAATGACCATTTAAACTGTCAGAAAACCGTGTCAGCTTTCTGCAAGTTTGTAATTTCAATGGAACGGTGCTTTTTGATGACATCACAGAGGGATTCTGTTTTCAGACTCTGCGTCCTGTAATTTCAGACTTTTATTTTTCAAAATTTCTTCACAAAATGAAACTTCACAAATGTAAAACTATGCAAAAATATTTACCACAGATGCCTTCCCACCAAACTAAGTCATAAATAGAATGTCATGAGAACCTGTCATATAGACTTTAATTCATATGAACAAATAGTTTATAAAGTATGATTCAGTCTTAATAACTTCTTTAAAAAAAGGGGTTTGGGTTCAGTTTTTTGTTTGTTTGTTGTGTTTAGTCTAGACCTCAGTAAATCCCAGAGTAAAATCCTGGAGAGTTTGGAGCTAATTCCTCAGCATGAAGAAATCGTTACCACCGCAAACTACGACCACGTCCGCAGATACCTCAGTAAAGTAAGACTTCATAAATACAGTCAAAGTTACTTTAAATCTTCCTCCTTGTCACTGACCTGTGTTTTTGTGGCAGGCGTGTGAGACCCCTCTGCACCCTCTGGGGTGGCTCGTCGAGACATTAGTGACCGTGTACAGAATGACTTATGTGGGATCGAACCGCAGACTGCTCCGACAGGCGGTTCAAGAGGTCCAGGCCTACCTCAACCACTTCTACTGCATCGTCAGGTCAGTTAAATACGCTGTACACTGGAAATACTTTGGAGTTACAGCAGAGATGGATGTCCAGTTAAATTTAATTTTATGTTGCGTTACGTGGCTTTTTACTTTATAAAAAACACATTAATTTAATATTACACAAATGCTGTAGAAAAACTTTCAGTATCCTTCATGAAAGACTAATGTAATACCTCCAAATTAATTAAAAAGAGGTGGGAGATGTATTGAAAAATGTATAATATCTTAAAATGCATGAGTTGAGGCAAATCAGACAAATATGAAAAGACTGTAAAATTACCCAAGTGCAGAAACATCACTTTATACCCTTTTTTGAAAGTTTGTTTGTTTTTTGAGCAACAATATACTTTCAAACTATGATTAATTACTTGTATTTAATCCATAGATATATAATCAGTTCATGCATGAATATTCTGTGAATTAATACATGATAATGCATTTTTTCTTAACTTTTCTATCTGTAGATTTCTGTTCCCTGGATTACCAGAAGATGGCAGCATAATCCCTGATCCCCCGACTTCTCCCTCCAGACGCAAACACTCCTTTATCTCTAACACAGTGGAGCAAATGTGAGTCACACTATTTGTATTGACAAAAGATTGTAATGGTCATGAAAGTCTAACTCATTAGCAATAACTATTACTTTCACTCTGCTTTCTTTTCCCTTCAGTGTTGTGGTGGTGAGCTGCTCGTCTCTGCTGCTGCCGCTGCTCCTCCCGAGGCTTTACCCGCCTCTCTTCACTCTGTACGGCCTTCAGGAGGAGCAGGACGAGGCCAAGTACTGGGAGCGCATCCTCAGGCTCAACAAGTCTCCAGACCAAGCACTGCTCAGCTTCTTAGGGGTCGACCAGTGAGTTTGGACACATAAGAAACACGAAACTGGGAAAATAATGTTTCTAATTTGAGGTGAAATTGGATAGGACCTTTCTATGTGCACTATGGTTTAAAGATGAGTCAAACACAGAGAAAGGGACATTAAAGTCTCCAAATACAAATATACATAAAATCACAATCACACACTTTATTTAAAAAAATGTTTTAATTGTCCAACCAATTCTCTTCTCTAGGAAATTTTGGCCTGTCTGGATGTCTATTCTTGGAGAGAAGAAACAGGTTGGTTGTGACATTATCTACAGACTGTTTTTTAAAATATATGATTACTGTATTAAATTTCTTGTGCTCTCTTTTGTCTTACAGATTTTGTCGAGTAGTAAAGACGCCTGCTACGTCTCGGCTGTGGAGACACTTCAACAAATCAGGTACTGAACTGTTACCCCTGAGCTAAAACATGTTATTACTAGAGGTGAGTGATATTGACAAAAATGATGATCTAAATAATCGGAGAATCCTGATAATGTGTTGTCTTAAAACATTTAATTGAAGTTCATTATAAGAAAAATGTGAAATGTCTGAAAAGTAATCACCTTATATCCTTATTTAAAAGTTTATAATCTAAGTTTTATTTATTTTGTATCTTCAATCAGCTCTGTTTGTTACATTTTTTACTATAAATGATATTCTCCATATTCAAATGTTGCATATCTTCAAAACAACACTCACACTTTTATCACAATAATGCATATTTATTGATTCTGGCAGCACTACGTTCACTCCGTCGGATAAACTGACGGTGATCCAGAAGACGTTCGAGGAGCTGACACAGGAAGTGAAGCCGCTGGTGGAGGAGAACTTCCTGTGGTGCATGGACGACCTGTTTCCTCTGTTCTTGTATGTGGTGATCAGAGCCAGGTCAGAGCCGTTTTTAAACTCTCTCTGATGTTATCTCCGCGCAGACTCGGACTGAACTGTTTTCTCTGCTTTAGGATCAGGAACTTAGGAGCCGAAGTCAGTCTGATTGAGGATTTGATGGATCCTAATCTGGAGCACGGAGAGATGGGGCTGATGTTTACTACACTGAAGGTGAAAGAGTTTTGTCTTACATGTAACTTTTCTGGTAAATAATCCACCACCTGCTTTCATTTTAAAGTTTATTGCTTAGCCTGGAATGTTCCACAGGCCAAGTCTGTCTGTGGAGAGGCTCAGGTTTTAGCAATTAAAACACCTGTTGTTGAATCAATGCAAGATATATTATTTTAATGTCATACTTTAGCATTCAACATTCCAGGTGTTGGAAAATTATTTTACTTAAATAATGGCAGTCATTGCGATTTGCTACTTCAGAAAAGCTACATAGTGCATCTTTAACATCTCAGTTAAGATATATCCGCTATAAGTGGTATTTTATTGTATATTAGGACTTCAGATTACAAATTATGTCTGAAAAATCATAACATAAAATAAACTAAATGTGTGCGAGGTAGAAAAGGTTCAAAGCTAGTTATCTGGACAATTATTATTATTTTTAATTCCTTTTTTAAAACGTTTTAAACAGAACAGAAAACACACACACACGCGTGCGCTCACACTCACACACACAAAACAGCACGACCAGAGAGAGCAGAAAGAAAAGAAACTACAGACATACACTCCAGACAAACAAAATTGAGGCACACAGAAACGTCCGGATTCTTTTGCCTTTTTGTGGGTGAATAAGGTTTTATACACCTTGTTCACCTTGAGTAGTCTCCTCTAATTTCAAGTTATTCAGACAAGGAACTCAGAGCAAATTTACTTTTTAGTTCAGTATAGAGTAAGTTTAGGGTAAGTAACTTCTGATTAACTTTACTCTTCCTAATGATAACGTGAAAATAATACATTGCATGTGTGTTTTTGTGCAGGCCTGTTACATCCAAATTCAACAGGAATCGATGATGTAGCAGCTGAAAAGAAAAGAAGGCACAGACAACAAGCAAAATACAAGTTTACAAAAGCGGCTGCAGGAACAAAACTCACCAAAAAACACTTTATACGCACAGCTCTAAATAGGTTTAGGTTGTGGACGCACTGCCCTCTGCTGGTAACGTACTCAACTGCACTGTTCACCTCCACCTCAGCTCAATACTTTCATCCAGAAATACAAATACACTAAAACAGCAGGACCAGTGCGCAGTGCCATAAATAACTCTAGCAAAGACTATTTATTTTGTATCTAATGCTTAGAATTTTATATTTGAAGGGAACATTGATGGTTTGCATTTGCACTTATTTGTAGAACTACTACTGGTAAAAATAAGTAATGAGTGTTTGTGCACTGGATTTGAAAGTTTAATAGACTTCAGTGAAATAGTTGTTTTGCAACTTGTTTTGGATATGGCTCAATACTGAGTGAAGAACATTAGGAAAATGTAATAATAATTTTCTCTCACCTTAAATGTTTTCATACTGAAGTGCATATTTTGAGTGTTTATTCAGAATGTACTAAACTAAAGCAATAATGTAAGATTTGGAATTGAATGCACATTTTTCACTACTAAACTATGTAATACCTCATGTTTAAAAGGGATTTAACTTATCTATAATACATATTGCTTTTAAGTTAATAGTATTTTGGATGCTCCATAGTCACAGATGAACTAGAAATGTCCTGTTACTGTGTTCAGTTTGATTCAAAACTGATTAAATTACATTTAGGTCATTCAAAAATGGGTGACGTTAATTTCTATCAGACAAAAGATATATTTGTTTTATATTTTGTATAATTTTGGAATGCAGGTGTTATTTTCCTAGAACTGGAGTGCACCATAAAACATTTCACTTCTGTGCAAGTTAACTCAATGACATTTTCTCTAATCATGTAAAATTGTGATTTCTGTTTGTACCTGGAAGACATTTGTTTATAGTTTTCACATGCATTTGGTTACACACGACTGAATTATGACATTGATAATTTTGTACAATTTGTACAAATATGGAGCATATTTTGTTACTTAAAAGGACAATAAATTGTGATGGATATCTAACATGTGGTTTCTGAAAATCAAACTCTTAGTTTTAATAATGTTTAATAGGCCGATGTCAGGACTTATACTGTATATGTTTTCTGCATTTGTAGTATTACCTAAATACAGACAATAACATTGGAATCCAGTGTGAGGAATGAAGGTACCTCACATTTAAAGGTGACATATTCTGCATAATCAACTTTAATGAGCTTTTAACCCTGTTTGAACAGTGTTCCCTCATTGTACAATGTGTACTCCAAGTTATATTTTGTTTACTGATTCTGACATGTTTTCGTAATCCTGCAACTGAGGCTATGATGTAGAAAAGTCCTGTTTTCACCTAACCCCTTGGGGTGGTAGAGCAGTTCTAAAATAAAAAACATGTAAATGGCAATCTGCTGCTGCTTGTTAGGATTAAATACCACTATGAAGAGGCGGGGCTTGTCACTTCAGCAGTTTTGAAGTTCATAAACTCGTTACTATTGCTAAGTTGTTTTAGACCAGTATTGCAGTTAACAGTGAACAAAATGTAAAATGATTATATGCTTCTGTTCTAGTTGAATACAAAGACTGTGGAAAATAAGCATGATGTGCAGCCTTTAAAAAAGTTCCTATTTTCCCTGATCCTGCTGATCTATAACAATATATATCTATAGTTTTCTCTCCACTTAAGAAAATATAAATAGTAACAGTAAGAACATGAACATTATGCAGTGAATGAGGTTTTTCACAACTGGACACAAGATGTCGCCCTTGGTCCTAATAGTTCATGGAATTAAAACCTGTGAATGTTACATGTAATTACAAATGTTGATGGAGACATCGATAGCTCTCACCTACAAAACCTGAACCATCCGGATCAAACTCTTGCGTAACTTTTAGGCATAATTAATAGATCTCCTAAAAACCGAGATGTGAACCTTGCGCCGGGGCCTGATGTCACCGTCTCACCTGAGCCGAAACACGAGCCCGGGTCATCTGATGGATTATTCAGGAGAAACGTGTAGTAAATGACGTTAAGGACACGATGTGCGTCTAAATGTAGCCACTGTTTGGAAAACCGCGCTTAAAACAAGGCAGTGTGGATGTTTGTGGATAATTGGCCTCATCTTACTCTTTAACAAGGACCGCTGCAGTGCAACGGGATCTGTCTGCAGCAGCTGCTTTTGTTTGTTTGTTTAGTTTTATTTCAATTTGTGTTATGCTTCATAATTCAAATAAATCTTTGAAAACATATCCATTTAAAATGAACTCAATGGAGATTAAGACGCAAAATATTAAACTTAGTGTTTATTAAAAGTATTCTGACAATATATATTGATAAATGTATTTACCAGAAGTGACCCAGCGATTTATCAGGTTTTCCATGGATTTTATATCGTTGTGTCTAATGTTTTGTAAGTTTAACACACCAGCTGCAAACATGGCGGATTTCCATGGTAACGGCTGTTTTTAATGTTCATGGGCCAGGCCTCTAGTCCTGATGACACATGACACTAGGGGCCACATATTGAAATAATATGTACAGTCGATCATTCATACTTAGTGCATTGTAGGTTGGACTGAGCCACCACATCTTGATTCTGGAACCTTCATGTCACGTCTGTTTCTGTCAAAGATGTTTGATTTTAAACTTATGATGTAGAGAGTTTTCAAACTTGGAGTAAAATTGACTCCTTGGTAATCTGGGCCACTTGAACAGGAAGCCTAAGGGCCAACAAAAACCCATTACTGAGATCATCAAAAGTAACCTGCATTGTTTTTAATCTTTAGAGCCTTTAGGGCCTGAATCCCCAATCTCAATCTTCCAGGAACAGGTTGTTCCTACTTGAAAAAAACATTACTACTATTCCACTTTGTTTCATTTAAATGCATGTAGTTCAGTCGGTCTACATAATGTCTGTGATCATTCCAACGCTTACAATGCTTTACTTCTTACGTTATACAATGAGAAATACCAGTGCGACTGTATCCAAAAGTCAATTTAAATAAATATCTGAATGATGTATAATATATTGGACCTTAATACTTTGCTGTCTTTCTCCATTTTCTTAGTTAAACTCGTTGACCTGTGTCCAGAGCCAGTGGTTGTTTGTTGAAACATCAAAGCTGCAGGTGAGTGTTTTGGAAAAAGGCACATCGGAAGTATTTTCTTTAGACCAGAGTTAAAACCATTTGAGACAGACTGTTGATACAGGCTTTTATGTGTGAGAGGCTGATGCTGGTGAGGCTAAATACAAAATAAAGGTCCACACACTTGGGATAGACAAACCGTGTCAGATATTTCTGTCTATTTGTCGTGTCCTTTGGCAAGACTATTGCTATTTAGATCTAACCATTTACCATTTACTTGTTTTTTTCCCTACTTTGCACATAACACAAAGCACTTTTAAAACTTTCTCTCTATCATCCAAAAGTCTTTTAACCTCCAGACTACTCAATACTGTAATGACATTTACAGTAGACAAAACAAAAACTGACTCACCTCAAATCCATAATTTCTTACTTTGGTAAAACTGGGACTAAACCAGGACTAAACCCAAAACCACTTGCTAGAACAGGACTATAACAGGATCAGTCCACATTAGGACAAAAATGGACTCACTTTAAGACCAAATAATGACAAGTGTGAACGCAGCACTTTATTCCAGATTTTAAAACCGTTTCTCATGTTTGCACAAATATCATCATATAAAAAGACTAAGTGAATACTAGGGCTGCAACAAGTTAATCGATTAATCGCAACTAATTATAGAAAAATAAAAAAACTCGATTATAGGAATGATTGACTATTAAATAATCAAATAATCGTTAAGTTTTCTATACACAGACTCCAAGACATTGTATGTGCTGAAAGAAGAGGTTTTATTATTCAGACAGAGCAGGAATGACACAAAAAACACACAGGAAACATGTTAATTGTGTGTTTTTGATTAAAATCCTGGTTCATCTATAAATATTCTTCATCAAACGTCGTTCTGGGTAAAATTTGGTAAAACTGAGTAAAATTCTCATGCATTCTAAACAACTGATGGATTAATCAAGGGAATAATTGCCAGACTAATCGCAGAAATAATCGTTAGTTGCAGCCCTAGTGAATACTCTGTTGGCTCAAAGAATAATAGGCCTAGAAAATGAGTCAAAATGAAAATAACAATTCGTAAAACACCCATGAATAAGCCGAGACAAATGATTCATCCTATGCAATATAAGTAGCGGTTTCTGGCAATAGAACCGAGCTCTGAAAGTGATCCATAACATTTCTTCACGTCTGGCACTAGATAAAAGCGCTCCATAATAATCGTGTATATGAAGTATACTTTAACGACCGTCTCACCTTCATGCTATGTCTTTGGTCGGCCCATTATGAAGCCAGTTTATGACCGCGTCCTTCACTCCAGCCAAACATAATTGAATTAGGTTTTATTTTCCCGGTTGTGCAGTTGTTAATGTCTCACTGTGGAGCTGACGGCTTCTTTAGAGCCTCAGTGTTGCCAGTAATCACACAGAAACACAGCCACGTGCAGCTGTTTGCCCCCTCTGGCTCAGTATGTGCTACTTTTCGACACCTTGTTTGGGCTTTTTCCACGTATGCCACGCCTGTATTTATTAAAAGTGATTTAAAGTCCACATTTCCAGCTCATAACAAATTAAACTCATGACTCATTTTGTAAAGGTTATGAAGTGAGAGGTGACAGTGGACACTCAGACCTTTACCTGGTTTAATTATGGCTTGTCTTCAGAGAGAGGAGCATGGAATATTTCAACCTCAAAACGCAGGGGATAACAGTCATTTTCTACCTTTTAACTGTTGTTTTTGTTTTAACTGATCCAATAATTGAGCCATGTCTTGTATTTAATCTTGGATGGTTCTAATGGGCTCAATGGGTGACATGTCTGGTGAGCATCTGGCCATGTCTTCAGCTTCCAGGACTTGTGTACAGAGCCTTGCAACAGTGCGTTTTCTGCTGCAACATGAGGTGATGGTCGTGGATGAATGGCTTAAAGTGCCCATGACAGGTTGGACTACTCATTTAACCAAAATGTAGTTCAGAGAAACATATTTCAAAATTAGCTAAAATTCTTTACAAATTTTACACCGTTTTCGCAATTTTTAGCTTTTTAATTTCACTTCCTGGTTGTAAATGATGACATCACGCTAGGAAATTACCATAGCAACAACACTACACTGGGCCAAAACTCATCTAATGTCACATTTTTTTTATTTGACAAATAAAAATACGATAACACCTTTATTTTGTTGAATTAATGTTTAAATGGTCAAAAAAGTAGTTTATTTTGTGTAAATGATGTATAACCTTTGTCTCCCCAGTGTGATGTCATCAGTTTGTTTACTTCCTGTATTTTTCAACAGGTTTTTCAACTTTTCTCCACAAACAGCGATCTGATTGGTGTAAAACTATCATTTCTATTTACAACAAGTATTGATACACTAAATAAAGTCAAAATTAGAAAATCATAGAAACCTGTCATACGCACTTTTTAACGATGGATGTGTCACTCATTGAGCACGTTTGGGAGGCTCTGGATCTGCGTTAACAACAACAACAACTGCCGATATCCAGCAATTTCGGCAGACATCTTGGTCACACCAGATACTGACTGGTGTGTTCAGTGTATTATGACCTACTTTTTACACAAAAGCAGAAGGTGGTAAAGCGGTTGTCTGGCCAATTCAAAATGTAGAACACCTGTGAGAACTTGGTTGGAGAGAAAGTTGAACGAGAATGGCCCTTTGCCAGTTTGCCCCGGGGCGATTGTGGCTTTAAAAGTAGCGCCATTATAAGTCTCATTATCTTAGCATGAACGTTAAACCTGCCTCTGCACACTGGTGTCTTCCTCTGGAGTGAGCTGAACTTGTGCCAAGTCAAATACACAGGTAGTCCAATTACTGCACAATAAAATGTAACACAATAAAACACTGCCAACATCTAAACACTGACAGTTGACACAGTCTGAATTATAGTCCTGACACACTGTTTGAAGGGAGGCTGAAGGAATCTCAACATTGTTAAAAATGTTAATGTGCATGTGAAGTGTCGTCCTCGCTGTGGGGCATTTAGAGCTCAGAGTGACAACTGGCAAAGGATGGAACTTGTGAGAGGATTAAAGTTGTCTATTCAATCTGTTTGTGTGTGAATGTTTCAGTCTTTCTCAAACAATTCCAGACAGTGATTATGCAAATAAGGATCTTCTTTATTTATCTTGTACAGCATCCTCTTGGCTGTAATTCACGATTCAGCTCTGAAGCAATCAGAGCCAAGCCATCGAGTTCAGGCTGGCATCACTCCACACGCGCACACAGTCTCTCCCTCTCTCTCTCTCTCTCTCTCTCTCTGGCTCTCTCTCTGTTTCTTTCTCGCTTTCTCTCTCTGTCTCCCTTTCTCTCTCTCTGTCTCTCTCTCTGTCTCTCTGTCTCTCTCTCTCTGTCTCTCTTTTTCTTTCTCTCCCTCTGTCTCTCTCTGGCTCTCTCTGTCTCTTTCTTTCTTACTTTCATTTGCGTAACATAACCAAAATTAGAAAAATCCTGCCCAGAGATGATGCCGAAAAACTCATCCATGCATTTGTCACATCCAGATTAGACTATTGTAACGCCCTGCTTATAGCGTGTCCTAAAAGCTCTATAAGAAGCTTTCAACTGGTTCAAAATGCAGCAGCAAGATTATTAACAGGTACTAGAAAAAGAGATCATATTTCACCAGTGTTAGAGTCTCTTCACTGGCTTCCTGTTGAGTTTAGAATCAAATTTAAAATCCTCCTCCTGACTTATAAAGCTTTAAACAATATGGCCCCATCCTACCTCAAAGATGCAATAGTAGCGTACCATCCAAACAGAGCTCTTCGTTCTCAAAATGCTGGACTATTGTTAGTCCCCAGAGTCTCTAAAAGCACAGTAGGAGGTCGAGCATTTAGCTACCAAGCTCCTGTGTTATGGAACCAGCTCCCTGTTCATGTAAAAGAGGCCGACACAGTCTCTACATTTAAGACCAGGCTCAAAACGTTCCTCTTTGAAATAGCTTATGGTCAGGCCAGTTAGGAACAGAAATAAAAACCTACAGTTTTAGCTACGCTGCCCTTGGAGCAATTCTGCTGGGGAAGTATGGCAGCTTGAACACTATCCTCTGGTTCTTCCTACTTTACCTATCAACAATATTTAATATTACTTCAACTGTAGTCTGTTCATTGCTGTTCACATGTTTCTCTTTCTCTCCACTTCCCCCGGGGAGTGGAGACTGTTTCAGGCACTGCGGCGGCTGCTCCAGTGACGACCCCCACCCCCACCTGTCTGGACGATCTATGCGCCACCCGCCTGGACAGCTGGATTAGCCACACCTCGTCTGCCTGGACGAACTCCTTCTACTTTAGATGAACTGTTCCTCATCTCCTGCTGGAGGATCTCTCTACACTGGTGGACTGCTCCTCGTCCGCCTGGAGGAACTCTTTAAAGCCACCTCCCTCTTGAGTGGTTCTGGCTCCACAGTCCAAGTGGATGCGTCAGTCCTAGTTCATCTGCAGCCTGTCCGTCCGTGGGAGTAGGATCTCTCCTTCACTGTGGTTCTCCCCGAGGTTTCTACTTTTTCCCATGGGGTTTTTTGTAGTTTTTCCTCGCCGCGAAGGAGGGTCAAAGGACAGGGGCATTCTGGGACAGTTATCTGAACTGCTTTTACCTGTGGCCCATCGAGGCAACTGTTGTTGTGATTTTGGGCATTATAAAAATAAATTGATTTGATTTGATTTGATTTCTCTCTCTCCCTCTGGCTCTCTCTCTGGCTCTCTCTCTCTGTCTCCCTTTCTCTCTCTCTGTCTCTCTCTCTGTCTCTCTGTCTCTCTCTGTCTCTCTTTTTCTTTCTCTCCCTCTGTCTCTCTCTCTCTGTTTCTCTCTCTCTCTCTCTCTCTCTCTCTCTGTTTCTCTCTTTCTCTCTCTGTCTCTCTCTCTCTGTTTCTCTCTTTCTCTCTCTGTCTCTCTCTCTCTGTTTCTCTCTTTCTCTCTCTGTCTCTCTCTCTCTGTCTCTTTCTCGCTTTCTCTCTCTGTCTCTCTGTCTCTCTTTCTTTCTCTCTGCCTCTCTTTCTCTCTCTCTCTCTCTCTTTCTGTCTCTCTGTCTCTCTCTTTCTCTCTCTCTGCCTCTCTTGCTTTCTCTTTCTCTCGCTCTCTGTCTTTGGTCATGTGACTGAATAGCAGCTGTACAAAATGCAACAGACTGAAGGACTCAGATCTAATTGGAATCACCCCTGTCTGTCTGTTGTGTTTCCTGCACCAGTGTTACGTCCCAAGAAAAGGAGGTCAGAACTAGAGTGAGGGCAATTTAAGAGAACAACAATACTGTTAACCTCCTCCTCACTTTATACCAATAAATAACATCACATGAGGTGAGGACAGTGACAAAAATGTGAGATTTTAATGATAAATCCTAAACTTGATCTCAACCCAGTCTAAATCGGTGGAAAGTTTAAACTTAAGGTCAAAGGCGGGAATAACTATAGCTAAACAAGAAATAAATTAACCCTAAACCAGGACTAAGCTAAGACTAAACCCGGACTAAACAGTTTGTCCTACTTCCTGTCCCTCTGAAACTGTCCCGTGCCGGGGGTCGAGGCAGGACTCTGTGACCTACTTTATACCTGTCCCAAATGGGAACCGCATCACGCTCCACAGCAGTAAACAGAAGAGAACAAATGATGTGCCAGGGACATTAAACTCTTGACTATAAAAGTGGTTTTGGATGAATCGAGTTGTTGTGAAAGACGGGAGCCAAGATGTTTACGATCAGAGCAAACTGTCACGTGGAGTGAGCAAAAAAACAGTCACGTTTCCAAAGACATGAAGAATTAGATAAATGTGACCTTTAATTGATTTGTCTTTGTGAGTGTTTTGTAGCCTACTCAATTAGTGTTAGTAAATGTAAAGGCTGGGGTGACTTGTGTCAGTTCAATGGATGTTTAGGTTAAGTGTTGTATTTGGAAGACAAAATACAATGAATGTTTAAATAAGTCGATCTTTAACATTTTCTCTTTCATCTTTGTCTTTGTCTCAGTGTTTTCCTCTTTTAGCACCTTTTCTTGGTGAACAATCAGGAAGAAATCAGATTATCCACATCAGAAGTGACATGATATTTTAATAATCTAATCTCCAGACATCTGATACTGATCAGAGTTTTGGTGTGCACGTAAACATTTCCAGACTTTTTAGGATTTTGTTACTTAACAACATAAACCTTTCTTAGGGCTGCACGATTTTGGAAGAATGTCTAATTGTGATTTTCTGACCAGTATTGCAAATATGATTAGATTTGCGATTTATATTTTTATTTATGGGATACTGCTGTTAATTCACATTTTAAACACAACCAGGAAAATTGACAAAAAGTATAAGTCGTTTTTTGGCGGTAATTACACTTGCAGCCTTTGCAATTGCGTCCATTCAAACATTTTTAAATAGCACAGCGCACCCATTTGTAATTACCCACTGCTGTATTCAATTTTGATTAATGACCCACATATTAAGTTTGTCTGTTTATGTGTTTTCTTTTCTATACACCAAGCCCCAACACCTTCGGCATAATTCATGTCCTCTTTTGCCAGTTGAGATTAATTAGTTTGAGAATGCAATAAAATATATAACCATGTGTGCAGCATCTTGTGGACTGTTGCACGTGCTCCTACATTTCGTGCACAGGTTTAGAGCTGTCTTTTACACATTTTGGCAAAGGATAATTTACACAATAATCAGTTTTGGTCTGAGTTTACGTTTGCCCAGCTGTGTACATTTACATTTTCCAACATGGAGGAAACTGTCAGTCATCTGGTATCTTTCCAAATCTTGTTTTCCTGCACGTTTGCCTCAAGAACTTTGTCACACCTGGACCTCCGCTGGGACACAGGGATCTGTCCTCTGGGTTTTGCGCTCACAGTCCAGTCCTTGTGCTCGACTCAACATTAATCTACATCGCACTTCCTGCAGACTGTGTCGGGATATTTAAACGTGGTGTGGAGGTATTTGGTTGTTGGCTGAAGCGGCATCTGTGCCCCTGTGTGTATGTGTTTGGAGAGTCATGTTTGGTCTGGCTGCGCGGGACAGGATTAAAGGAGGAATGTCAGTTTACTTGCGTCTCTCTGCACGATCCAAAAGCTCACAAATGCAAGCAGTCAGCGTTTATGCCTATGGTGTAAACATATACGAGCATAACAGGAAGGCACGCTGGTTTTCTTAATGTATATTTATAAAGCCATAAAATGTTGATCAAAATGTCACACAGTAAACGTTAAGAGTCGAAATACTCTCTTTTCGTATGCTGTTGTTTTTCACTCTCTAATTGGCTTTATTCGTTCATTTCTCAGTTTGAACTTCTGGAAATTATCTACAGGCTCTGACCTATGACATTACTGCACTAGTCGTGGCTTGGATTCAGACTTGAGACACTTTTTTTGGCACTTGGAACTCGACATGGACTTGGACTCGGAACTTGACTTGGATTTGGAGCCCTGTGACTTGAGGCGACTTGATGTTCCACCTCAAAAAATGAATGTGTTTAGAAAACGCTTAGAAAACAGATGGCAGTAGGGCAGACAAAAGCACTGAAAACCAAATATGAATCGATACTAAAACTATAATCAGAACTAGATTAGACAAAAATTGACTTTAAGGGTATTTAAATGATCTTGAGCTTTATCAGAACTACAATAAAACCACAACGTTTAATGAAGAAAGTGCTTTTATTTTGTGTTGAAAATGTCAGTCTATTGTCTAAAACCTTTACCAAAAGAAGAAAAAATTTAATTATCATCAATCAAATCAAAAACTAGTTGGTTGTTAAATGTACTTCCAGTGCTTATTTTTACAGGAACAAACTGGAACATGTCTTTCTCCACTTCTATGTCTGTGTCCAGAACTTTTAAAAGAAAGAGCATTTACAAAAGTAATATAAACAAGGGCTTTTCGATGATTTGGTGTACAGATTAAAAAAAAAACCTCAAAACTCAAAGCATAAGACCTTTTGGACTTGCCTTAGACTTGAAACTAAACAAGGATTTGGTCCAACTTGTTTGGTATTACTTCAATATGTATCCTGTATTATTGTGTTTTTCACATACAACTACCAGAAAATGTAATATTAGTTGTCAACATTCTTTTCATATTTCCTTGTTGTTTTTTAGGCTTAGAAACAATGGTGCTCTGTTTGTAAGAGGCAGCTTTGGCAAAATACCGTGACACTGCAGTTGCGTCTTTGGCCTGTAGGTGGCGTATGTCCCACTAAATCATGCTCTGCTGCTCTAATTTGCTTCTGGTTTGAATGGGAGCATCACCAAGCCTCCTCTGCCCTGTCTGGGTTTTGCATCTGACGTTAGCCACATTTGCTACATCCAGGGCTCGTCCGTTCTTAATAAAACAAACTGGTCTGACAAGGGAAAGCCTGACACTTTCTGTATTGATCTTCACAACAGACTTTCCATTCATTCTGTTGTGCAGGTTTAGTCAAAACAGCTCAGCCAGTGATATCATTACAAAGCATTACAGGTATGTGTGAATCATTGTCATAAATGAACTTACTTTGTATTAGAAAGTCACTACCAGTGGTTAGTTATGTCATTGAGGAACAAGATTTAGTCAGTATCTCAAGTAAAAGTGAAAGAAAGATAAGGTTTAGGCTTAAGTCTTGATGTAGTCACAGAAAACATGTAAATTAATGTATTCCCAAATAAAAAAAATTACAAATTGAAATAATAATAAATACATATTGATAGTAAATATGACATAAAGCTATAAGGTCACATTGAAATAAACAAAATATGTCGCAATTGTTGTTTTGGAAATTAGAATAAAATGTTATTATAATTAAAGGAAATGTAATAATAAAGGTGTATCATTTTAAGGAGTGATATTTCTGCAGTTTTGTGGTAAATTTTAAAGTCCATTCATGTTTTGTGCAACTCTTGAATCCAACGACGACATTCACAGAGAAGTTTGAGCATTTTTTTGTTAATTACCATAATTCCAATTAGGATTATGAAAAAAATATGTATAAATATGTCACGTATCACCCACAGCTACATCCATCATAGGCCAAAACATTGCTACACAAACATTAACTAACATTGCATGGTTTAACGTCGTCCATTAACATGAGCTCACAGTTTATGTACGATCTATCCAAACTTCTTCATCATTGTGTTATTGTGGTTGTCTCCGGGTGTTGGACAAAAAGGCGTGTCTCTCTCTGTCATCAGCTGTCGTGTCAGTTTTAATGGTGTGTTCCCACGGCATGGGCTTGTTGTGGACGTCGGGTGTCGGGTGTCTCCTCATCAAACCACTCACTCCAGACACACGACACTGACAGGACAACACGCTCACACAATGGGCCTTTGTCTCCGTCTGATATAGAGAAACGCACACATCACACGCGGGATTCACACGCACACTTGAGACTCTGATGTTTTGTAATCAGTAAGTATAGTGCGGTGTAAGTAACTGGACATGAGCAAAAATACCAATGCTTTTGCTTCTGAAGTATGTTATCTTGAGAAGGGCTTGGTGATACTGACTGAAAAATGATATTATCTCAACAATAATCTGGAGATATTAATGTAATCCATCACAATGTGTTAAAATGTGCCTGGAAATGTCTCGTCTTGACGTTTATGCAGCAAAAAAGGTGAATGGACTGTAAAATGTTTGCAAGTTTATTTTATTTTTTATCATGTCTTTGTTCCGCTTTTTACAGCTTTTGTAATAGACAGTGTACTCAATGTTCTGATTTAATATATCCAAAACAAAACTATTTCTGATATAAGTCTTCTCTTCTTGATTACATCGAAGTAGTGGACTTCAAATAGTTGGATGCTCCTGGATTGTCTTGGGTTCTGTCAATAAACCACTTGTAATTATCACACACCCCATTGTTATGACTGTCGCTGTTTCTTTGACGTCAGCTGGTTCATTACTACTTTGACTGTGAACTAAAGAGTTTTAATTCAGTTTTAACCAAGTCTCTCTTTAGTTTTTAAATGTGTTTTACTTTTTTTTTATGTTAATTGGTGTGTTAAGCACTTTGGTCACTTCGTGACCAAGCGCTCTTGAATTGGAATAGTAATAAATAGCCATAGATTTCTTTTTACAGTAGCACAAGTGACCCTTGAATAATGGTGACAACGATTTTTGAGTTAAAATGTCTCGAAGGTGCACTATTTTTCCCCCACTCTGTGGCACAGATGTAGTTATTTATCTATTTCTTTTTTTTGTTTGTTTGTTTTTGTTTTTGGTGTTTCTTTTATTTATTTATATTCTCAAATACAGCAACGCTATTATTGCAGTTCAAAAACCTTGAGGGAGAGGCTGTAATACAAATATTTCACAACTGCAAGAACAAAAACCACAACCAAAACGCAACTATCAGCTAACACACTTTGAAATATAATGCATTTAGATTAATTTCCCTCCAGTGCAATTTATTTGACAAGAAATCTGATCTTTACCTCAGACAACACAAGGTACAAACTTCATTGTCAATCATTGTTTTAATTTATTCCACAAAATGATTTGTATTGGTCAGTTTCTGTTCCAGGCAGCAAACGTCTGAGCCACGTCCAATTAAAACGGCCTAAAGCTGATGCTAATGTAGCAGTTTGCTGTGACAACACCCCGCGTTGTCACAGTAAACTGCATCTATGTGTCTCTAAATCCCCAGCTCACCCAAATGCACCGTCAGACATCTGGCAGGGCACTGTAGTCTTTAAACGTCTAATCTTACACAAATGAATTATTGATCATGTTTAAGGGGTGACTGAGCAAGTGAGGAGGAGGCAACTTATGACAACTTACTTTAGACATTACAAAATTTCATAAAATGTAAATATGTAACTTAAAACAGCAAGTGCTCCAACATAGGGTTAATATTGGACAGGGCAGAATCACCTTGATGTACATTTCTTATAACTTTGCTCACATGATTGTCCAGCTGTCATCTCTCACAAAGAAAAGTCATAGTTGAATTGTTAAGTCGACCTCTTAAATATTGTAACATACACTATACATAATACATAGATGACATTTGGACACACATTAGACATATAGACCTCAGTTACACTTAATGTTGAACACTTACAACAGTAACATTTGGAGCTTGCATTTTCATTAAAGGTGCATTATGTAACTTTTCTTGTTGTCTGTTCTTGGTCTGGTGCGTGCTTATTTCTTTGGAAATGTTATTGTTTTGCCAAGAATGTCGCAGTATGGCATTAAACATTATATTTTTCCATTTATTAATTCAAATACAACTATTTTGATTGGTAAAAAATAACTTGGAAAAACATTCAGGCAAATCCATAACATTTCCATGGAGACAAGCAGAAAACGTTACAATGTGCATCTTTAAATAAAATGGTTAATCCAGTTTTTAAATTGCATGAATTTAAAACCTGGGTAGAGTAGCCAAAATGTGTTTCTTTTCTAAGTATTACTTAAATAGACGTACAATTCAAGTTGAATTCTGTGTTGAAATTGTAATTTCTATACAATTCTATACAATTGCACCAATTGTGATGCTGATTAAAACAGATGAAACACTCTTATTTCCAACTGCAGTTTTTGTTTGCTTTGAACTGTGCGTCAGAGCAGAGTTAAAGAGCTCCTCTGGTTCTGGCCTTTTCTGGACTCCTTCCTGACTCAGGCTGCTGCGCCTCGTCCACATGGCGCGGGAACTCATGGGTCATTTTAGTTCTGATGCGACCTTGGTTTGTTCCTGATCTAGTCCAGTTATACTTTTGAGTTTAGTCTTGGTTCCAGTTTTATGTGGTGAATGTGCACTTAGTCCAGACTCCTGTGTCATTGTGGCCTGTGTGCACCATTCTGGGCCAACCTGACCCGCTTTGGAGGCACAAGAAACTCAAGTAACCTACTCAACTAAGAATAAAAGCAAGAATGAAAAATATATATATGTATCTGTTATTTTCAAAGGACAGACACAAAAATGATAAAAACTAAATCATAACTAAAAGAGCGGTGGAAGAAACAGAAATAATTTATATGGTCTACAGAAAGTTTTTGTCACTTAGGTTTATTCACAGTGGGAAGAAAAACTAAAACATTTTGTTAGGGAAGAGTACTGTGACATAGTAAATGTGTAGTAAATGTGTAGTAAATGTATAGTAAATGGTAACTGAATACTACCCAACTCTGTGACTATTGTAGATCAACATATTTAGATTTTATGTAACAAAATAGTGCCTCTGTGCTTTACTCTGGTCTGAAGTCAAAGATTTAATTATTCCCTGAACCCCAATCTCACCTCTATTGTTTTGTTAGGGTTTTGTACAAGTTACAACAACCATCATCCATCAATCTAAAGTTATTCACACCGCCTTTTAATCACACCGATGTTTAATGCAGCCTACTTTACTTTCCAGTGAAATCCAAGTTAAATCTTGTCCACAATTTACCCTCAAGCTTCAGTGATATAACCCAACGTAACTTTATTCACTCTTAACACCTGATGACGACTCACTGTGATGCAACTGAATTAATAAAATACACTAAAAATTACCAAATAAACAGTCTGATCACTTTAGGGACTTATCGATCAATCTGTGTGCTTAACAAGAAACGAGAAAAACAAAAAACAGACCCGTTCAAATTGTATAGCTTAAGAACATTTAAGAATTATTAACCTGTACATTGACATTGCTAAGAAACGGCATCAATTCTTGTCTTTATCCACAAACAAAATAGATTATTGTACTATTTAGGCAACCTCAGCATTGATCTGAGTTTCTGTTTGTGATAAATTCTTTCTAACATGCTGTATCTGATTTAAATTGAACCCAGTAACACCAAACAAAGCACAGGGAGGAGTACAGGACATACATAGTTAGTTTGTTGATTTAAAAAGAAGGAAAAAAATAGCTGGCTTGTTTTTGTTATTGTAATTGTTACCAAGTCATGACTCGCGTCTTCTGTGAAACCAACAATCATAATCTAATCTTTTAATACTGTCCAAAGCCTAGATGCAATTTTGATCCACGTTCGAATTTGGCTCAGCGTCTTTGGTCACTGTTGGTCATCTGTAACAGAAGGATGTCATGTCTTTGGTCTAACTTCTTCCATTTCACAAAAAGCCGCTCGTCTAATTTCTTGGAAGTTGCTAACGACGTCATCGCTCATTAAAAATACATTCGTCTTCTTCACCGACAAGAGGAGGCCAGAAGTCACCGTGAAGAATTCTCTGTTCTGTTGCTGAAGTACACGTGCAGATACAAAAGAGCAAAACATTCACTCAAGTAAGAGTTAAAAAAGAACTGAAGTACCCATTTAAAAATGTTAAAAACTAAAGGTATTTCTCTTTCAAAATGTCCTATGTAGTGGTCTAGTTAAAGAAATGAGCAGATTTTTGAGTTACTAACACATTATCTTAAATTTCCTGACATTTTACGTTGCAATTTTTGTTTGTTCAACGCTGGGACTTGAATTCAACAACAGGATATTACCATGAAAGCACTGAAAAGTAACCCCTTCGCCATTTTGTCAGGTCTTAAACTATAAAGAACAATATTGCTCACATTTTCTAATAAGACATATTTATACAATGAATCAATCCCCACCTATTCACATAAACACATCATTAACACATGTTTAATAATCAATAAAACAAACAAACAAACCATTTAGATATTTTTAATAATCATTTATTGAGGTTAGAGTAAGTTTATGTTAAAGGTGCTGTACAATAACTACACTTTTTCATGACACACTACACTTAATAAAGAAAGAGCAAAGACTTAATTCATAGTGAACAAATAGCTTATTAAGAATGATTCAGGCTTATTAACTACTTAACTAATACTCTAACCCTAATTCTTAACCCTAACCTCAGTGAAGTCGCTAAGCCTGACTCATACTTAATAAACTCTTTGTTCACTATGAATTAAGTCTTTGTTAAGAGTAATTAAAGTTCAGTTATTATAAAGTGATACCCAGATTTTAAGTGTCATAAAAATGTGGAAAAACAGAGCTCATTTTAAACTCTTGGCCGTGGTCCACATGTATCGCTCACTTACGCCTTCTGGGCTTCTCTAAATATTCACCGTGATGAGTTTAAGCACTTTTCACTGTCCCTGAGGCCAGAGCCAGTTGTGAAAAGTGTAAAGCTAACAACAACTAGCATGCTGACAGCGCACTTCCTGCTTCTCGGAGAATAAACACCATAATTATATGCTAAAAGCACACAATACACTCATTTTCACCTGAATATACACTTTTACAATAGGCAACATCTACACTGGGCTATAACAGATTTTACTTTATTAGGGGAAAAAAAAAATCAGATACAGACTCTTGGATGCTTTTGGATAAGCCTTATTGTAAAGTGTCACCAAAGTACTTTGTCCTTTTTGCCCATTTTAAAAAATGTACTGGAGTAGAAAGCAAATACTTGCTCTCAGAAAGTCTCTGGATGGTGTACTTTTCACCACTGGTCACAAGTAATCCCAGTCTATACTATAGTCAAATAAACTCAAAGTTATATATTGTTTGAGCTTGCATGTGAAACTACTGTTAACTAGTTTAAAGTTGACCACAACTGCTTATGCATTGCTGCAAGTTTCTCTATAATTACCAAACCCATTATTATTGTTTAGATGTTTCAAACTACGTCATTATATATAAACGCATACACATGCCCACTTTTCATTCTGAAAACTACGGAAACTCGAAGAGGGCACATCAAATGTATTCTCTAGATCGTTTTTTGAGTAAAATAACCTGTTTTCATTGCTTAAGCAACTTCATCAGTCAATAAGACAGATCATTCATCTGTCTTATTGCAGACTGATAAAGTTGTTAAAGTTAATGATGGGTAAAACAAACAAGCAACAAAAAAGTATTTGCTAATATCCTGCGAGAGGTTATACTGTAATTATCACACTTGCAATTATGGCTAAAATCACATTTTCTTTCTTTCTTTCTTTCTTTCTTTCTTTCTTTCTTTCTTTCTTTCTTTCTTTCTTTCTTTCTTTCTTTCTTTCTTTCTTTCTTTCTTTCTTTCTTTCTTTCTTTATTTCTTTATTTCTTTCTTTATTTCTTTCTTTCTTTATTTCTTTCTTTCTTTCTTTCTTTCTTTCTTTCTTTCTTTCTATTGAACATTGAAACTTTTTAAATGCATTTTTACCAAATAGAGGTTGAAATATGGCGACTGAAGGCTTTTATGTAGATAATATTTATTTATTTGTTATTATTAAGTGTATGCAAATCAGAAATTGTGTATTCTTTTGTGACATTTTGATTTAAAAAGATATATAATGATTACGATTATCAAAATATGTCAATTTTTTTTGTCGACTAGTCAGGATTATACTTGACTATTTGTTGCAGCTCTATAATAACTTTTAGGCTTATTTTTGGCCTACATTATCACTGTTATAGATAAATCTTGACATCCCCACTGTGACATTATTTCTGTTAGTATTAGCACATCTCCATCAAGATAAATACAGTTTGTGAAAGTTCAGAAAACACTTAATTAAAAGTTTATTTACCTCTTGGTAGTAAATGAAGATGGTGTGCATTTGTCACTTGTCACCCAGTTGTGTCATTGGTTTGCTCTGTGCTCTTTGGCGTCCTGTTGTGGAATGCAGGACTCAATCTTCATTCCAAACACACACGGGACAGTGGCGGGATGTGACCTCAGACGTGTCACTGTCACCCATGTGCTGATGGGTTGCCCCTCTCTGTCATTTACGTACAGAGCCTGAATGCAGCGCCTGATGACCTCATGTGGGTCATGTGTTGATGCAAAGCCATGAGTAAGTTCTGTTATTTAGGATATCAACTGCTTGTTTGAAATAAGAGATTTACTGTCTCAGCAAAATGACCTCAGTGTTGTTTAATATCAGGTGTTTTTTGTGGAACAGAATGAGGAATCTCTCTTTCCAAATGGTTACTGACATTGAGTCTACAAGAATGGCATTAAAAAAAGTTTTTTATTGGTTAACACATGCAGAATAGATTTGAATAATAAAAAATAAAAAAAACACTTTATAATAACTACACCTTAATTAATCATAAGAAAGCCTGAAGAAAGACTAAATTCATAATAAATGAATAGTTTATTAAGAATTTTTCAAACTTGGTTAATTTTATTAAGGGATTACTGTAATGTTAGGAGTTAGGGGTTGTGTATTAATTAAGCAGTTACTAAGCCTGCAGTATCCGTTATGAACGGGAATGAAGTATATTCATACTTTACTAAGGCTATTCCTCATCATCATCATCAACATCAACTTTATTACAGACGTAGTACAGTGTATCCACAATTCAGACTGGTACCGTTGTATTAAATGTTACCAAAAAAACATTTGAAGCCATATAATTCCATGATACACATAGTTCAACCTCGTTACAAGCATTGCAAGTCCACTCACAATAAGGACGCGTGTTTTCAAGTGTTGTTTTTCAACATAAAAACATCAAAAATGAAAAAGAAACATGCATTTATTTTAGTATATTTTTGGCTAAAAAGTCACAAACTGGGGAATGTTTGTTGAACAGTGTTATTGTATTGAGGATCCTCCCTTTTCCGCTGTTTATAGACATAGAGTCTGGAACAAGAATTACATTAAGATAAGAAGTATTGTTAAACGGCACATGTTTAATATCTATTTGTCTAAATAGTTGAATAAGGAGGCTCTAGATCAGTGATGGCTCTCAAACCCTTTAAGAAAATATTTGGCCTCCCAAGTACCACCAGCCAGGTCTAAAACAAGATTAGTCAAGGTCTAAACTAGGGCTATAACAGGTCCAAAACAGGAGACTATACTTGGTCTAAACTAGGGCTAAACCAAGTCTAAAACATGACTATTCTCGGTCTAAACTGTAGGCCTGACCCAAAGGAGCACACAAAAAAGTGTGAAGGAATCCAAGGAGCTGGCGTAGCACCAGTACAGTTTGAGATCCACTGCTCGTCTTACTCAGTGGAGTTCTTTTACATCTTGGGGTTTTTTGACAGTTCAGCTCATGCCCCGTTGAGCCCGTGCACTCCGATCCCCGCGCTCACACCGAGGCCCCGTGTTTGAGGCCGTGTTTGTGTCTTTAACAGCAGGAGATGGTCTGGTCTGAAGTCACTCTACATGAAGTCACAGCACAAACACCGGGCTTTATTAGACTGGGCTTCACACCCCCAAAAACAACAAACTCCTCTCCTCCTGCTCCTCTCCCCCTGCACCAGCATCTCTGAAAAACACGGGGCACAGCCGGACCTGCTGTGCTCCTACTATTGACAACACATTGAGCAAGCAGACACTGACATATGACACAACTTTATATTTGTCTAATGTTTCTTGGAAGAGCTGCGTTTTGCACTTGCTCCGAATCGGGCTTAAAAGAATTCACCCTCCCTCCTGTCTCTGCAAGTCTGGTTTGCACTTGTGTTTGCATTTTTGTTCTTAATATACTGTATATTTTGTATTTAAGTTTATTTTATCCTCAGACCTTATTTTATGCAAGCCTTTTTTTTTAATCTTATATAGTTTATAGTTCATTGTTGTCATTGCATGTCACTGAAGCATTTTCCTAGTTTGGGAATTTTGTTATAAAACTTAGCTGATTCTAAAGTTATGGTACACTTTATTGTCCCATGTGTCAAACTTAATTTTGATACTAAAGAAAATGCTCAATAGTCTATACCAATATACTGCCAAAATGCCTGACTTAAGAAATTCATAGCTCTCAAAATGATTAAGATCTCGTGCAAAATGACTACCAAGTAAATGTTATCTTAATAGCAGAAAAAGCAGTCCAGCCACATCAAAACTCCAGTTCACTCGCTCCAGGGATTTCTGCTGTGATACATATAAATCCATTTAACCCTAATAAAATAATTATTTGACTAATGAAAAATATGGGCAACTAAGACACTAACAACCAATTGACTAAAAGTGAAAATCCCAAATATTTGTATAGAATATAATGGAATTTCAAGACTAAATAATAGTAGTTCTTCGTATTTATTATCATGTTGTCTTATGATATTGATCCAAAACCTTTATTAAACTAATTATTCAGGAAAGATTTTAACTTTGTCCTATAAATACAACTTTTTATAGTATCGATTAGGGCTGCAAGTTATCCATTAATCACAACTAATTGATTTATTGAGATAATTGTCAACTAATTTAGGAATCGTATAAGTGTTACCTGAACTATCCACTGCAAATGTGGCATGTGCTGAGAAAAGAGGCTTTTATGACTCACACAAACCAACAATTACATAAATGAGATTTAGATTTAAAGTTTTTAATTTAAAAATGTTTTACCTGTTATTGAATTCTATCAGAATGTCCTCAAGCGGCATCGTTTTAGCTTGGTCTGGGTCAATTTTAGTAACACTCTCAAATTCACAGACCTTTCGCGAACACAACTAAACAACTAATTGATTCATTTTGTATTTTTCTGACAACCCTAACCACTTTAGGGAAATTTGTCCTTTTCACTAGACCCTTTCTTCAGTGCCGCTGTGGGAAACTCGTCAGGAGCCGTGAGCGATCGCAGAGCAGCGCCCAAAGGACACATCTCTAGATCTTTAGCAAGGTTTGGACAGGATTAGGCTTAGTTTATGTTTACAGTTAATGTGGGAATACCAGGAATGTCCCGCCCAGACACGAGGAGAAGATACGAACTCTGCTACCCTTCTTACCACAGCAGCATCCCATTTTCACCAAAAACAATATTTAAAACCAAGAATAAATACTTTCCCAAACTCTGACATTTTAAAACACTTGGTCAATAAACATGAGCAGACAATGGCAGAAGACACTGCGTTTTATTTCTCTTATGTTTCCTGGAAGAGCCCTTTCTTGTCCTGGCTTTGAATTTTCGAGAGCCACATTCCTGCCTTTAATACTAAGAAACGGATTGCTATTCCTTGAGTTTCCCACAATGCACTGCCAAAATGAGTGCATCTTCGAGCCTGATCAGGACTCGTACAGATGATTGACAGTTTTCTGAGAACGTGACTGTACCTGAAGCAGATTTATTGATTTAGAGGTTCAGAGAGTGCAGTACTTGAAGTTAAAAAGCACGTGCTGAAAAACGCTGAGAGGTTCTTAAAAACATGATAAACAGAACTCATTTTAAACTGTTCGTAGGCCACACGCATCACTCACTTAAAGAATGCATGTTGAGCATCCTAAACATTGTGAGTACGTAGGAGCTTTTCACAACTTTCAGAGGCCAGAGCGAGGTTTGTCACTGGTCTTCCTGTTCCATGGAGAGTAGAACGCTTTAATTAAATGTAGATCGCGCATAATGACCTGAACAGATGCTTTTATGATAAATCTGCACTGAGGCAAAACACATACCTTGAAAAACATGCATTCAGTCTGTGAGCGCAATCGCCCTCTCCACAGATCTGACTTGTAACTTGGCCTGGTGGTGCCTCCTGCTTGTCTCCATGGAGATGTTTAAGTTGTTAGATGTTGTTACATTCTGGGCAAAGCAATAACACCTTCATGGAGACAAGCAGTCATTGTATGCATTGTATCAGTAAATTGGTAATTATATCATATTGAAGTCTATCCACCTTATTCTGCCCCGCCTACTTTTGCCTCTCTTTCCACAGATCCGCGCTCCTGTTGTAAATGCACTTCCGGTTGACGAGAACCTCATTCATGCAAATGACAAACGAGGGAAAAGTCTCGACGCTAAAACATCATATAAAGTGGATTGATTTGAGTCAAATGTTTTCTGCTGAGCTTGTCTGCCCCATGTAAATTAATACAACGGAATAATAAGGTCAATGTGACAAGTTAGATGACACATTTCACTAAAACGTAGTGAACATGATTATATTTAGGATTTTGCTTAGAATTTTGCCTGTTTATCCCCAGTTTGACAGTTTTCGTAATGATTATAATGTCACTTCCTGGTTGGATATGAACAGCAAATATGACATAGATAGAGGTAATTCCACAACTGTTATCTAGCAACCATTTTGAAAACAAGGGCCAAAATCCACATAAATTACATAATAGTTATGATTTGGCAAATAATAATACCTGACGACAACTTTATTTTGTTGAATGTCCATTTAAACTGTCAAAACATTTTGCCAGTTGTCTGTTAATTGTCTCTGTATTTTCAACTGTATGTCGCTTTTTGATGACATCACAGAGGGATTCTGTTTTAGAACCCAGCACTACTTACTGAATTTTAAACTTTTGTTTTTCAAACTGCAACTTCACAAACTATAATAAATAATTGCCACAGGTGCTCTCCCACCATAATCAGAAAATGTTAAGAACCTGTCATATTGACTTTAAACTCACAATATCTGACTGTGACGTTGACAAACAGGAATATCTCAGTTTTTTTAGTATCAGATGATATTATGTCAGTCCACCAGAAATGTGTTAAAACATGTTTTAAAAGTATTAGCTGAGGTTCAGACAAATGTGAAATGTCTGCCAAATTCATCACAAAAGAGAAAGTGAAAGAAGAAAGAAATTCCCCTCATTTGAAAGTTTACAACATAACTTTTTTTCATTTTTCTTTTAATCAGCTCTTTTTGCAGCATTTTTTAAAATTATAAACTATATCCTCAATATTAACATTTTGCATATCTTCAAAACAACATTCACAATATCATCAAAACGTCGATTTATTGCCCACCTCTTATTAATGTCAGTACAAATCCAGTGTTTCCAACAAAAAGTAACAAATATTCTACTGTCAGCATCTCTTAAAGCTCAGCACTCTTTTTTTTTAGGCTTTTTAGGCGATATTTTGTCCAGTTTTCTTGCTTAATTCCACCCTCACAGCCGCCCAGGCCCAGTGTAAACCAGGTCTCATTTGAAGTCCAGTTTTATGAGTTTTGTTATTGCTCTGGTTCTGGTTCATGTCTTTCAGCTCTGCGTCTGTAGCTCACGTGAAAGCCGCTCTATGCTGCTCCGTTTGGGACACTCCAAAGTGCTCCAACGTGGCCGACAAATGAGACTCTGCAGTTTTTACAACCATGTCACCTTTTTCTCGGTTTAAAGGTGCACTGTGTAAATGTTATGGATGATACCTGCTTGTCTCAGTGGATAGTTTATTGCTTTGCCTTTAAGGTTCCACAGTTCTCCTTGGAAACAAATGTATGGTAGAAACTCTCATGGTAGGAAACTTTTTCAGTTTCGACATTAACTTTATTGGGAAATGTGTTTGATTCATTCTATCATTTTATCTTTGAGAAACCTTTTTGAGAAATTACTTTGACACAGTAGCTCCTAAAATAGTTCTTAAAAAGTTCTTAAAAGAGTAAATAAAAACAAAACATCTGAAAAACTGTGAATAATTGTCTTTTATTGTTAATTTCATTGTTTGTTGGAGTTTTTTGTGCATTTCAATTTTATGTGCAGGTTTACAGAGCTCAAAAGAACCAGGATGAGGGGAAAAAAATACTTTTGTTTTCCCAACTTAATTGACTGTTTAAATATTCTAATGTTAAAGCTAGTTGGACCCACTTTCAGCCAATGTTACTGATATCACCAGGCCAAGTTACAGGTCAGATCTGTGGAGAGGCGACTCCGCTCACAGGAAGAATGTCTGTTTTTCTAGGCATTTGAGAGCAATGAAAACACTTCTAACTGAAAAGTAAATCCATTTAGTACTTCACTGTGAAACATTCAAAGCACTGCAGCAACATTGTCCATTGAGGTTCATTTGGTCTTCTGGTAATTTATTCAAACAGACCAGCGTTCGTTGTACTGTTTCGACCGCTCACTCACAGTCTTCTTCAGAGTAACCAGGACGAGGGGGCCTTTTCACTCTCTCACACCCAGGAGACTGTCCAGAAGAAGTCGGACTGCAGGTGGCGCTGTCCTCCTGGCTCTACCGTGAAGAAGACAGCGCCAAAACCTGTGTAAATCAGCTGACAAGAAGAAGAAGAAATTGCTCAAGATGAATACAAGTTATGTTTTTTTGTTAAGTTTTTATCATCAGTGTGTTTATTTTTAGTGCTGTCCTGTATTAATTAAGTCTATCTGTTTAAATATTCTCATTATCTCAATAAAATGAGTCAGTGTTTTGAGCATTTAACTAAAGCGTGGCGGTTTGATCGTTGTATCCTTTGGCAAGACTTCTCACTCCGCTTGTATGAATGTGATTTATGAGAACTGTCGGTGTTGTATGACTTATGCATTGTTATTGAACTTTATTTTAATGACCTAAATACATGTGCTGGAGAGATCCCCTGCAGAGCACAGAGTCTCATTCACACCCACACAAACATCTGAACTCCACCTCAGTCTTTTATGTAAAACCGCTGCAGGCCATTTAATTTTAGTGTTGACCCTGGACCGCTCAAAGAGAGACTTCAACTAACACCTCCAGGGCCAGTTTACAGCACGTTTGGTTTGACAGGAAAAGACCTTTAAACGGCCTGTTTTTTCCTCAACACGAGACCTGGACAGAAAATGAAAGTCATCATGAGTTGACCTTAAAGCGGGTGTCAACATTTGAACATTTGAAGACGACTACAAATAGTGATATTCCTGAATTGTATCATATAATGGCATTGTTAATTTATATGAAGAGAGTTTGTACAGAATTACCTTTTTCAGAATTGTGACTTGGACTCGAGTCAGAATTGGTCACTATTTTGATGACTTGAGGTTTGACTTCATAAAATGGATCAAGATTTAGGACTTGAACTGGACTTGGAGCCCTGTAACTTCAAGCGAGTTGATGCTTCTCTGTAAAATAAAAAGTACTTTGAGAATTCAGTCCCTCACTTCTATATTTGTGACTGGGACTTTTTTTTACTTTTTTTTTTAATGAAGAACTATCAAAAGATGTATATAAATTGCCAAAGTACAAGCTGTATTTTGTAACGTGGTAAAAAGTTCCTAGGACTTCATTTGGACTTGAGGCCTTACTTGAAACTTGCAAAACAAGGACTTGTCCCAGCTCTGACCCCTATTTATTATTTGACAGCCTTAAAATAACCCTAAACTATATTTTTATCATATTTTTAAGCCACTCCAGTCAATTGGTGTTTAAGTCAATATTCTCCGTGAGTCAATGTGATTATACATTCCATATTTGTGGTGGAAAGTCCCTTGGTTTATATTCAAACATGGAAAAACACATAACAAAACCCCTTTTAATGTTGTTGGTATGGAATAGTAAGTACTGTTTGGATTCAGTATGTGTTATTGTGGTGGGTGTGGATCAAATCTTGCAATATTGAGTAACTGAACGTCTAATTGCTAATGTCGTAATAATATGTCGATGATGCTGAAGCCAACTGAAAATATTTTGGCCTTTCAACCTTTTCCAGCCCAAACGTGGGGTCCGCACCTTCCATCACGTGCCGAGGTCCACTTCGACCATAAAACTTCAAAACTCTCCCACTCTGACTCCAGCCAGAGTCTCAGTAATTACACCTCGGGACAAAAACAAAGCGCGCCGCGGCAGTAAACTCTGCTCTGGCCTTGTCCCGGGATGTGGGGCAAGCAGTTTGTCCGGTCGAGTGAGACACGGGCTGGAGATGAGGAATGTGGGAGGATTATTTATATCCACAATCTGATTCAAAACGCAAAGAGCTGAAATATTACCTGTCCTGTCCATCTACACTCTGAGTTAGAAAGTAAATATAGATGTTCTCAAACCATTTGTTGTTGAGGTTTAGTGACTAGTTTCAAGTTTATCATTTACTTTCAGTAGTAGTAATAGCTATTTATTTATGTATGTTCTTAAATTTTTGTTTTATTTTAATGGGACATGGCAATTATAGTTGACAAACCAGTTTATATTCTTTATATTTTAACTTGACAATTCAGTCTCTCTCTATTTAAATGTCATTTTTTTGTCAAACACTGACTAACGTTCAAGTATTTGCCATTTGTCCCATTTTCTGTTTCAGCAGCGCAGTCTTGGAGCAGACAGAGGTCATAGTTAGTTTGTGTCCAGATGCCGTTTATGGATTACAGTTTTATCACCTTTTGTTCACACAGACGGCAACAGAAAAGTACCTGTCATCACCTGAATAAAGTGAAGAATGACCAGTGTCTCAATTGTATGGAAAAACTACTAAAGCCTATAAATCTGTGACGATGTTTTCATGCTCTCTTTCTCCACTGTTCCTTCTAAGGACATTTTTTTTGCTGGGACACTTCGCTTTCCCAAATATTTAACCTTCCCTGCTTTTTCCGAAGTACAAATCTGACTTGCACTAATATTATATCTAGAAGTGGGTCAAAATCTGTTGCATTTACCTAGTTCTATTTACTGACAGAGATTTGAAGTCGTGTTCCCTGTCCTTTAATGTAAAAATGATAAATGCATGATATCTTCAGTTAAAATTTAATGTATTTTTGTAATGTCCAAAATCACAACAACTGTTACCTCAAAGGGCTTTCAAAAATGTTAATTTTACCAGCAGAGAGAGAGTGAGGAGCTCAAACAATCTTCTTTGGTAATTATATCACAATATTTTATGTCTTAAGTTTTGTCTTTGTCTGATTTAGAAATGTTCAGGTGTTTATTTATTTATGTGTTTATTTATTTTACCTTTATTTAACAAGGCCCCAGTGAGATTCAGAATCTCTTTTGCAAAGGCAGCAGCCGACACAAGGAGTACAGTACAGAAAGTCACAAAATATTACAGTTTAATAACAACTCTTTAAAACATTTACAGTAACCTCCCCTTTTTTTTTTTTTTTTTTTTTTTTACAATTTTCTAAACTTACACTACAGATTCCACTTTAAATTATTTCTAAAACAAAAAAATATATTAAAAATGGTTTCTTTTTATTCTTTCACTTTTACTTTAGGATTCTTCGGTAAAATATCTTGTACTTATCTATTTATAACAGCAAAGTAAAAGCTCCGAAGACTTGTTTATGTCCATTCTGCTGACTGTGGCTGTGTCCAGGTTGGAGCTGATCCCACGTGTGTCCACATGTGTCCCCCTTGCCTTCACATGGTACACTGTAAGTCTCTGGGGTTTTCACACGTGGGTCCTTTGTCCCCCTTTTGTGATGGACCTCTTTGTTGTTCTCATGGATGCTTGGTGAAAGTGCAGCGCTGGTTTTGTGTGCGCTGGAGCCACAGGACCGGGACAAGACCCGAACAAAGAAAGACACTGGGCGCTAATCGTGTGGACAAAGGTACACGAGAGGGACCCTGAAAACAGACTGTCCTTTGACATCTGCACATACAACCACTGCAAGCTCTAAACTGATTATGTAACCCAAACCTTTCCACATTTGTTCGGATGAGAATACTTTTTCTTAGCAACAAAATGCTCATATTATTTATCAAAACACACAAATCATTAATTTCTTAATTTTATTGTTCTTAATCAGATATTTCAAACAAACATATCTCTTTATGTCTTTCTTCCCAATTGTGTTCTAGTTTTGTTTTTGTTTTTCAGTTTAACTATAAATGCTGACACTTGACTTTGTTTCTTTTAATTAGAGTTATTTTACCTGCCCCTCATCAAGTCAAAACAATATTTTCACCTAAACTACAATAACAATTACAAGTGTTGATCGATATTATTCAGTCATGCACACGTTTCACATTCATTTTCTCTTCTGTCCTCTTCACCTGTGACTTCTGGAGTTTTGGGAATAACATCGTCCCGTGCAGAGCCGGTGGCTCTTGGCAGTTTCCTGGCAGTAAAATGTGCTGTAACTTGTTTGCGTCAGTTCACCTTTCGGGTAAAGGACCAAATATTTCTATAAATACAGTACATCTGGGGCTAGTTTAGACTTTAGACAGTAAATTATTGTGACCACATTGTAATTAAATAGTCTTGGTCAGTTGCACTTTTGGTTCTTTCACGGATGCATTTCTACATTTGTGCCGGAAAAACCTGTGACACATTTACACAGGAATGAAAAACATATTTTTTACTGTTCAGAAATAGGTAATTATTGTCACCTGTTGACTTTAACAGACAAGGTTTCAGAGGCAGTCATCTGGACTCTGAAGTGTGCGATGGATCACCTGTCGACCTGTTGGTACGTCCTACACAACGTCTGGTTTAGTCTAAGACTTTATTTTGAAACCCAACAAAGGCAGGTGCTTACTGGTGGTGAAGAGGTTTAGGGCATTGCACATATGGTGGTTGTTACCACCGAGAATTGTGAATTCTCTGCCAGCCACGACAGTTTGCCAAATGTCTCTGTCCTCTCTCTCCCCATTGCATGCCCCAGGCTCCTGAGGTGTATTGTTGTTGCTCCCTGTAGACTATGATCACAACCTCCTCCGCTGTCTCTCAGGCCAAACTTAGACGGAACTGTGCAATCTGGTTTATTTATTTCAGGGAAACAGGAGCTCATTGCTCATCTATCATTTACAACAAAATCAAACTTCTTTCACCTCAACATTTTCTGCTTCTCTCATTGATTCTGAAGAAATACAGTGTTTTTCAGTTCCATGTGATACTTATTTGTTTCTTTCTTTTTTCCACATAAGTGGCCTTGTTTGTTTTGATACAGATGGGTCATGTGTGGCTAATTCATCTGTCAATCACAAAAGTGGTTACCAGACTACACATATTTACATATATATTGTATATTTTACATGTATTACTGCAACTGCTGACAGGATTGTTGTCAGGGCAGGAGATCTGTGGATTAAGAGTAATTATAGCACTCTGTTGTTGCACTTGGTGAGTATCTGGCCATGCAAGAACTGTGATGTTTTCATCTTCCAGGAATTGTGTGCAGATCCTTGCAACATGGGGCTGTGCATTATCTGCTGCAACATGAAGTGATGGTTTTGAATGAATGGCTCAGCGATGGATATGTGACCCACTGAGCATGTTTGAGATGCTCTGGAACGTCATATACGACACAGTGTTCCAGTTCCTGCCAATATTCAGCAACTTTCATATCAGATAGTGACAGGTTTTCTGATCCTCCCCAGACCCCCCAATAAAGCAAAGCTGAACATTTTAGAGTGTTCTTTTATTGTGGTCTGTCTAAGGCAAGGTGGAATATGGATTATTAATATTAATATGAAGTTCTCAGTTTGACAGATTTTGACAAACAATATTTGAGAGATATGGGTCTATGTGATGTAGGAAAGGTTTCAAAATGGGAGCAAAAACAACAGGGTTGCGTTTATATTTTTGTTCAGTGTAGTTACAGTAGATATTTACACAGCTCATCCGACTCCCTACATCCCCTGGTTCAGTCACTTTCTCTGAGCGAACTGACTTGTGTCTTCTGGGTGAAACCCTGAGCTGTCAACAACAAACACAGCACCTACATTTAATACAACAATGACTGAAGAACGGGTGAGTGAAGCGCTGAAACTTTTGAAGATGATGTCATACTTGAACCTGGAGTGTCTGTCAGTCAGGCTCAAGACAGAGTTTATATCTTATTATCTGTGTATTCTTTAGTATTGTTTTACTTATTAAGGGTAGGGATCTTTTTGTCATTAGCACAGTATTCAAAGGAAAAGAGAAAAAACTGATGTTACTCCCACAACTTGTGTGCAAAATAAAATGACTAACCTAAATCTGCTCCTCACCTTGCCAGTGACAGGCTGTGACAGATGAGCAAGAGCTTGAGGTTTAGATGGATTTACAAAGGGAGGAGTGGAAGCCGTCACCCTGAGCCAGGTGCAGGGTTCATGTTTACCGTGTTCAAGTCCGGTTTCACATGGATCGTCACTGAGGCAGGAACTTCGAGGAATCTGAGGAGGATTCAAGGAACAGAGCTCTCAGACCTGTTCAAACCAGAGTCAGGTGTGTGCACTGAGCTAAATAAATAAGGACTGCTAGTTATATAAGTAATGTGATACTTCATCTTATTGTGATGCAGGAGAATCTATTTAACTTGGCAGATATAGGGTTAACTTTTACATGGCCAGGAAAAAAAGCAGGGCTAGAATAATCAGATAACCCAAATAGTAGATTGGTTTTTTGGTGTATTTTACATGCACGAGATACACATAGGTGGATTTTGAGAGTTCAATTGTATTTAGAAGACAAAGTAAATACATTTTAAAATAACTAGGGCTACAAGTAACAGTTATTTTGCAAAACGATTACCGGTAATCCGTCAACTTTTTCTTTGGATAAAGCAATTGGTTGCTTAGATAGCAAAAAATTTACCAAGACGTATCGAAAAGGTGTCTTCATGGAGTGTATTACAGGAAAAAATAATAATAATTCCACATGTTTCTAGCGTCATGTTGGGTTAAATCTTTGTCATAAAACTTCTCTTATCACATGGCACGTTTAGAGACTATGTATAGTACAGCAAACAATTATTCAATCGATAAATTAGTTGCTAATAGCAGTTATTTCAAGAATTGATTAGTTGCAATTGATTGATTAACTTGTTTCAACCTTTAAAATAACTTCATTTATGTCAGTGTATTTTGTCTTTGGCACATCAGTTTGCTCTTTTGCTTTTCTTTGTCAAAACCTGCATCGGATTGCTCATTCAGATGTAACTCAATAATCTGAAAACTCCTGAAGTCAGATTTTGGGTGTACATGGAAACCGACAGAACATTTTAATTCCTCAAAGAACATATTGCTTATGAATTTGTACCAGGGTATCTATCTAATCTATCTAATCCTATCCTATCTAATATCTAATCCTTTCGATGTCTGAGCTGAGCGATTGCATTTGGTAATATTTGGTAATAATTTTCTCTCTTACATTAATCATACATATTTTTTTGTGATTTTACTTGTATTTTTGTTGTATTTGTAAAGTAAGATGTTCAGATGATTTCTCCTGTGATTTAGTAAAGTTTGTCAAAGTCTTAGAACAGAATTTATGTTGGGGATCAGTTTCAACGCTGCAAATATAACAATAAAAACTAGATCAATATCATTCTAAAACTACTCAGGAAAGGTTCAAATTGTCCTTTTTTTTTTTTTTCTATTATTGATACCGAATGAGTATCTCGTTTTGAAAAACTAACAATTAGAGTGTTGGGTATAGATTGACAGTCCAGTGTCACTTATTACTAGAGCTAGACCACTTTTTGAGGCTCAGATGAAACAACGAGAAAGAATAAAGGGCACATTGTTGCAGAATGAGGTCAAACTGAAGCCGAGGAGGAGGAGGAGGCTGAGGAGGAGGATGCTGAGGGAGAGGATGCTGAGGAGGAGGTGGCTGAGGAGGAGGATGCTGAGGAGGCGACGGCTGGAGGTGGGGCCCGGCACAAGCTGAAGGGTAGTCCATGGGTTTAACTGGAGAAGACGACCCATGACGATTGGCTGTGATGGAGGCGTGGCTGGAGACGAGGACTGTGATTGGTGAAGCTGCAGAAGGTCTTACAGGCTGAATTTACTCACATGTATTTAAGTACATTTTCAAATTATTTTATTGACTTGACTTGAAGTGTTCTTGAATATCAATATAGCAATTTATATTTTGACTAGGACTAAACCAGGACTAAAACAGGTCTACGTCAAGACTACTCCAGGACCAAACTAGGACAAGTGTGACAAGCAGCCTTCACTTTATCACAGATTGCCTATTACCTTTCAAAATCTAAAAAACACATTGTAGGTTTTTATTAGTAACTTTTTCTCACATTGGCAGCTTAATAAAGAAACAAGGTTCCTTTGTAAACTATTTGTGGTAACACTTTAGAATAACTACAATAACTTATTCCTGCCTTAGAAAATACTTAATTAATAGTGAGCAAATAATTTATTAAGAATTATTCAGGCTTATTAACTACTCAACTAATACTATGACCCAAATTCCTAGCCCCAGCCCTAACCCTAACCTGAAGTAGTGTCTAATCCTGAATCAAGCTTAGTAAACTATTTGTTCAGTATGAATTAAGTCTTTGTTCATGCTTTGTTAAGACAAAATAAGGTGTAGTTATTATAAAGTGGTTCCCTTTTTATTTGATTGTACTTTTGAGACATTTACTAGCATTAATCAGCTTATCAATGCTTTAAAAACATGTGCAGTTTTTTTTTTGTTTTTTTTTTTATGTTTTTGGTTAATGACTTATTAATATTTATTCGATATTATAAACCATCAACTAATTGTCTAAGTCAGTGGTTCCCAAAGTGGAGGTCACGAGGGATGAGCTGGGGGTCGCAAGATGATTTCCAGATCTAATTTGAACAAATATTATCCTATATTTGCTCTATTTTTTAAATTGAAATAACTTAGCTTTTAGTGAAATAGGGTCTAATAAGACAATAAACTATTCAAATAACCAATATAAAAGATTTAACATGTTTTTGACAAATTATTTTTCCTTTCACTTTGGGGTCCAGAGTTGGATACAAGGATATTAATGGGGTCCCGGCAAGAAAAGATTGGGAGCCCCTGGTCTAAGTGCTAGTAAACAACAATGGTTATTAACACTTTACAAATAGCTGAAAGCGTTATAAAAAATCTCAGCTTTGAGCCTCTGTCGCCCCAAACCAATTCACCTCCACGTCACTGAGAAAATAGCTTTGAAACAAGTGAAGCCATTGCCCTTGATTTCTAATTGCCACCTGGGATACAAACCTATTTTGACTTGCAGCACAGAACAGCTCTTTTTCCACTCAGGCCTTGAATCAGCTGATTAGAGCAGCGTTTGTCCCGAGAGACATGTGTGTACCCCATCCCCCTACGCTCAGCCCTGACCTAGTTCAACAACCACTAAATACTGCACTTACAACACCGTTTCACTGATTTTTTTTAACTCAAAATAATCAAAACAAACAACTATATCGGATGTATTTGTAAGCTTTACATATATTTATCACGTTAATTGTCATTAAATGCAAAAATAGGTGTAATTTTTATCACAATTTCTTTCAATGGGGTACTTTGACCTGTTTTAATAATAAATGTAGTTATCATAAAATACGTTTTTCCACAACAATGAAATATAGGTCAAGAAAAAAATCTATTATTTGGTAGGTAGGTTTGAATGAAAAAGAAAAATATATGATACAAAAAGACGTATTTATCTGAAGAAGGTTATTTAGTTTACGTCTTTCTGTTTGTGTTGGAGTAATTTGAACATTATTGAAAACATTATGTTGCAGCAGGTGTTGAAATTGTGTTTGCATGTTAGGGTTCATCCACACAGAGCAGTTAACATCTGCATTTTGCAAAATACAATCAATTGTAATCAACCGAAACCAACATTAGGATATGTAAATGTAAATATATTTGACGCTATTAATTTTGAATAAAAATGAATGTTGTTTGCAATTGGTCCCATAAAAGTGCACTGTGTGACTTTTCTGGTGGAGATTCTACAAACTGGCTTTGTAGAGAAATTATGAATGACATTAAACGAATGAATCTCCACGGAGACAAGCAGGTGGCAACAAGTTACAGATCTGTGGAGAGGCGAGCCCACTCACAGTAAGAACATTTTCCAAGTTATTTTTGAGCAATAAAAACACGTGATTGATCAAATTAAAGATAGATACTTTTAATGCCACTCTGAAAAAATCAAACTTTTCATGCAACTTTTCATGTTTTAATACAAAATACTTTACACATGACCCAAAAATAATCCCTAGCACCAACCAACCTTCCGCCCTGCCTCCACCACGTCAACACTTAACACCCTACACACGCACAGTGAGCATGTGGATTTGAGTGCAGATGAACCATTCGAGGAAGCACTATCAGAGGAGCCAGCTGCACCAGGAGCAGAGAGCCACCTGTAGGGTCCAGAGATGAGGCAGACACCAAACCTCCACCAGGGGCCCATGAGCCAGGCCCCAGCAGCCACAGCCGACCTCTGCTCCTAATGCAGAGGACTCCACAGAAGAAACATCCTAAAAGTGATAAAAGGAAACTACATAAAAACTAAAATATGAACAAAACAAAGAGGTTGTTCCATAGACAAGGGCCGTATACTGAAAGATGTCTAGCTGTGAGTGTGTCCTGACTTTGGGAATGACTTCAGGAGCAGTTCTGAAAGAGAAGGCCCACGACATTAAGACAAAAAACAGTAAAAGAACCGTAAAATCAATCCTGATTCTGAACCTGATACAACCAATGACCACAACTATAGTTTATTTTTAAGAACTAAATACACATAAATACACTGTACATTCCATTGTATGAACCTTGTATGGAGCTCCGCTAAAGAGAGTGGCTGATTGTATTGTGTGTTGTGGTAGTGAATAATGTCTGAAGGGTCACAAAGGTCTAACCATTTCAGCACAAATCAATTCAGCGGACCTGATCACTTAAATAAATGATCCAGGTCAATATTTGTGGATTTTCATTTTGCAGATAACTCATGAAAATACTAAGACTGTATTGGCATTGGCATCATTTTCTCCTAATTGGCCAAATGGTAATAAAGGCATTTATCTTTTTGAATGCCTCAGTTTTAAATTCTGTAGTTGAGACAGTAGTATGGGAACCTCAGGCTTCGTTCCCATAACATTTAAACTCAAATGTTGACACAAGTCCAGTCTAAATACATACATTTTGTTTGTGTACACCAGCACGAGCGTTAGATGTGTGCTGCGTGCTTTACTAACACAGTGCTCCAACTCACAGGGGAATGCAGGCCCCATCAGACACTATAAGGGTCTTGTTTCTGCTTAATGATCTTCAACTCATCAACCCAAAACCGTGTGCCATGTTTTCTTTCTGTCAGTGCCACTCCCTCCACATTAAAACACCAAAACTCTCCTCCACCCAAGTCTCTCTTTACCTGAATTCATCTCTCACATTTCGCCTTTATTTTGCTTAACACTAACTACTATTTACTTTGCTCTCTAGTCGCGGTTGCAGACGTGTTTTTTTTCCTAACGTACATGCAGTGCAGGACTATAATTAGGCGGCAGGTTTGGGGTAAACAAGTCAATATATATAGGTCACATATATATTTTTAAGAGCTAAAAATAAGTGGGTGGGTCGTGGTGTTGTCGTGGTGTTGTTGTGTTTTGTTCTGTTTTGTTGAGTTTTGTTGTGACGGTGGACAGTAACTTATGTCACTTTTTGCTGTCATGATGCTATCTTAAGTATTTCCCCTGTTAAATGGGGCCGTCGCACGTGCTGCAGTTTGGACCATTTGTTATCCTGTGGTTCAGCAGTTTTCTTGTAAAATGGGCATGTTTTTGCAAGAAAAACGATTGTCATTTAAATCACTGTATTTTCAACTGTTTTAGCAACATTTACTTTCTTATCTTAAAGTGTTTCATATGACACCCCTTACTGTAAATGTCAGTAGGAAAGAAAAAATATCTTTTAGAAATTATAACCATGCTAAAAATCTTGATTTAAGATACAAACCGTTTGTTAACAGGTGTTAACTTTTCTCCTAAATCTTTCTTTTTCAGGTTTATTTTTTATAAAATATAAGCAAAACAAAGAACAGGACACAGAGAGGAGGGAGCACACATGTCTTACACCACATGTGTTTAGTCTGGCACATCTGTCCCAATAAATTCAAAGTCTGTCGGAATTTGTTAATTTTCTAATTCAGTTTGAATGTCATTTTCTCGGTTTTTCGAATGTCAGTTATCATTTCAGTCCAGTTGTTGTATTGTTGGTTCAGTTTGTGTCATCCATTTCTTTGTGATGGCTTTCATGCTGCCAAAAGTATGCTCCAAACATATCCATTTATTGTTTTCATGGCAGGAATCCATAAAAAAAATAGTTACACTTTGCTCTGAACAAACCTGATCCACCCGCTGCACTGCCTGCAGAAACTACTCAATCCCAAAAAGATTTGCTTCCTTTGCAAAGTCTGCCTTTTTATTTTTAACTATCAGACAGCGGAACCAACTTTCTCACAGTCTTGTCTTGAGATAATAATTAATTTCATTTGAAACTTGAAAAAGCACATCTGTGTCAACATCAGTCATGGTAAATGGAGCTGGAGTTAGTTGTAATTTAATAGTTTCATACATTTCACTGTTGTGTGCACCTGCAGATGGAAAGTCACAGTGCTGAATCTGGTGCAGATCATGTTCTCTTTTGTAAGATTAAAACATTTGTACATGGTCCCTGACAAATAAAAGTAAAACTAACAAGGTGTTGAGGCCGAAACACTTTGGAATGCTATGTTAATCTCAGGCCAATATCTATGGGTAATTGGACAGCGCCAAAACACATGGTAATGGTGGGCCACTTGGCAAAATGAGTGTTCCCTTGTGAATAGTGAGCACATTGACATGGTGTTATAAAAAACATGATACTGTATATTTTTCCAACAGAATTCTTTCAAAACAAACAATTACCTTCTCTGTCCCATTTATTTTTAATACATGTAATAGAACCTGTCCAGATTATTAATGCGTGTATATAATTTTGATCTTGACTCAAAACTTTTCAGTTGTTTCTCATCCAAACTAAACAATGTATGTAGTTTTTAATGACCAGTGTCAGTGAGAATTAAAGTTGCACTATGTAACTTTTCTGGAGGATGGTCTGTCACCTGTGTGCCGCCATGGGGATCTCATTGATTTTGCCTGGAATTTTCTATAGTACGGCATTAAACTTTTACATCTTGCATTGATTTAATTATAAGAGTTTTATATATAGCTAAAAAGACATTGCCTCTCCACAGATCTGATCTGTAACATGACCCGATGCTGTCACCTGCTTGTTTCCTTGGGGAAAGTTAAGGTCAATGCCGCATGAGGAACATTTCTGAAAAAGTAATAACATCTCCACGTGGACAACAAGGTGGCACACCCAGAAAAGTTACCCAGAGCACAGGGATTTGTCCAGCACAGTGAATCTGATGCCCAGGATGAAGGATTAATAAATATCCTACAATTTTAGAATATATTATCAGTATTTTTTTACTTTTTTACTTTACGTTATCTGTTACTTTGACTCTTGTGCGTCTCTATTATTACCATGATGTCAGACAGTTTACATTTACACACTTATTTCATCTTTTTGGCTGATAATCTGTTTTTTTTAATGTATCTATCTGGTATGTCCCTCATTTTTACTTTGACTCTCGTGACGTCACACCTGCAGTTTACGTTGACAGCTTTGCCCCAGGCCCATTTCAAAAATACTTTCACTGTTTGTTATTTTGCAGTTAAAACATTTCTTTTAGCTGTCATCTCGACTTGGTTCCTCAGTCTGGTCGCTTTCTTCATCTGTTCTGGAGCCCCCAATAATCTTTTCTTTTCTCTCTTTTTTTTCCCTTTTTTGTTATATGTCATTTTACTTTACTTCATGAGTTACTTTGACTCCAGTCTCGTGCGTCTCCATCATTACCATGACGTCATACCTCCAGTTTACATTCATAGCTTTGCCCCAGGCCCATTTTAAAATACTTTTACTGTGTGCTTTCTTGCACTTAAAACATCTCTCTTTGACTAATAATCAGTTTTTTTTTGTTATATCTCTGGTATGTCCCTCATAAACCTGAGTCACATCTGCTTATGTCGCCGTGTTGACAGCGACGCTAACAGCCTATATCCTCCCAGCGTTTGTGTAATAAGCACTCAGCCCTGCTCTGCTCGATCTGTGTCTGTTTGGTTTGGTCAAAAACAGAGGCGGCTCCAGTGCACGGCCTGTTATCTGCTCGTGTAAACCGCAGGCGCAGGTGGCTAAACACTGAGTTAGCCGCTAAAGCTGGTCTGTTCGGCTGTGCTTTCAAAATACTGGGTCAGGAGCAAATGGGTCAACTTTCATGTTAAGTTAAAACCCAAAATTTAATGACGTTGCTAAGATTTTAATGGTGCACGATGTAACTTTTTGGATGGAGGGCATGCCACCTGCTTGTTTCACAGAATGACATTAAAGGGGCTGTGCCGGATTTTTATTGAAAAATTGAACTAGACGGTGTTCCCGATTGTTTGCAGGTAACAAATTAAAATCTGTGTTGCCCCAGCACAGCTATATTGCAAAAGCATCTATTTGGGTGAAAATGAGACCACAACTTTTCCTCTGCATCTGTTTATAGAGCGTTTTATCTAACGAGAGAAGCAGGAAGTGTGCCGTTAGCATGCTAATGTTTGTTACCTTTACCCGTGATGGTCTGGGCTCAGAGACTCGTGAAAAGTGCTCATAAACTGATCGCAGTGAATATTTAGGATGGTGAGACTGCTTTAGAAAGAGAGATACATGTGACTGATGTAATGACTTTAACATGAACAAGTTCTGTTTTTCATGTTTCAAAACTCTAAAAATCAGGTACAGGGCCTTTAAACTTGGGGTACGTTTACAATTGTACTTTTTTGTTTCAGTTTGAGCCCAATTTAATTCTGATGTAGACTTGGTTTGGTCTTGCTTTAGTCCTGGTTTAGCCCTGGCATTGTCCATGTTTAGTTCTGGGTTCAGTCCTAGTTTAGCGCCAATTTTAATGTGGCGTTTGTGCAATTGTGTACACAACTAAGCTGATTTAAACATGGATAACACTTCATAATTACGTCACTTTATTTAGCCTTAATAATACATGAACAAAGACTTAATTTATAATGAAAAAATAGTTTAGTAAGACGGATTCAGGCTAAGTAACGAATTAATGCAAACACTAAACCCTTAATTAAGTAGTTACTCAGCCGCAATAATTGTTATAAATTATTTGCCCATGTTTTTTTTGCTTTATTAAGGTTGCTTTATTAAAACATGAGCGGGTTAGCCTTATCACTGATCTCATTTGTATTATGCTTGACCTGGTGGAGTCTTTTATCCTCGTCTCCTTGGAGATAGTGTGTTTGCTGTGGAGCACTCCAGGCAAAGCAATAACATGTCCTGTAGAGAAGTGGTGGACCCTCCCCCTGAAAACGTACACAGTACACCTTTAAATCATGTTTCAAATAGTCTATGGTTTCAAATCAAAACCAGTTTTACTTAATCAATGTTCATTTCAGACTCCAGGTCCATATAAAACAATCAAAACACACATAAAAAAAATACAATATAACTAGATGTCCAGGTTGTTGAGGTAGACTCACTGCACATGCCCATAAGGGAAATTGCTCACTTTATCTTTTTTACATTATGCATTGGATATTCTGAATGTTTTAGCTTGAGAGACTTAACCTTATACTTTCTGAGGAAAGCAGGCACAGGGAGAACATGGAAACTTCACTGAGAAAAGCTCCATACAGGAAATTAAATCCAGAGAGCTAGATTTGTTGTCCCTACATTGGCATTTTATTAAGAATGTTTTCCTCATCTTTTACACCAATGGAGTCTCTTCATGTTTGTGCATGTATGTTTTGACCTGCTTAGCTCATTTTTGGTGTATTAATCTCCCATAATTGTTGTACTTTAAGATAATTGACAAATAAGGCTCTCCCAAAGCCATTTATTTGTTATATTTTCACTATATCATAATCGTGTGCATGTTTATTTATTTATAGTTTACTGACCATGAACAACAAGCTTTTTAAGGAATGACATCATGGCTATATTTACGTTGTTTTTTTCCGACCAAACGTACTTTTTGGAGCCACTGCCCTAAATCATTCCATATAATTACCTCACACATAATACGCCTTGTCACTCTCTGCCCGTATAACTACTGCACTTTTCTTTACCGTGGCGTATTTTCCACCTATTTACATGCTACAGCCCCTAATGGATGCATGTGTCAGCGAACACATCACTCTTAAAAAATGGGATATCCTGCGCCACATAAACATCACACGGCTGACAGGGCTCGTTTCCAGGGGCGCAGGGGGAGAGAAAACCGCTCCGTGTAGGGAAGAAGTCTAATTTTACACCTGGAGGTTTAAACACGTGAGAGTGGCTGGAAAATCTGCACGTGAATGCATAGTGGTCATTCACATCTGGGAGAAAAACAACATGCTTCTGCCATATGTGGATTTCTGCAAAGGACAAAAGGGCCTTTTGAGCAGAAGTACTGGACTAGTTTTGTCACTCAGAACTTCTTACTTTACTTAGGTCATCTTAAAGTAACAATTTTCTTCAAGTTTCAGTGATTTTTGTTGAAAAAGTCATATTTATTCATCCACTTCTCATACTTGGGGGGTTTAAACTGTCTTTGTACCCACAGCATATCAGCTTTCATGTGGAAACAACAATGGCCAATCTTCTCATAAAGAAGTGTTTTATTCTTTAATTTAATCCACTTGATCCGTAGTTTTTTTTAGAGTTTTATGGGACATTGGAACTTCAAAGGCCGTTTTCTTAAAATGCATTTTTCTCCCCTCGGGACAGAAAGATCCCACTTAAAATAGATTCCACACACCAAACTTTACAATCTGAGACTCAACTAAATTTTGACGAAACATATAGAGGATTTTTTTTTATATCTAATTCTAAAATTGATTTATTGACGTTCTAAGTAAAAGAAAATTAGGCAAAATTTGAATTTTTAGGACAATTTTCAGTCCAGTCTAGTTTACTTAAAAACTAAAAAAGAAATCCAATTAGTTTGTAACTAATATGTGTACAAAATGAACCAAGAAATTTGAATCTGCTTCTGTCCATTTTTCAGTTTTATATGTCCCAAACATATGTATTTTTGGCCATTTTTACTCATAAAATGCCATATTTCCACATGAAATATATATTTTTCTTACATTTATGTGAGTAAACTACAGGATAAGTTTCATATTGATATCTTTAAATTTAAGATTTTTTCCTATTCGGTGTGCTGTGTCCCAACTTAAAGAGTCCTCTTGCTCCAAAATTTTCCGTTTCCCCCCGACCCACCCTCTGGTCTGTACTTACTGTGTTCTCCATTTTCTTCTCTTTTTTCTTTTTTTTCTGTGATGACGTTTACAGTGAGTCCTACAGTGAGTCCTACAGCTAGTCCTTAAGTCCTTGGGCTCATTTTGTATGTAATTTTAGATCAACATTGTAATTTAAACTCAACAAAATGCAAAATAATGGTCCATGGGTGTCATGTCTTTTTCGAGGTGCACTTTGTTGTGTCCCTGTAGAGAAGTATGTCCTCTGCATTTGACCCATCCTTCAATGCCACTGGAGCAACTTGCAGTAGCTTTTGAGGATTATCGTGCCATTTTTGTGTTGTTTGGATGTGTGAAATGTCTTGCCCAAGGACAAAACAAGAAAAAAATACATACTGGTAGAAGCTGGCATTGAACTTCCAACTTTTGACTTTGTTGACTTGACCATGACCCACTGACCTTTTCTCAGTTGAGTAGTTCTTTACAAATAATCACTGACTTGGACAATTATTTAATTGTACTTTTTACTTCAGTTTGAGTATTTATATATAATTATAATGATTTGATTAGTCTGCACCTGCTTTTGTGGGAGAGCTCTGTAAAATGAATGAGGAGAAGACCAAAGAGGAGTTAAATAGGTCTTTAGGTTCACAGACATTACATGGCCCTTTGTACTTTGTACTAAAATGACCTCCACAGATACTACCATTCACGTACTCTACGCTCTCCAGTGTCAGGTTTCTCTTTCTTTGTACAGTGCTGAGTAGACGTATTGTACTGCAAATAAAAACTAGAAGCAGTTGGCCCGATCTCAATGGAATTAGATTCTGGTTCGACGAGACAGTGATTTATCCCAGCCAAAAACGAAGAATTTGATCCCGAAGAGTCTTATTCTACAGTTTATATTAAAAAATGATAATAGACTGGCACAAATGCTTTAAACGAACCACTACAGAGACTAAAATATAGCATTTCTTTAAAAAAAAAAGAAAGGAAAGAAAGAACAGAAAAAAGGATGACAAAACTGATCTAAATGGTATATGTTATTTATCTTTATACTAACAGCAGAACTACTTTTTATTAATACAAACTCAAACGTCATGAGATATTTTGAACCGACAAGGGCCAGTAAATAGGAAGTCATTTTGTCAGCAAACCAATGTTGGTGCAAAATGACAAGAGAAGAAAATGTATTTAAAATTTTGATTTATGATTTATGAGTTAATGTAATAGGACAGACAAAACAATCAATAATGCACAGATTCTAGTATTTCCAAAGAATAGATTGATTACAAAAACAAACCATATTTGATGGTGTAAGAAGAATTACTCACAATGTGAAAATTAACCAAATCTTCTACTTTTTACTCTCTTCTACAAGTAAGATACTTGATTTCAGTTACTCAAAAAGTGCACAAAATATGAACACAATGCTAAAAATGCATTAATGAGCAGACTTTCCCCTCTTCACTGTCTCTGTGGGCCACTGACACAGGCAGGATAAAGGCGAGCCCGGGGACAGACTGAATCTAGGTCGAGTTTGACTTTGAACACGGGACATCTGATCTGAGTCCAGCTTTGCCCCTCTCTCTCCTTCACTGTTTTTCACCTTCACTGCAAAAGAACAAAACAAAAAACTATTCAAAACATCATGGGCTGCTTTCGTTTAAACAACTAGTTGCAGAGTGGTTAGTGCTTCCACTTTGCCGTAACAAAGTACAGAGTGTGATTCCACTGCGGACTCTTTGTGTGGAGTTTGCATGACCTTTCTGTGTCTGAAAAGGTTACCTCTGGGTGCTCAAGTTCCTCCTGTATCTCTAAAAACATTGAGATTGGTAAGGCACTATAAACTGTCTCCAACATTGACATTCTATTTGATTTTAAAACTATGTATCTACAACATAAATGACCAACAATGGAAATGATAGATGGATACCTGCGGAATATACTTTTGACTGCAGTAAAAAAAATAATAACAATAATAATAACAAGGAAATGGATGACTGGGACAGAACAAAATGACAAGAACTGGACTGAAATAACTTTAGATCTTAACAAAATGGAAAAACGTACTTTTACTTTGTACACACTGGGACAGATGGGGCCGATACATAGTCGGACATTTACCTTGAATGAAAATGGACTGGTGGAAAGGAAATAGTTTTGGGTCCATCTCTTCAAATGTCCTTTCAAAAATATAATAATAACGAAAAGTGCTGAAGTCAGTGAAAAAAATCAAGATCTACAAACGTAAACAATCCAGACTCATCCTAATTATTTTGCTTTCTTTTTTGCAGAGTGTAGGGACAGAGGATCTTGTGGGTGGTACCTTTATGTAAACCAACACTGAGAAAACCCAGGGAGCCGCATATTGAAAAGCAGGAAGTCTGTAGGTGTGAGTGGGCGAGTGCAGTGCAGGGGTGGACAATATGTGCCCCGAGGAGAGCGCATCATCCGAACAAAACACAGCAGCTTTCATACATCTGTGGCATTTACGTTGCGCAGCAGAAGCATTAGCCACTTCAGCCGCTCTTCCAAATTCAAATGACAACGTTTATTCAATGCACTTCACTCATTTGTCTGTCTATTTAAGTCGGAGAGTGTTTTTTTATGTGAAAGTATAGCCTATAAAACTATGTAAATATCAAATGTAGGTCTATTTTAACATATTTTCTTGTGAGTGTTTGGTCATGTTGGTCAAAGTTTCATAACTGTAATCTTCAATGGTTGGTAAAGCAATCCAATCATTCAGAAAACTCGCAATTTATATTCTCTTAACATACTTTTAATTCTGGTGAAAAGCCACAAATGAATAAGGCATGCATTGTTTCACATTGAGAGGTGATTGTCCCTTGAAAAGTGATAAATACTTAACCTTATTTATTTATTTTGTATGCAATAACTTCCACATTCAACCTCTTCAATAGCCAAGACTGGACCCAGCAATGTTACAGCTTGTAAAAACAACAGTAAGCAAGAAGACATGCATACCTTTTCTGGTACTTGGTAATAAATGTCATGTTTTTCAATATCTTTTCAATTTCATTCATTATAAAGCACAATATTGATCTAAAACGCCTTAATAACAGCAACTCACGGTCCATTAGCTTCATGTCCAAATCGCAGAACCGATTCTCTTTTGCTGGTGATAATTTTTGAACCTTACATGTAAAATTCAGAGTTGTTGTTTTTCTCAAAGAATTACAAGTACAGATCTATGGGTGGGAATAAGAAAGGTGCAAACGTACATTTTTTTGAGCACTAAAGCCTCAGATGTGGAACAATTCAGGATGCTTTATACATGAATCAATCAAAATTCAACTTTTAGTCATGTAACAATGAAGGGATTATTGCATCCTTTACTAATTATGTTCATTGTTTAATTGCTCAGAATGATTTGATTGTGTAATTGCCTGAAACACCATCTGCACAAGAATGAAGCGTTTACATGCGTCCCCCTGCGTTAACATGAGGGCCATACACTTGTGATGATTTGAGGCTCAACGGGGCGTCTCTGGGATTTTGTTTTCGTGTCGGAGCGAAGCCTTTGATGCAGTTGCCATGACGACTTCCTGTCCTCCTCCCCCTCTTTCTCCCTCGCTGTCACTTCACTCATCTGTCTGATTGAAGGAGTGATGAAAGTGTGCTGCAATGGATTCAAAAGCTCAGAGACGCAGGGTTTGACATCAACACAAGGAGGAAATTTAGCATTAGCATTCTTTTGTACAAAAATCACAAAAATCAAAGCTTCTAATTTAGTTTAGGACAGATGTTTATGTTTTTTGTTTTTAGATTTATGTCATGTAAAAAGTAATTGGCCAAATGTATTCATTTACAAATTGTGGTGCACTGCTTTAAAAAACCGAGAAGTTAAGTGAAGTGAATAGTGAAGTGTCACAATTTTCTTGGGAAAAAAACTGAAAAACTAAACAAAAAACAAATATATTTGGCTTTCAGTGTTGATTATAACACAGACTTTTAATCAGTGCTGTTTAACACAGATTCCCAACCTTTTTTGTCTTGAGTACCCTCTAAGCTTTGTCTCACACTCTAAGTGCCCCTTAACTTGAGTTTCAGCTAAATAAATGGGTTTAAATGTGGCAAATTGTCAAGTATTAATTTTTTTGTTTTAATTATATTATGGTCCAAGATACCCCCTCCCAAAAAGATGCACAATTTACAATTAATAATGCTTTTTTTTTATGACATCGGACAGACTGTTGACCTTTTGTTGACCTCTTGATGAAAATCAATGACGATTTGAAACAATTAGAGCTTGATTTGATTAATATTTGTTTAATTGCTCAGCCCTCCTTTTAATTCTGTTTCCACTAATGTCACATTGGCTTCTGTACATAAATTCAACCAGCCTTGAAAATTAAATCTATGAAAATCTGAGGTGTGCACATGTGGTCAGTCAAATCACGTGGAGTTAATAAATTAAATTGTTCAGAACATTTAGTTAAATCACATTATTGAACACATCAGTCATGCAAAATGTGACCTCGAAAGGCCTGGGAAAATTGGTAAGTCTTGTTTTGAATCCAGAAATCTGAACTAGATCTGTGAAACGTGAAAGAGGTGCTTTCAGTCTTTGCTCAGATCTAATTATCTTGTATTGGACTGAGGCTGAAATGAGCCAAACCCTGAGGCCCAATGCCCACACACAATTACAGTGAACTCGCATAACCCGGTGTACAATGTGCAGCAAAGCAACTTGGTTCATAACAAGCAATTCAACGGCACTGAATAATTAGGTCTTTTCAAAACAGAAAAAGATTGGATTTAAAACTGCTTTCTAAAAAAATCTGTCTGTTTAATTTCTCATAGTCTACAATTTCAATACTATGTATCACCTTACGTCCTTGATGTAATCATTTGCTTGCTCTTAAAGTACTGTACCCTACTTATCTGTCAAGTGTTCTCATTATTATTAGACTTCAGCCTATAGCGGGGTGTACAAACTTTTTTCACCAATGGCTGCATATTGAAAACTGAGTGACCAGAAATAAGGCTTGTAACATGTTAGGTTTGTGTCACATCAAAATAAAGAAATGCCCTATATAATAGCTGAATTTATCATAAATTGCAATAGAAGAGTAGCAGCCTCCTTTTGATCATTTGGACCAAAGCAGGAAGCCTGAGAGCCAATAAAAGTTGGTCTGCATAGAGGGCTGCATTGGCCCCCAGGCCGAAGTTTGGGCACCCCTGTAATAAGCTACGTGTTTTTTTATCATTGTTATTATTTTGGTTATTGTGCTTCATACACAGTCTAATGCTTTGTCATGTTCCAAAGTTGGAGAATAAGTGATGAATGTGCAGGTTTTTCCATAGCAAAGAAAAAATGTCAAGTGTCAATAAAGGCACAGATGAGCCACAAACAATAACACATTCCTATCAACGGCCTGTTAGTTTGCTAAATTAAATGCAAGCTTTACTTCTCTTACAACCTAATTAAACCTGTTATTACAGAGTGGAGTGATGTTACAGAGGCGTTGACAAAACCTCCAAATGTGTAGCATAGTACTTCCGGTTTTCCTCCGCACCATAAAGTATAAAAAAATATATATCTTAGAATAGGAGGAAATAATTGTATATTACAAACGAGTACATGTTCCTTGTAAATATTATAAACTATTAAAAAGTTGACTGGTTAAAATGCATACAGTAAAATAATTTTATAATCAGAGTTTGAGCACTTACTTCCGGTGTAGTCGTTGCTAAGTGTGGTTTCCTTGACGCCGCTCCCTGTCGCCAGTCTCCGGCTTTGAGAGGAAAAACAGGCAAAAAAACCCACACTGATTTGTTCATCCAGGGCATCCAGCTTTATTTCGGAAGATGGTGGCCAAACAAAGGATCCGCATGGCCAACGAGAAACACAGCAAGAACATCACGCAAAGAGGAAACGTAGCCAAGACGCTGGTGAGTGAAGATGAAGTCAGCGTGACATTAGCCCACATAGGTGACGTCCACACCGGCAGGACCTGTGCTGCTGCTGCCGCCAAATGCACCGCTTATCCGTAAATATATCTGATTTATCATATGATTCAGGGATATATATGAGACACTAGGGTGCAGGAGATGTATGTCTGTGATAAAAATAAGGCAAGATGCGCTAATGTGTGACAGAGGAGCAGAGGATCCCCCGCCCTCCCTCTGCAGGGGACAGGGCAAGTTTACTGATGCTAATGAGACTGGAGAGGGTTAACCTTTACAGATGTGTGCTTCCAAACGGTAAGTAAAATACTACTGTAATAGTATTATGGGTGCATGGAATAGGATTGGAGATTAAAGGGGGCATAACATCTAAAATAGACTTTTGTGAGCTTTAACCATGTTAAATCATGCAGGGAACTTTCTTCCCTCATCATCTTGTGTTGTACTTTGGTTGATTAATGCATTTTTGAGTAATCTAATCCTGTATTGTCCTGCATTCTAGGGTTGAGTGCTATGAAAATGTCAGTTTTCACCTAGGCAAGGCAAGTTTATTTGTAGAGCACAATTCGTACACAGGGAAATTCAAAGTGCTTTACATAAACAGGAAAAGTTGCATTAAAATCACAAAACACAAAAAGACACACAGAATCATTTAAAAATCATTTTAAAATAAAGTGCTTTAAAAGAGAAGAGTGCAGATAGATCTTTCAGTCGTATGCACGTCTAAAGAGAACTGTTTTTAGCCTGGATTTAAACATTGTCAGAGTGGAGGCCTGTCTCACATCTTCAGGGAGACTGTTCCAGATTTTAGCTGCAAAAAACTGAAATGCTGATTCCCCATGTTTAGTCCTCACTCTAGGCACCTGCAGGAGGCCGGTCCCTGAGGTCCTCAGATTGCGAGATGGTTCATATGGCACTAACATGTCAGAGATGTACTTTGGTGCTTGGCCGTGGAGAGACTTGAACACAAGCAGAGCTGCTTTAAAGTCAATTCTCTGAGCCACAGGAAGCCAGTGCAGAGACCTGAGCACAGGACTAATGTGGTCGTACTTCCTGGTTCTTGTCAGGACTCGAGCAGCAGCATTCTGGATGTACTGCAGCTGTTTTACAGCTCGTTTGGAGAGGCCAGTGAACAGGCCGTTGCAGTAGTCTAACCTACTGGAGACAAATGCATGGATAAGTCTCTCCAAGTCTGGTTTAGACACTATACCTTTAATTTTGGCAATGTTTTTTAGGTGGTAAAAGGCTGTTGATGTTATTGATTTGATGTGGCTGTCAAAGTTCAGGTCTGAGTCCATTATTACCCCCAGATTTCTAACTTGATTTGTCGGTTTTAGAGCGAGAGACTGGAGGTGACTGCTGACACTTTCTCTCTGTTTCTGCGGCCCAAAGACAATGATTTCAGTCTTGTCTGAGTTTAGCTGAAGAAAATTGTTTTGCATCCACAAGCTGATCTGTTGGATGCAATGACAGAGTGAATCCACTGGTCCATATTCACCTGCCGTCAGTGAGACATAGATCTGAGTGTCATCTGCGTAGTTGTGATAAGACACATTTGTGCTGAGTATTAACTGACCTAAGGGCAGCATATAGAGGTTGAACAGAAGGGGTCCCAGGATTGACCCTTGGGGCACCCCACAGGTCAAGCTCACGTGGTCTGAGACACAGTTACCAATCTCAACAAAGTACTCTCTGTCCTCAAGGTAGGACTTCAACCAATTTAGGGCAGTGCCAGTGATGCCCACCCAGTCCTCTAGTCTCTGTAGGAGAATCCTATGATCGACAGTGTCAAAAGCAGCGCTTAGATCAAACAGAATTAAGACTGAGGCTTTGCCAGCGTCAGTGTTCAGGCGGATGTCATTTGTCACCTTGATAAGAGCAGTCTCAGTGCTGTGATGAGGTCTAAAACCTGACTGAAAAACATCAAATGAATTGTTTATTAAGAGGAAGTCAGTGAGCTGTTGGTAAACAACCTTTTCGAGGACTTTGCCTAAAAATGGCAGATTGGAGATGGGCCGATAATTTTTCAGTTCTGAGGCATCAAGACTGCTCTTCTTTAGGAGAGGCTTAATGACCGCAGTTTTCAAGGCCCTTGGGAATGTTCCAGATTGAAGCGACATGTTAACTATGTGAGTGAGTGGTGTTAACAAAGTGCTCAGAACAGACTTTAGAAATCTGGTGGGTAACACATCGAGGCAGCATGTAGAAGAACTCAGACTGGTGATGATCTCTTGGACAGTTTTGTCAGTTACAGGTGCAAGCTGAGTCAGCTCTAAATGTGTAGGTGGTTTTAAAGTTATTATTTGCACTGTGGAATTTATGGCATTTTTAATGCCCTGACCCTTGTCATTAAAGAATACTGCAAACTCATTGCACTTAGCTGTGGAAATTAGTTCTAATGGCAGCAGAATTGGAGGGTTTGTTAGTCTGTTTACTGTTGCAAACAGAGCACGCAAGTTATTACTGCAATTTCCAATTATTTCAGAAACGGGACACCTACCGCCTGTCCCCGTCCACTGCTCTGTACTTAATTGCATTGAGTTAAATAGTTTTTAAGAAAGTTTCATGAAGTTTATTTTTGTAAAAACACATACAATATTGTACCTGTCACAGTCAAGAAACACATTAAAATATGACACTAAAATCAGCTGCCCTTAATGTTTCTCTGCACTGCTCTGTTTGCTCAGGTTTATTAGAGTTAGTTAAATATTGTGTTTTTGTGAATGAATGAAGGTCATATTTAACTTAAAATATACATGTTTAAAGATATTAATAGAATGTTACATGTAGTTTTTCACATACCTGTTGCCATAATAAAAGACCAACATTTGTGCTCTTGCGCAGAAGCGTCTGGGCATGTGCTGTTTAATTTTGACGCAAAATTGGCACTGACTCAAATTGGGAAATCACACCTGGCATATGTCCTATCCACTCGGACACCAAGCGGCACTAGTCGAAATTATTCAATTTTATTTATTTATTTTTTTAAAGTTACAATGATCTATGTATGATAACAGAAAAAAGCATAATATGTCTAAAGTCAATTCTGTAAAAAACTTAGCACATTGTTAATGTTATTGGGGATTGTCTTATTAGAAGTGGTTCCTATGGGTCATATTTAATTACACAATTAAAATGCAATGTATATTTTAACTGATGTTTGGGCTGATTTGATGTTGTAGGTTTTTAATTACTGCTATAATTAAATGTATATGATTTATGTATATCTAAATCAGATATTATTTATTTGACAGCATTAATGAAGCTGGTTTGGGTTTGTTCATGTATAAGCATATAACGATGCACGGTACAATGAAGGAAACACTACGGAGTTGGCCTTCCAGATCTGGCAGAGAGTAGAATTGTAGCATTAGTTGTTTTATTGTATCCAAATATACATAGAGATCACAGTGATACTTATTCATCTGAACACCGTCACTGTGATAATCCAAACAAACATCGCCCACCGTGTGTCCCCATCTGAGAGAGTGACATCATCTTATTCTATAATCTGTAAACAGACGCGTGTGGGCAGTGTAAATGTGCTTGTGCCTTCATTTGTTTGTGTGGGAAAAAAACATTTGACACAACTTTGACACATATCACACATGTAGTCTATCTAGTCCACGTTCTGAAAAGCAGCTGGCTCCACGTAATTTCTCTATCTAATCTACATAATCTATCTATCCATTCTCTTGAAAATTGCTTAGCTGCATTTTAGTGACGTCCAACTCCCGCTGTGGACGAGGTTAGCCACAGAAAACACCACAAAGATTATAATGTATTTACTGCTGATAAACCAAACCACTTCAGGACATCTTTTGTGTCGTCTTTGATCGTCACTCACCGTCACATTTGTCATGGGCTCATTCCGCCGCGGTCATCAACAACACTCACGAAATCTGTCCAGGTCCACGTCTTCTTTCACTCGTTTGGAAATCTCTGTGATTTGTTATTGAACTGTGTGACCCTAAAGTTGTTTTCGTGGATGTTATCAGCGGCAAAGGCGTGTTGCAACATTTACACTCGATTTTTGTCGATAAAATACTCAAACATAGTATGGGTATTTGGACTCGAGTTGGCTTTTTTGACTGTAAATTGCCATCTGAGACCATATAGGAATAACTCTATTTTTGTCCAGAATTTTAATTATAACTTTATTTACATAGAACTTACAAGGTGCTTTACATGCAACAAGTCAAACACATTTTGTAAATCCAAACAGAAAGATAGATAAAAGCATCGCAATACAAAATAATAATTACTGCTACTAAACTAATATCTATCTTTATACAAGTGTTTTTCAGTTTGGATTTAGACTTAGATAAACTGTACTGATCCACAACAGAAATGAGTAGGACACACAGTAGCTCACACATTATAATATAATAACAACAGCAAAACAAAAGGTAATAAATTCAAATTACAAAATAATTAAATTTGCAAAAATCGCAAAAAAACAACAACCAAAAAACAGATTTGAAAGCGCCACCAACACTTCTTACTTGTTCCTCAGTCTTGCTGCTGATGTTTTAGTTCTGATTAATAATTAATAATTAACAACACATCTATTTTATTAAGATAGGACGGAAACTAGCTATAGTTTGCTAATAAATGGTAACTAAATTTGACCTACATTAAGCCAACACTTGAGGCCATCCTGATGAATACGTTCACAGACAAACAAAATTCATAAATTTGCACATTTCCTGTTTGATTTTGATGTCATTCTTGCTTTGTGTGAGTCATAAAACCTCTTCTTCTAGTCCAGATCAATTATTTCATTTCTAGATTAGTGCACAATTATCCTTTAGCTGTGATAAATTGACTCATTTGTTTCAGCCCGTGATTAAACATCTCAAATTAAAAGTTGAGGAAAAAAATCATAAGGAACAATGTCTGATTTTAAATGTAAACTACACATTATGTTGTTTCTGCAGACACCGCACACAGACTAAACACTGTGGCGCTGACTAACACCTGGAGCAGATGAAATATACTGTGTGTGTTTTGTTTTCGTCAGAGGCCGCAGGAGGAGAAGTATCCAGTTGGGCCCTGGCTCCTCGCCCTCTTTGTATTTGTCGTGTGTGGCTCAGGTAAAAGATGCGCACAAATTTTGCTTTGCACAAAAATGGCTTTTCAAATGACTTCTTTTCAAATGCAACAAGCCAATACATGTCGTTTTTACCCTCTGTCCATGACAAATGATAGAACTACAATGTACAAGAGACATCAGAAGAAGCTCTGTTAAAACACATTGAAGGCCAAAATGGATACTTGTTTTAATCTGTTGACCATATATGACAGGATGGACTAGACATTTCACTAAATATGATTATATTTAACATTTTGCTCAACTTTTTGCCAATTTTTCCCCAGTTTTACTATTTTGGTGGTGTTTATAATTGTAGTTCCTGGTTGGACATGCACAGCAGATGTGGGTAATTCCACAACTGTTACCTAGCAACCACATTGTAAACAAGCCAAAATCTATATCAGTTACACAACAGCTATGATTTGACAAATAATGATACCTGATGACACCTGTATTTTGTTAGATTATTGTTTAAATGGTCCAAAGATGTGTCAGTGGGGTGCATTTTGGATTGTCACTCATTGATGACGTCACATTCACATTTTTCTTCACAAACTGTCACTTGACTGATCTGAAACTATGATAAATATGTACCCAGGGATTATCACCGGACAAAGTGATAATCAGAAAAACGTGAGAACCTGTCATGTGCACTTTAACGCCACGCCCGGGCACAAGACGTAGCCCGAGGGAGGCAGACTTCTCAGATTTTTGCTTTGCTTTCATATTCCCAATCAATTTATTAAGGGCATTCGCAAAACTTCTACAAAAAAGAACTACCGTGATTATTTTTAAGAATAACCTTTATGGCATAAGTGTTAAGGCAAAGCTACACTTTATTGTGATGAGGCTTTTACTTACTGCAGTGTCAATATTATTGCTATGATTACTTTTTGGCACAATCATTTTAGTTTTACAAAGAAATATGTTCATGCCTTAACGTATTAGTCAAAATAAAAACTTAACAGAAACAAGGCTGTGACAAAATCCAGGCTAACAGACTAAAAAAGGAAAATCATTAATAAAAACAGCCATTTTCAATTTTTTCATGAAACGTGAAACATGGGAGACACTTGTAAGACCCAGTTGTATGCCACATAAATTTTGTTTTCCTACTTTTGAAATTCCTTACTTGTAAACATTTTGCTTTAAATCACCAGCCAATGGGAATACCATGTCCACATTCAATATGGGTTTATTTCTGGTTTTGGCTTCTTTTCCTTTTTTTCCCCCAGCTATGTATTTATTTTGGTTTTCAGTAAAGTGAATATACATTAAAAAAGAAAAGAAAAGTAAAACACATAAACATAATCCCATAAATAAACAGTCCCCAAACAACAATACAAATAATTACTGATTGAGAGACACAAACATAAATAATAACAGCAATACAATATGGGGTATCTGTCGAAAAATGTTAAACAAAATGCAAGATAAATTCATAAAGTTGCCATTATAAATAAACAGCTCCTGATTCCTTTCTAACCTGCTCTCTTACCTGTGTCACGTCAGCCATATTCCAGATCATCCAGAGCATCCGTATGGGCATGTGATCGCGCTCGCCTCATGCCCCTCGCTGCGCCCGGCCCGCTCGCCCGCTCACCCGCTCACCCTCGCTCGCGCACACCCCTCGTCCTGCTCCAGAGGCCCAGAGACTGAACCCAAACCTCCAGGACCACCTCGGACACTCAAGACCCGCCCCTTCCTGCCGTCCCAGCCCATCGGTCGTGTTCACCATGACGTCACAGCGTTCTGAAGGGCCTATGGTTTGAAATGAAGATGGAGGGGAGGTCAAAATGCTATGAGAGAAACTGCTGCTAAAAACGTAAAATGTTAAAGGTTTTTATGACCTGTTTATGGTTAATATCTCTGTTATGACTTATTGACGTGAAACAAAAACTGCCTCAAAGTTGTGCTGTCACGATACTGAAATTTCAAACTCAATTTTGATACTAAGGGATATACTTGATTCTCGATTTCAATACCACAATGATAATTTTAAAATGCTCTTTTTTAGGTCAAGGATTTAGACAACAGACCGATATTTACAACTCAAAACAATCATACTTTCTTTATTAAACTCTGATAAAACTTAATATCATTCTAAAACTGTTCAGGAAAGGTAAAGGTTAATGTAATTTTTAAAAATAAATATTTGCTCAAAAGAGTAACTAGCTTTGAAAACTAGCTTTAGTATCGAGTAGTATCTGGTTTTCAATGCTTTTGACGACTCAACAGTTATTTTCTGTCAGGACAAATATAGCACTATAGTCGAAGTATACATTTTTTCCCATCATATTTTCAAAATATGTGTGTGCAATACTTTATTGTCAGCAGTACCCAAAGTATTGCATGAAATCACAAGATAAATGAGTTTGGAGGATAATTCTAACCAAAACATATCAAGATTTGTGGACGTTTTGTTTCAAATAGTGCCTCGTTCATAGAGTAAGATTGGCCTCTGCCCTCCATCTGAAATGCTGACATCATTGAATACGATCTGCACCATCTTCTCCTCTGGACCTCTCTGTGTGTGGTACTGACAGCTTTTCTACGGACAGTCGAAAGCCACGCCGCCGGGAAAATCGTGCCCATTGTTCACTGGCTTTTTGCATTATTTTATTGTGTGTTTGTTGGCGTGAAAGATTTGGTGAGAGAGAATTGAGAGACGTGTGATTCCTGCTGACAATGTGCCATATCAGTGGAAGTGTTTGTGTCGTGTCAAAAGTATCTTTTTCAAATAAATATAGAGCATTTATGAAGCTCCTGGTTTCATGAGTTCATCGTAGCTTTAAGATGGAGAACATGCATAGTAAAAAGTGACTTCATAACAAACAAATAGTTTAGTTCAGTTAAGATTGATTCATTAAGGGGTTAGGGTTGAGAGTGCTTTATGAAGCCTGATTAAGGTGTATATATCAGAGTTAACAGGTATTTTTTAAATGTTTTATTTTGTTTTTTTATTGACAAAAAGTGGATCAATTTACCCTACTATTTTACCATTTTACTTTACCCTATTATTATCATTTTGTTTTCATAATTGACATGTTAGATTCTTTCCTGTAGACAGAAGGTACCAGATTTTATTGCTGGACCATGAGGAGTTTGCATGTGCTCCTCAGACCGTGTCCTGTGGGTTTCCTCTATCAACCTAAAATGTGGGCTAATCCTGGAGCAGAGTTGACCAAGATCCTGGTTCAAAATCCAAAGACGGGTCCCTGGGCACGGCTTTGTGAAAAGCTGGGTCAAATGCTGAGGACACATTTTCTAGGTGTCTTGTATTGGTAATAGAAGAGAATCAAAAGGGCACTATTGACACATAGGTTTATGTGATTATTCTTTCCTGTACAGTTACTACAGATATTTGTCCTTTAAATCATACATGGCGAACAGCCAGGAAAATCCCACTGAGATGTATAATCTCTTGTTCAGGGGAGTCCTGGCCCCAGACGGCAGGAGCCTATTGTACATGTTTTAATGATAAGGAAAACCAGAGCACCCAGAAGAAACATGTAAACTTCACACAAACAGGCCTCAAGCTGCCCTGGAGTTGAACCTAGGACCTTCTTGCTGTTGCTGTTTCTTGCCTAGGACCTTTTGCACACTTTTAGCACAACCTTTTAAAGGCATCTTTGAATATAATTGTATGGCAGTTGTAACATTTACGCACTAATAATCTAATTGAAGAGAGCACTAGGGCTGTGGGGTATTTTGATCATCGTACTCGTCATACAGACAGGCCAGATCAAAATGTCAAAAAAGTATAACATTTCTGATTTTCACCAATAACACACTCGCCCTCAGTCACAATATTTCAACCGTTATTAGATTAACAAATGTCTCAAATCTCAATGCACAGTAGAAATAATTATGTGACTAGTCGACTATCAAAATTATTATTGTGTGCCATCATGGGCTTGAACGTTTTCTCAGTAACTCTAGTTGGGAACAATTTTGTGTTATTTTGGCACTGAACACAGCTAACCATAAGCTTCCAACTGAATTTCATCCAAAAATGCGCCCATCTTATACTGGGTCTGTCTAATGTCAACAAATGCTGCAACGATATTAAACTATTTTTGAAATGTATAATTGTCAATACACAAGGAGACAGAGGCAGTGGTATTATTCTTCTTGAAGCACGTTTATTGAAAGTTTTGAAGTGCAGCTGTCAAGTGTTTTGTGGCTTGAACGGTACAGTTTCTTCAACCGGGTTTCGCAGAGACATGCACAGAACGTGAGCATACAACTGATACACGAAAAGGGAAAAAAACATCTCGGTAGTTTGTATCTTTTCAGCTATGTTTCAACCAGGATTACTTCACTGTCAAAAGAAAACAGAAAACAAAAGGTGCATTACATCAGTAAAAGTGGAAAGGTTGCAGTAGTGAGATATGTCTACAGTTTAAATAACCTAGTCCTTTTAAATCGACAGTCCTGAAGCTTCAGCATTAAAAATAGACACAGACTGAGCTAGACCAGTATCCTGCTCAAATCTGCGTGACCTAAATATCTTTTGTAGTTCCTCTCCTCCTCACTATATTACAATGTACTTACACTGTACAGAAATATACATTATCCTCCTTTTCCGTCACTCATTTCGGTAAAAATTAAACAAAAAATATGCAGCGTAAAGCCCCAGAATCTCCCCCAACCCTGACAGATACATTTTCAAATGACATGCCACTTAATTCAGGGCTGAGAAAACAGCAACAATGAGCTTTTTGTTGCTAGGCAAATGAGGAGATTCAAATTCAAATACTGAAAATATAGATCGTCATCTTCATACGAAACCTTTTTGTTCATCCCTCTAACCCAGTATAGTTTAAGTAACATCAATGCTGCCGATACTGTTTTTCAAAGTATTCTCCCCAAAAAACCATTGCTTTTCCACCTCATTTCAGATGAGGACTTGTGTTATTACAATCGTCAATATATGTCACTCTAACAAGGCTGTTCGCTCTCTTTTTCTGTAACATTATCCCAAAGAGTGTTCTATTTACATCAAGGAGCAAGCTGTTAACCATTACAATCCTAGATCTCCTCAACTTTCTCAGTAAAATCGACATCTCTTAACATCCAGGCGCAGGCACAGTGATTTCTTAAGTTGTCGCTAATGTTGGTAAGACATTCGAGCTGATATGTCCGTGTAGTTTGATTTTTTTTTTTTTGGCAAAATGTTCATTGTCCTCAGGAATCACCCCAGTCGTTGATACAGCATTCAAGATTGTCACCTCCACTGCTGCCGGCCGCCTCTCGCTCTGAGATAAATATGTGCAAAAATCTTGTCTCAACAGCAAAACAAAAACTCATGCTGTTATAGGCAAGGGGCGGCTCTGCGTCCGAGCTCGAAAAACAAAACAAAAGTCTGATGAGTCTTTGCCCGCGCTACGCAGAGGGGCCGGAGGAGTGCGAGGCGGGCTGCGTGAGGACGGGGGGTCCCGGGACCGTGGTGGAGGAGGAAGGCGCTGGAGGAGGGGAGCCGGTCTGGACCTGGGCCTGAAACTGGGCCATCTGCTCGGGACTGGCCAGGGTCTTGAGCAGCGTGTTCTCCTGCTCCAGCTGTGAGTTTCGCTCGATCAGCTCTTTAATCTGCTCCTTCAGCACCTCCACCTCCTCGCGCACGGCGTACATCAGGTGGCTCTTCACCAGGTCCTGAGAGGAATCACACAAAACAACACGTTAGACTTTAACAGCCTCAAAACCTGAAGGAGGAAAACTGATACAACCTCAAAGAAGACAATTTAATAAACTTTACTGCCTTTTTTCATCCTGTTAACGATTGTTTTAATAGTTGACTAAAAATCGTTTATTCTTTTCTGACATTTTGATTCAACGATGCCACTGTCTCTGTTCTGAAAGGTATTTTGTTTGTGTTTGAGTCTGCAGCTTACAGATAATGGGTAAGAAAATATGACTGCAAAATACAAGTACAATTGTTTTTTAGTCGACTCTTCAACGGAATTGATGATTTTATACTTTTTCTTTTTACTAGACAAGACTTTGGTGTACATATTAACAATAATTACTGTCACAATCCAAAGACTTAAAATATAAAAGTGCTAAATGACAGTTAAATCTTCATGTCTGCACTTAAATGGAGCAAAGGATCATTGTTTTCCCCACTGTTAATTAAATTGTTGCCGCAGTATATCGTGACAGCCCACGATATTATTGTATACCACGGCGGTTGTTGCATCTGTTATAAGAGCGTAACAAGAATATGGCATGAAGCTGATGGGTCCATGAGCCCTAACAGGAGGAATAAATGAGTAAAACTTTACTATCTTTTTCCATTTGCATTTAGAATGTTCAGTTAGCCTAATGTTAAACCAAATGCTGATAACTTTCTTATCTTAAGTCCGAGAGACGCACGCCTCTCCCTGCCCTGTTTATACCACCCGCCCCCTGCCTCTCCATCTTCTTGTTTACGTGCCCCTCCCCCATTTTTAAAACTTTTTATTACTCCTATTTTCAGATATGCTTAATTAATGCATATTAGTAGTATATACTGAGGAGACTTTAAGATGCTCAATACTAAACTTGATGTTCATTCAAAAGTATTTGGACACTGTTGTGTGATGAATGTGTTGTTCCACAGCTCTTTTATTTACCGTACTTTAAATGCATCTCTATGGTCGTTTTGCACACAGAGGGCTGCAAACAAGGCAGAATTTGCAAATAATGTTTTCACATTCAATTGCGACCCCAGTCTATTTGTAAAATCCACTTTTGTAGAGCACCATTTAAAAGTGTGACACATCACCCCACAAATTAGTTGACTTTGGTAATGGATTATTTGGGTTGAGAATAACTTTCCAACAAACTTCAATAACTCAAGATACAACCGGGTTTATTTTTGAATACAAATATCTTAATCCAAGGTATAAGACTAAAGATGAGCCTTCACTATAAATTAATTTGACCTTCTGTATAACTATTGTCATTTTCACAAGATTGCCAACTGAAGCAAGCTATTCTAAGTTTTAAACTGATTTTACCTATCAAACTGGAGCATTACATTCTATGTAGTGTTATTAAAGAAGCGTGGTTTGCCTAAATTTGACCTAAATCTTCCTCCTCCGGGGCTGTAAATGATTTACCAGAGCTAAAGCGGCAGACGGAGAAAACGTCATAGTCCCGCCCACAAACAAATAATCAGCCAATCGGAGCACGGGATATTTTTAACAGCTGTGTTAGCTTTGAGTTCGCCTAGCAACAGAACTGACAAACACCAAAAAAAAAAAAAAACAGTCACAAAATTAAGTTACCAGATAAATTAGGCTGAATAAAATACTATACGAATGTAAGAAAAACAAGCAAGCACAATTAAGTTTGTTTAGTTTGAGTCTTGATGCCATTTTATTGTATTACGTGTAAAAAGGTATGTTTAGAACCTTTGAACAGTTGAAAACTAATGAAAACGTTAGATTTTTTTTTCATGAATGAAATGAAAAGTAAAATAGGTAAATAAACCCACCATCGCTTGTTCAATCTTGTTGTCTATGGCCACAACGCTGGCTCCAGATGAACTGTAAAAGAGAAAGGACATGACATTATTGAAAATTCCGTGCCAAACAGTGCAACAAAAACTTAGCGCCCTGCGGGGATCAGACAGGCTTTTCCTTTTCCTTCATGTCGGAAAAAGTACCTCAGCTGTATAAAAAGGGCAGATTCGTGGATATTTCTGGAAATTTCTAGAAAGATGACTTCTTTTGTGATCTCTTTACTGCAAAACCAAAGCTGTGGAGGCCGGGAGCATCACATTTAATCTCTACACTGAGCTCGCATCCATCGCCACAGCTCTGCGCTCACATTACGATGCAAGTGGAGCAGCAATGCCATTAGTTTCCTCTCATTTCAAGCGCGTTTTACGATCTTTTTTACCTGTTTTCGAGCGCGAGATGCGAGCCCTCCGCGCTCAACAACGCCGACAAAAACGAAATGGAGTTGAAATTTCTCAGCTGGCAAACGCCTAGATCCATCGCCACCGAATAACACGACGCGTTCATGCTGCTCATCTTCTTGTCTCGCTCGTCCGCTGCAACAACAAAAAACCCCGTCGTCCAGACTCAGAGTCGACCTCCGCCGCGGCGAGATCGGCTCCTTTCCGCATCCAAACGAGCTTATATAGAAATAAAACACAATCCACGGAAACCCACAATGCACCGAGACCAGCGGCACAGAAAACACACCAAGGTCAGCTCATGTCGGCTCTGCTCTGGACGATCGACGGGAGCAGTGCGCATAATATAAGCCAGAAAACACAACCCGGATCCGGCCTTCTGATTGGCTGAGGCCGCGCTCATTTGGGTAATTTATGCGGGAACGCCTCCACCTGCGCCTCAGCTGACGCAGTTTTGCATAAAATATACGAGGGAGCTGAGCGGAGGTGGATTAAACCGGGGAGAACCGGATAGAGAGGACGGGGAGAGAGCTGTAGTACTAGAAAACAAGAGGAGAAAAGGACGGGGAAAAGATATACAGCCACGCCAAACAATAAATTAACATCGTGCAGCGTTGCCCAGGCCCCATCGACTTCGGAATTCATCCAATCTCTTAAATTAAAACGTGTTAAGACCAACATTGATTTCTGTTCCCGAAGCAAACCACGATGACCTCCCACGAGACAAAGAGAGAGTCCTATTTTCTTGACAGTTGTGGGACAATTCAATTAAGAAAGTAAAAACAACTTTTTCTTTAATGGGACACATGTGGTTATTAAGTATTAAACACACACGTGCAAAGCGAGCAGTCAACGTTGCGTAAGAAAAAAACATTTGTGAAGGCGATAAATCAAGATGCTGTGACAAAATGCACATTCTGCAACAGTATAGTAATGTAGTGATGCTAGAGCGCCCCCGTATGGACTACATGTGAATAACACCGCAAAACAAAGGGCATAAGATGGAAATGCAGTAAGTACTTTTACCTCAGATAACTAGGCTAATCAAAGAGCACAATCATCAGTTTTTGGGTGTGTTTACAGCACAAGAGAAAACTGATTGAAAAAAGTCAGTGTATCAGATTTTTAGAGGAACTGATGTATTTGGAAGACAACACACAATTCTGAAATACATCTTTCAAGCTTCAACTTTTCTTTGTATTTTTGTTATATTAGTTGTGAATGATTGTGTATTCTTACTCAAGCTACAAACTGAATTGCCCTTTTTAAATGGATCTTTAACTTTTGCACAATAGTTTGCAGTTTTTTGTGCATAATTCAGAAAGAAAGTCAGATCATTCACATCAGATTCGACCGTTTACATGACTTTTTAATGATCTGAAAACTCCAGAAATCAGATAATGATCAGATTTTTAAAAATGTGCATGTAAACACAGCCGTTGTCTCCAATTCTCCCCGATTTAACAATAAAAGTTATAAATAAATCACACCTACGGCTCTCTGTATTATCATTAATAAACACAGAAAAGTAATGGCATTTGGGAGGGAAACATTAAGGAAGCTGTAAAATGTGTCAATATTTCAGAGCAGAAAGATATTCAATAACTCTGAGTGACGTTTGCATATTTATGTTTTAATTAACCCTTCGACAGACTCGCGGGGAGAGTGGAACATGAAGGGACTTGTCCTCACACGACATCTGAACTGAAGGAGCTTAACTTTTATGCCATAAGCTCTTTAAGATGTGAACCAAGTCAACGCCACAAAGACAATCTAAAAATAACCCACCAACTACAATTAGCAGTAAATTAATAAACATAATGGTCAGGGTTTAGTGGTTATAGACTTTGACTGCGTTCACCACAATAAAGGTCAATAACAAAATGGGTTTCAATACAACACCAAGTAATACTATGGCAAGTATTGCAATATAGTAGGTAGCAAGAGTTTTATTTATTTGGTTTATTATTTGTATATGGACGGATACAAAAAAAAATTTACTAACTAGTATTTTGAAATAAAATGCACTGAAACCTCTCTACTATAAACAGGTTTATGTCTGAGTAAAGAGCTGGTCATTAGTTGTGCTCAACCCCAGCTTGAACTGATCTAAAACGGAGCATGTGCAGATGAACAATGTTTTAAAAAATATGAAAAGTTTACATAAAAAGTAGATTTTTTTTGGCATAAATTTTAAGTATTGATATATATTTACTTTTTGATGCCTCAGTCACTATTGATACATCAATGTTTTGGTAAAGATTCGCCCGTTGCTGGTTCACAGTTGTCCTGGTTTGATCCCGGTCCATGTTGGGGCCTGTTCTAGTCCAGGATTAGTCCCCATTTTGACGACATGTGAATTTGTGTACAACTCCTTAAATTGCATTAAACATTAGCCTCCATTAGAACAGTTTTTTCCTGCTTTATAATCACATTTACAACTGTTCAAAATGACATTTACACAACAGAAGCAGTGTGTGCACTACATTTAAATCCAAATCTAATTGCATTCAGTTTCAGTTGTCGTCTGTGTGTGTCTAGGCCATTACAGTGTAATGTTATGCAAAGTGTGCTTTTGTTATTCAAGTGACTCAATTAAAATGGGAAACACCTTGAATTGCTGACGAAATACTTGTGATATTTGTACAGGAAGAAGGCAAGTAGTGGCAAATAAATACTACAAAAATATCTAGAAGTAATAGTGAAGCAATAATTGTAGAAATAAATGTGTTGATAGCGGCAAAAGTTGTAGTAATACTAGTAGTAATAGTAATAGTAGTAGTATCAGTAGAATAGGGATGTAAGAACAATTCGGTTAATCAATTAGTTGTTTAAATCGCAAAAGGACCATGAACGTGATTTTTTTCTTCTTTACCAAATTTAGCCGAAATGAAGCAAAAGAAATGTTGCTTAAGAACGTCTTCGCAGAGCATATTTAGTTTTTTGTGTCACTTAGAGGCAATTCCTGCTGTCATAACACTAAAACTTTTTCTTTTAGCATTTGGGATGTTTTGAAGTCTTTATAAAGTTCACAAAACTGTTATTTAATGACTAAATTAGTTGACAATTATTTAAATAATCGATTCATTTGTTTCAGCCCCGTGGTATCAGTAATAGTATCAGTAGTATAAGTAGTAGTATCAATAGTATAAGTAGTAGTAGTATCAGTAATAGAATAGAAAAAATCTATACTAAAGCAAATCCATGTTGTTTACAAAAAGCGCTGCACATACATCCTTATCAAGAGGTCAAAGGACATCCAAAAACAACCAAAACTTCTTTCTCAGCGTCACGACAGAGGGGAGTATCGTGGCACACCTGAAAACTGCTCCCACACAACACCTCCTCCCCCAAAACACACACCCGCGACACTCACAGACCACTCTCTCACCGCAGCCTCAGATTATGACTAAGAACTACACCATTCTGCAGCGCACACCCACGCACCGCCTGTCCGTCTGTGACAACAGAGGACAAACACTCCACACAAAAACACCATTATATATATACTTTAAACTTCTATTATCCAATATATACTCTTGAGATGTCATCAGAATGTTCCAGACTGGAGGAAAAGTAATGAAGACCATAACATTTTCAGTTACTAACCTACAGATTAGGGCTGCACGGTTGGAAAATTAGTGCGACATGGGTGTCAAGTATTGTGTGTGATATTTTTTCCTCATTTGCATAGATTTTCCTTTTCTTTTCCAGGATAACTCAGAGTTGCTTTGTCCATTACTGGGCAAACCATGAAAATATAAGTAAATAATAAATAAATAAAAATACTGAGGCATTTTAAACATTTCAGACATTTTGTTCACCTTCATATATGTGTGCATGAAATTCTGGAAAAAGTTATGAGGATTTTGAAGCAAGAGGTTTAAACTAAAAACACTTAAACATTCACTTCTGAACTCAAAACGGCACTTTTGGGGGCCTGCGTTAGAGTCTGATTGGTAAAAAACAGTAAAGTAAAAACAAGCTCAAGCGCAAAAGAAACGCAAGATTAATGCATTTAAACGTTAGAAATGCCTATCTTTGCGATATGCATATCACAATAACAACAAGTGCGATAACGATATCTTTTTTCTTTATAAAAATCACTTTGGATTTACAGTGTAGAAATGTCAATAGTTTGCTTTTCTGTAACAAAGGATGGGAAAAAAATATTTTCTAGCCTCATAATTGTATTTGAGTTTCACAAAAGTAAGTAAAGTACGTAATATAATCTATAGATAAAGTGAAAAACTATGATGCTGTCAATATTTCTAGTATTTGTCCAGTAAAATATAAAACTCCGGATCTGTGTCTGTGATGATATAAACTAGGCTCAGAAGTTACTTAAATGTATCGGAGTAGTTTTAATTTGAAAAGAAAAAAAAAAAATATTTTGTGATATTCTCAGGTTAATCCCAGTTTCTCCAGAAATCTCTCTTATATTCCATTCACTTTCGCCTCCATTCCAGAATTTAGGATGTATTTGTTTGCAAACAATAGTTGCTTGGCTTGTCAAAAGTTCTTAAAATAGGAGAAATATTTAAAACAGGCTGTACACTATTTTTGTTGCTGGGCAAAATTGGATTAATCCCAGTGCAGATTTTGTACAAGCATCTTTTAGATCAAAATGAGACCACTGTGTTTGATCTGCATCTAATTATTTTATTGTCCGAAAACCAGAAGTTCACGGTTGGGATGCTGCGACAAAACTCTCACTCCGAGTGTCATTGCAGTGAATAATTAGGATGCGACAGTAGAAATGCATTAGGAAAGTGAGGGATAACTGCTGTAAAATGCTTAAAATGAACTGTGCAGAGCAAAAGTAAGACAAATATCTCTGCCAAATCACCATGCCACTGATTCCACAACGATAAACGGAGCAGCCGATTGGCACAGAAAATGAATTTATACACGTACACGGAAAAATCAATGGCCTTCTTCATTGGACACGTCATAATGATGTTTTGGATTAATATGGACAATTAGGCTCGTGATGTTTGACAACACAGACGAGCAAAGCAAAGAGATTCTAGGAACACAAAATTAACTGGAAGAAAGTTTGAATACTGACGTGAACTTGAAGCACTACAAACAACCCCATATCTAGACAGTTTTTAAAACTAAAATGCTGTGTTTGAGGAGAAAATTAAGTCAGATTTCTAAAATGAAGCAAATTCTGATTGTTTTGTCTACTCACTCTACTCTAATCAATAACTAATACTGTGCATTTGTAAACACTTTACGATTTTGGACAAATAACCTTCATGCAATAACAGGTCCAATCTTTAACACTTTAATAAAATGTTAACCCTTTCTATGTAAAGGCAGGATGTGACTGTTCATTATTCTTGTGTAAGTTTGAATGTCGCTCCTTAACCACAGCAGGAAAACGGGGGCTGATGTCATATTATAGACCTACAGATCCAGAAGTGTTTCCATTGACTTTGGCGGCTCTCACATGTGTGTCCAAGACTCTGGTGGAAAACTGGAAGTGTTTCAGGACGCGGATTCTGTTTGGAGGGTTTTGAAAGTCGCAGAGATGACTAAATATCCAATCAGCTTTACTTTACTTTTCCAATTCATATACTTTAGTAAAATCTGCTGCTTCAACCTTCCATTAGAAAGGTGGCGTGATTAGGATTTTTTGTAATTGCATGTGATAAATATCAGCTCTTTACCAAGCATTAAGCAGGTATTTAGATTTAATTAAAGATTTCATTTTTAAGTCGTCATGTCAGTAGTGATTCCCCAAGACAAAAATGTAAAGTTATGTTTATTCTGGCTGGAAAAGGCTAACAGAGCAACTTAAAACGGTACAACATTATGCGTGAAGTAATGTATTTGGAGAAAAATAAAATTCACATCCTCTTTTAGTCCAAAATGATTTAACCACTTGATCTTACTATTGCCATTCAGAACAACTTTCCCTGATGCACTTTGTACATTATTGTGATCAAGTCTAGTCTATATTGCTTGTCTTCTCTACAAACATGCTGGTTTTCGTTCTATGTTCAAGTGCACATGACAGATTAGACCACACATTTAGTGAACAAGACTATGATTATGATTGTGTCTAAAATGTTGCTTATTATTCTCGAGTTTGACAGTTTTGGTGAAGTTTATAATTGTACTTCCAGGTTGGACGTGAGCAGCAGATGTGACACAGCAGACATAAATAAGATTATAAAGGCCAAGATTTGTATAAATAGTTGATTGATTTGACAAATAATACTCGATAACATCTTTATTTTGTTAGAGAAATGTGTCAGTGGCGTGTTAATTGTTTTCAACTTTTCTTATTCTAGACTGATGTTAAACTATGATAATGTTGCAGTATGTTCTATCTCACTAAAACGTCATAATTAGAAAAACGTGAGGACCTGTCATAGCCACTTTAAGTCCACAAATTGACTCTTTGTAGTGCATTGTTAAATTCCTCTCAGATCCCATTCGTTTGACAAGTGTGTAGTCTTTTTTAACCCACTCTAAGCCTTCTCTGATCTCTTCCGGTCTCTTCTTTGACTGCAAGAGGATTTAACCAATTACCCAGACCCAAATAACCAGCATCAACAACAGCGGCGCTTCAGGAATACAACTGTCCTTTGACATGGGACGAATTTAGAAACACAAAAAGCACACGGGCTTGAAAAGGCTGTACCGGGTCTTACTTTAAACTGGAGTCATTAGAAAAGTGGCCCGACTTCTGAGAAATAGATCAAGTCAAGGGCCAGGTCAGGGACAATAGGCTCCTCAATATAACTCAGTCGGCTAAATAAACAAACCTTCATATGTTCTTTGAGCGACTTGAAAAAAATGAGCAAGGTGTTGTAGAAAGTTGGACATTTCAGCAGAATCCAACAATATTTTAAAGGCAAAACAACATCACCTTGCCCTGATTAAGATTGTGTCGAAAAACAAAGCAAAATCAAAAGACTGCTTCTCGGACCTTTATTTCTTGTCTTCTAACTAGAGGTGGGCAATATGTCTAAATACAGATATCGTGAATGTTGTTTTGAAGATATGCACAATTTTAATATTGGAGTATATAGTTTATTGCAAAAACACTTAAAAGAGCAGATTAGAAATGAAAATGAGTTATGTTGTAGACTTTCAAATATAGGGTTTAAGGTGATATTTCTTTATTTTTGATAATTAAACCTCAACTAAAATGTTTAAAGCCATGTTTTAACACAATTATGTTGCGTTGACATAATATCGTCTTAATATTATTGGGATGCTTCAAAAATAATTATGCCCTCCTGTACTTCTAACAATATCCACTTTGTTGATTCAATGGAGGAAATGAAGAATTTAGTTTTTCATATAAAAGAAATCAATAAAATTTAATTTAATAATTTCACTCAAACGTTCTCTAGAAACATTTTGACTAAATAAATTTGGGACATTTTCAACACAAGAAATATCCAATCCTTAATATTAATAATAATGCTGCTACAAAAATGACAAAGATTAAGAGTGCCTAAGGTTACTTACACCTCTAACTATCACTACACCCATGAAGCAATAAATACGGGACACAGTGACAGCAACACAAAGCATCCAGGCCCTTTGAACCCCCCCTCTGCGGGTCGTCCTACTTCCAGTTTACCTTTTGAGATGCTGCTCCAGCTCCCAGAAGAGAAGCTTCATGGGCATCTCGCCCTGCACCCGAACCCCCCGCACTCTCATCGGCCCTTTCGTCGGGACCGTCCCAAGCAACAACACAATGTAGTTAAGGCTTAATCTTCTTTTGTGCGCTGTCTCCTCCTCAGTTTATGAGTCCCAATCTGACTCACAGTCTACAAATGCACTCAAGATCAGTTACAGCAGCAGTTGTAGAAGTTGTAGTCGATTAAGGCTAAACATAAAGCTAATGATGGGTTGTATATGCCTCCTCATCATCTTTATAATCTCTTTGAATGGCCGGTTTGGTGAATAGCGGAGACGGGAGCAGGGCGGGTAGTGACGTGAGGTCATGTGACACGCAGTTACATAAACTATCAACAGTCATTAGTGCGTGGCCCAGTGATCTCCTGCTCGGAGCTATAGCAGCGACGAGACCTAAACCGCACACGTGGATATTACACACAGGTCCACAGATATTACGGGTCCAAATACAGGTCTGACAAGAACAATCCAACACTTAAATGTCCCATATCATAGATTTTAGGGGATTTGAACACCACAGTGCACAGCAAAGCCTTGGAATTTCCTGTACAATCAATCAATCAATCTTGTATGCAATCTGGGCTTTTGTTGTCACATTTTATAACTATTTTGCTAGTTAGGTTTGTACAATATTTAGCCTAAGTATCACATACTCGTTATCGCAACTTACTAAACAACAAAAACCCATGCAGAAATGTTATGTATTTAAAAAGAAAGCTTAAAAAAGGCTGATTTTATTTGTTTTCCCTTCATCATTAGCCTTGATTTAGTCTTGTTTTTGTCTGTTACTTTTTTTCGACACAGTTTGACCAATAAATTAAGGCATATTTTGTTTTAATATAACTGAAATAATTCTGTCAAAAAGGATATTAAAATGTTGCAAAAATATTATTGTAGCACTTAACAGCCATATCACATTAGTTTCCAATATTGAGTCGTGCAGTCCTATTTTGAATTAATGTCTTCTAATTAAAATCAAAATGAACTGAAATACAAGTGCCCTTATTTAAAACAATACAGTTGATTAGAAATATCGTTAGATGTTTTATTCTAATTTATGAATAATATAGTCTTTTTTTTTAATTGTTGTGGCGTGAACTAATATTTACATACAGTTTTAACCCAAATTCATCATTCAATCTGGAGTGTTCATCTGTAATACGTAACCGGAGTTGAATGGACCAGAGCCCCTTCAGTGTCGGGGTCTTATCTTGTCATGTCTCATTGAGGAGCAGCTCTAAAGATGTCCAAAAGCCCAACAGGCACAAAACTAACACGAGCCCACTTCGACTCCAGCGGATTACAGGCGAGCGGCCAAGAAACAACAGGTTTGGGTTCGGCACAGAGACGGGACAGAAGGGGGATTTGCACTTGTCCCAACAGAGGTTCTGGGATGAATCTGGGTCACCTGACTTCAGGGAGGTGAGCAGTGCCCCCCACCCCACACCCCACCGCAGTATTCCTGTTAAATTTATCAATGTGTCACTATTGCGCCAGACACAAAAATTAGGGCGTGAAACAAGGAGCTTCACACAAATATGTTCCCACAATTTGAGAGATAAAGAATTGACTGCACTGAATAACTTTTTAAATAGAGGGTCTGCCACCTGCTTGTCTCCATGGAGATGTTACAGCTTTGCCTTGAATGTGCCACAGTAGAGCCTTTATACATTATGAATTTATTCAACTACAGGTGGGTTTATGGCTTAAAAAAAAAACCTTGAAAAACATGTATTATTGGTGTGAGATGGCTCGCCTCTCCACAGATCTGACCAGGTACTTTCCCTGGTGTCATCACCTGCTTGTCACCATGGTGATTAGAGTTGTCAAAGTATCAAAAATCAGATACAAACTGATACGAAAACCTGAATCAAAACTAGATTCTCATTTTAAGAAATATCAATAAAACAAAAATCAAACAGGACAAAATTTGACCTTTTTTGAAGTTTTAGAATAATCTTGAGTTTTTATATTATTATTAATTATATGATCATCTCATGGTAAAATGCTATAAAAGAAAACTATTATTGTCCATTGAAAATTAATAATTATAGTTAGTATTTTTTGTTGTTTCTATCATTGTGGTATTAAGTTATTAAGTGGCATTGGAATCACTGATGAAGACAAGTTTAATTTCATACTGTGGAAACGTTCAGACAAGCAAAAGAAAAATTCCATACTCAAAAGCGAGTTGCAAACCAAAAAGGTTACACAGTACACCTTTAAAGACATACCAAATGAACCTACTTCCATCAATAAAACAAATTAAACTAGTCAATACAAGTTATGGTTAGAGGTGGGACTGAAGTATTGGAAAATAATCTTGCAATTGTTGTTTTAGAGATGTGCAAAATAAGAATATAGAGAAATACACAGTTTATAATGAAAACCAATGGAAATAACCTAAACTGATTTACGTTAGACTTGAACCTCAGACATTTACAGAAACATTTATCACGTTCCTGATGAATTGTTAAAGCATCGTCTTTAACAATGCTTCATCCTATATGAATTGATATTGAATTCATTTTTGTCAATAACGCGGACTAGTTGTGGTTTCTTACATTGACATAGTAATAGTCGCCATGCCAACCTGCTCAGTATTTCCATTGTTTTACCAGCAGCTTGTGTCACTCACCTCGGACCGCCCTGACGTAATATTTTGAGCTGTACAGAGAACTGCTGCGCTGCTCTGAGTGTTTCCGGTTGAATCATTTCTTTAGAACTGTCCTCACAGGTAGAGAACTGAATCACTGCTGTAATGAGGCAAAGCAATCTGCCCAAGTTTGTGATAAAAGAGGCCCGGCATGTCCCAGCGCAGGGGTAAAGGCCCGTGTTAAACTGATGAGTTGCACAAGCTTTGGGCCGAGCGGAGGTTTGATATTGTGAAGCCCACACAGATGTTACCAGTAAGTCCTCGTGTGCGTCTATGGAGAATGACTCAGGGCTACAGAGACGGGGAATGATGAGTGGCCATTTTGACCCCAGTAAGAGAGAGAGGGGGAGAGAGGAGCGCGGAGCGTTTGGGCTGACAGTAGCAAGACCTTAGTCCTCGGCTTAAATCTCACTGAACACAAAGGAATGGAGCTGAGCGATATGGACAAAAAAATTGTTTTTCCTTCTATGGACTGAATGCAATTTCCAGTTTGTTTTCCTTTTTTCTTATTAAAAACAAATATGGTTTTAATGATAACGCCTATGAACACACAAAAGTACTATTTCAGTTTGTATCCAACTCTGCTCCAAACTTAATTTACTGATACAGGGGTGGCTCTGTGTTTCCCATTGATAGGGGAGACTACGGTGGCCCACATAGTCCAATACAAGCTGTGCAATAAAATAAAAATATATAGAAGTAACTGTATCTAAATCTTTAATCAGTCGTTTTTTGTTATTAATGGAGGCGTTAAGTCACACATTTACACTAAGAATCCCATTCAGTAAAATTATTTCAACAAGGGTGCCACCACAGTCTGACACCGTTGGCTCTAAACCTGTCGATTAAAAAGCCACAAGATGATCAGTGATTAGTTCGATCAAGATTTGATTTCAAGAATTTGTTTTCTTGCACAATAATAAAAAAGACTGTCACAATAATAAAAAGACTATCACAAAACTAAGACTTCAAAACTTGAGTTTGAGACTAACTCAACACTACAATGATTAATATTACCATGTGGTCTTTGTCCTATTTATGTCATTATATCTGCTCAGATGGCTAGTTTTGATACTTGATTAATGTCTGAGTATTGGTATTTTTATAACCTTTCCTACTGTTTTATGGCCCATAGACTGCAATGCTTTTCATACTTGTCGTTTGAGACCCATATCTTAAAGTACTGAACATGTTGTGACCTTTTGTGTTTGGATTATCTGCAGGTAATGGGTAATCTATAAATCAAATTATTGTCAATTATTAAGTGAACATCTAGTACACAGCCTGGGTTTGGCTTCTTCATTCCATGATTCACCCCGAGCCGTTACATTTTTGTATTATGAGACAGGTTATTTCCGTTTTAAATGGAAAAATACAAAACTATCAGTGCCCTTTTTTTGTCATAAGTGCACACCTTGGGCTAACTGCACCTGGCCTTGCAAAATGTCCCAGTCATATCTTCTGTCCTCTAGACGCAGTCCAATTGAAGCATATATGTGCAAATGTGCATATTATTTCAATTGCCACTGCCATATTCTTTTTCCTTCTCAGAAAAACAACAGCTTCATGCAATTTATTCTACAACAAAAACTATGAATGCAATTATTTCACGCGGTGACGAGACCATTTTAAATGGCTTTACCGTTTACTGTTACATAGTATAGTATAGTATGTATATAGTAGTACTCTGGAAAATGAACAATATAAAAAAATACTTGTTACCCACGAATTAATGTTAGGGCTGTAGTCGACTAAAGAAATTCTTGGTCGACTAAAGACCTGTCTACAGTCTAAAGACCGATTAACTGATTAAAAAAAGAGTGTGGCAAAATTATATCAACACTATGAAGTATTTCCATGTATCTGACACAAACTGCACTCAAAGGACCAAAACTGCACAGGATTTCATGCAAAAACAACTCAAAATGTATACAGAAAAGTTCAAGGAAAACAGTATATGTTAAACTCCAACATTTTCAGCTTACTCGCTCTTGTCGTTTTTGCTACATAAATAATTTTGCTCTTAATAAAATGCTTAGTGGACTAATAAAAATCTTGGTCGACTAAGACTCCATCGACCAATTAATCGACTAAAGTATCAGAGCCCTAATTAATGTAAATTTTTTGTTATGTATATTTAATGATACTTTAATGAATACCAAAGCTGTAGATTCAGTCTCACCTGTTGATATTGTCACCATAACTCTAATACTTTAGCCTTTCGCTTTAACTTTTACTTGAGAAACCACTTTGGCCTCTGTATCTTTCCTTCCAGCTAAAATGGAGTTCTCCTGCCACCCCAGTTGAGCTCCATTAACTCCCGTCAAACCCTCTCTCGTGTCATATTGATCCAACAAAGGACCAAAATCAATCCAGATCACAGGCCTGCTCTGTTTCCAAGTGGGTCAGTCCAGCGTTCTGACATGAATGGCTCTGACAAACAGCAGCATGTGCACTTCTGTAGAGCCGAGGCCTCCAGCTCTTCAGGCCCGGGTCCACAGAGAAGACCCAAAGTTATGTAACGTGTAATGGGCGAGAGCAGCAGGTTTGAATAATGTGCACCGAAGCCTCGCATTAGAAGGATTAGCCGCTAAAGTACACAAAATTCACCCAGAGTGCAGACGGCGCATAACGGCGAGTCCGGCCATCAAACTGAGCAAACAGGTGAGCGGGCGCAGAGTGCTTGAACGTATCGGTCTTATTTGAGCTGGTCCGAAAATAACCAGCACAAACCAAGCCCTGGGACCATCTAACAAAGGCTGAAATATGGTCTAGAGGTGCATCTGTTTGGCTTTTTTATTCAACAGAAACTTGGGTTTTAAGTAGGGTAATCAAGTGAAGGTTTGAGAGCTAGAGATGTTATGGTTAGGCTCACTTCAGACGTTGGAGAAAGAAATTTTTGTATTTTTTGTGTTAAATGGCAATGATTAAAATGTCTGTATTGTTAACATTGACATTTTTAATTGGATCAAAAAATGAAAGAAAGAAAAAGAAAAGCAAATTGATGAATGTGGGGATTTTTTTTGTCATATGACCTGTTGCCAATGCTTGATGCCCAACAATGCATGTTCAGAATTAAAAAAAAAAAACAAAACAGAACTATTCCTACTATTTTAAGGCTTTTAAACAATAACTCTGCAAAAGCATTGTGAAATAATAAACTACAAAGTGTAAGAATTCTGAGACATTGATCAGAAAATAGTCTTAATAGAAGAATAGGTAATCTAAACAAGTATCAAACAAAATTAGTTTGTTATAAAAATGAATCTTGAAGTTGTATAGTTCATAGATTGATCAACAACAAAAAGTATAACTCGTTGTACCTTTTTGTTCAGCTTGTTTTAAACTTTGGAGGCAAATATTTAGACTACAGGGGACATCAGTCTCATCTATTAATGGGAATTGGGACACACAATTGGGAAAATGTGGCCCAAACTAAGATTCAAGTGGACATATTCATTTTATTCTCATACACAATTATAGATATCTGAGCCTCTAGCTACATTAACTTCAAAACTGTCTAAACAAATGCACAAATCAGCAAAAACACTCAACATTTTGACACGATCAGATCAAGTTCTGTTACTCAATCCATTACAAAATATGAAAACATTGTTGCAGAGTCCTAAGCACTTTCCCTGTTGTGATCCACAAACACGTGAGTCATCGTTATCGCTTTCCTTCATCACCGTCTCAACAAACGCCTTCCTTCCTCCTCCACCACAATCAGCAGGACTCAGCCGACGCAGAGGGCAGATATTTAGCCAAAACACACAGGGACAAGTATCTACACCTACGTCAACCTTCACCTGTATTTCCTCTGTGGTGTGAAGAGGTTTCCTTGTCTTTCCATTTGGCATTAAGTTAATTAACAGGTTACAAAATGTTTGCCTCAGTCACTTTAATAGCACTTCACTTCAAGATGACTTGTAGGCAAAAAGTGTTGTTTGACAGTAAAAATCTGACTGACTGAGGACACCTACACATGCAGCGGGGTCTGGAGAATACAATGAGACAAAAAAATGTTGGACAAAAAAATTACACATACAGTTATGCTATGAGTTCTCAAACTTTTCACGATAAGACTGCAAAATTAGTCACAATCAAATCGAAATTTGAATGGTCACAATTCGAATAGCATATCGTAATAATTTAACAATGCAATAAAATACCCTTTCTCAAAGTTTATTTTCATAAAACCTGTGTTTGCACTTTAAAGAACAGAAGTCACAATAGCAAAACTCTGGAAATTTTGAAGAAAACTAGCCAAATCTAACAATACAGATGGATGAAATGCCTCTGTCTTACATTGTAACCACCCAAAAAAATCCATCCTTTAGTTTAGGCTTTAGCTCATTTACACGGCCAACAATAGAACAAAAAAGTGGGTTTTAAAGTGGAGAGAAAAAAAGTAAAATGAAAAGAAGTGAATGCAAAAGACACCGCTATGTAAACACTACACTGAATTGAGTCAGTGTTTGAGAAAGTTTGTCTACAAATGCTTTTTTGTATCTCTTGGAAGACAAGTACAGATCCACTGAGCCTTTGTCGGGAAATTAAACTACATTTTTACCGATAAAAACAGATTCGAAACTAATTTTACAATGGTAGCTTTGTTGTCCTCAAACTAAGCCAACTTCAGGAAGCCCATTTATTGTTACTGTTGATTTGCAGCTGGAGGAGAATGCTGCGTTTGATCCAGGTTTTACGAGCCCAATATTTGATTTCACGGTTTAATATCACACGTGTGATCAGTGCCAGCTTCAAAGCAGCTCCTCTGTTTTTCACATCGACAATAAACAAACAACCCAACCAACACAGATAACAGAGTCCTGACCCATTTAGCACTGTCCTATTTGTGTGTGGAACATGCAAGATTATAAAGGAAGAAGTGGATTAACTGTGCTGCTCTGTCAGGGGGCAGCGCTCTGACGACAGCGCCACTATCACGGCTCGGCTTAGTCACAAACAAACCCTTATTCTGCACTTTTTATATCAGACTAAATCAGAACTCATGGACAACCAAAACTCCTCTAAATGTTAAGGTAAAAAGCAGAATTTCAAGCTTGGAGTTAAATGAACAACTAAAACATCTTTCATTGGGAGACATTTTCCTAATTCGTCTGTTAAGTGCAAACACAGGAGGATGTAAAGCTCCTGAAAATATGCCACACACTGCCATCTACTGGAAACTCAGCAGATACCAAGAAATGTAGCACCCCATTTTGCTCTTACATTAAGTCTGGATTTTTCTGTATTTGAATTCCTTTTTGTCCACAAGAGAACTATAAAGCTTTAAAAGAAGACTAAAGAAACAGAAAAATAAAGCTTAACTTATTTTGCAGCCAAACCAACTTTTCAAGGATGAGTCAAGATGTATTTGTACTCCAACTCACACAAGAAATAAAAATAAATTACAAAATGTTAATACACCTTTTACAAGCATTTCGACCTCAGCTTTGAAATGAGAATTTCCACGACAGAACAAATGCTCAGTGACTGACTGTCCGGCAGCTTTTCTCCTCTTTATATTTACTCAAAACAATTCAGGCGTGATTTGTAATCAGATTTTCCTCTGAGCAGAGCTTGTTTCCACTCATAATAAATCAGAAGCACAAAACTACAGCGTCTCAGCCGGCAGAGAGAACCGGCTTGAGTTTCCAGGGTTGGATTTGAGAAGAGAGATAAATAGTTATGAAAATGTTATAAAATGATAATATTCTTACCTGTAACACGACGAAGAGCAGACCATAGGGAAACATGGGGAAAGAGCAAAAGAACAAAACAATTAATGAACAACGCAATGAGATTTTACCTGAACATTTTAGAGTAACTTGACTAGTAACTTTAGATGAATTTGCCAATGCTATTTTCCACTTTAAACTTGTGATAGTTTCAACCCTGCTGTCAGTCAAAATTCCTTGACACAGACTACCATCTAGTGGCAACATCATGACATCGCACATTTCAACAATAGCGCAGCAAACTGTGGTGCAGTGGGCCTTTTGGTAAAGCGGGTTTGACAGCCAGAAAATGATGACTCATAGTTGTAATGTATTCATTTCTACTCAGTCACACTAAGAGCAAACAGTTTATCAGGTCATAGAAAATTATTTGCCGGCCAGGAAGGTTACAGAAAGGTTACCGTTGGGAAATATTGATGTAATGTGTGTGTGAAAATTGTCTGTAATATGCGTTTTAGCTTCACACCAACAAACTAAAGGTCAAGGTAAAGATGCTTAGTCAAACATCCGTCAGCAAAGCATTTTGGCCAAACGCAGCTCTGGCTTTGAGAGAAACAAAAGGTGTCTGTAGTTGGACTTATTTTTGGTGACCTCGATATCTTTCACATGACGTGGCCTGGAGACTCAACTAAACTCTGCAAATGCTGTTTAAACCACCAGCAACAAAGAAACTATTGAGATAAATATTTTAAGGAGAACGGATTAACTCAACGCCTCTCAGACATGAACCAATTAAAAGCACAGCCTTCTATTGTCCTCTTGATAAGCAACTCATTTTATGCAAATTGTCCTACGTATTAACAAATTATTAACACAAAAAAGCTTTAACTACATTTTGATAATTTCATTCAATTGTGTGAAGAGATATTTTACATCCAAAACGGGTGGACGATATTGACAAATTAAAATTAATCTTGATTTTTATTATTTTGAGAACAACATTCTGTTAAAAAAATCTTGAAAACATTGAGGTTTCATTTTCGGACAAATGTGAAATGTGAAAATATATTGCAGACGTGCAGAAATCTCACCTTATACCCTTACTTTATAAATATATCATATTTTCATATATATATTTATTTTTTTCAACTCTTTATGTAGCATTTTTTACTATAAAAGATAAGCTCAATATTCAAAATAGGCATACCTTCAAAATAACATTCACTATATATAATCTAAATGTGTATATATTGCGACCAAAACAAATAATCAAAATAAAATCGTCTGAATTCGGCCCCAAACCACATGCTTTTACTGACAGATTGGCTGTGGACGGCTCAATTAAAAACACAAAAGCTGATCACTGATGTTTAGAAATGACTGAAAATCAATCTCAATTAAAATTCATTGCACAGCCTTGAGTCATAGCCACACAAATGGCTGATGTTTAAAACCACACCATAAATTAGATCTAGAGCAAATATCACATGACAAACACACAGAGCAGTCATGCCTGTAGGGGGCAGTGCTGGTCTATTTTTAGGAGCACTGAGGCCCCATAAAATACAACAATGAAAGCTGCCCATTCAATGTTCAGTCTCTGCATGATCAAAACACACAGAAAAAGTGGTGAGGAAATGACCGGAAAGAACAGGGAAATGCTCCAAGAAACATCTGACAATTTGTGGTGAAAACTTGAATAATGTAAAACAGTTCAACATAAAAACTGGAACTTAAAAGTGGATTTCGCCAATTATAGGGGATTTACAGCTTTAATTTCACTGCAGTGACAAGAGTAGAAGACAAGTCTTTTAGGGATGCTACTAACGATTATCTTGTTAAATCAATTAGGCTAGTGTTTATTCTTTTGATTAATCGATTAGTTGTTAAGAACGCGACAGGCCTGTGAATATGAGATTTTTACTGGTGGAAAGTATTTAAAGATGAACAGGAATTTTAATCAAAAACGCACAGTTTACATGTTTCCTCTGTTCTTTTTGCGCGATTCCTGCCAAGTCTGAGTAATAAAACCTCTTCTTTCAGCACACAGAATGTTTTAGAGTCAGTGTATAGATATGTACAAGTCAACAATTATTTGATTATTTAATTAGTTGACATCCATTTCTATAATTGATTAGTTGCGATTAATCGATTAACCTGTTGCAGCCCTGGTGTCTTTGCTTATTTAGTTGAGTTGATCTTGTTTCTGTTTGCCTTTGCCAAATTCATTTCTTATAGATAGCCTTTTTTATCTTGATTTTATGCATTTTGCCATCTCTACTTTGTTGTGTATTCTCCCTTAACAAGTAAATATCCAACAGTGAGATTAACCTTATCTTGAGCAAAGATGTTCACTTGATGTTTCCATCCACAACATCCTGTGTCACTTCTAAGACTGATCAAACTGATAAACCAAACACTCACATCAAAAACACAACCACAGATTAAGTACATCAAGCCAAAAATACTGCACATGTATTATTCATTAACATGCGGCTTGCTTGACTTGCCCACATAAATGAAAACAAAACACACACACGCATTTAGAAACAAAACTTCACAACACCTTATGGTTGTCAATAAATCCTAGATACACAACTTTAAAGTTTAGAGTCTACACACACATTTAAATAGTTTAGAGTTAGTTAAGAGTTATTCAGTATTGTGACATTACCACATCCACATCGTCTCATTCAACCAGGAGAGGGATTATCTGTTTCAAAAGGCGCAGTGAATGGATATCAAAGCCAATGGGAAAACTGAGGCCGGAGCAGTTGCGTCATTGAGGCTCTGAGGAGAAAAGGCTGAGACGTATCAGGCATGAGAAAATCCACAATATCAGCCTTCAGCCAGGGCCTCTGTGCAGGAGACACTCGCACTATTGTGTTAGACATCTGGAAGTGTGACTGGATAAATAAGGTCTTATGACACCGCACTGTCAGACTCATTTAAATACAATGAGAATGTAGAAAAACAGCCCCAGAAGCGTGTTGTTTCGGTACATCTGAAGGGTTTATTTGTTGTAATGCTTAATTGTTCTGTTACTTCTATAAAAACTTTACATACTCACATAATGACATTGCCAGTATATCTGATTGGAGATATCTGATATTGACAATACTACTAAATTAAGACTAGATCATACTGTTTGATCCTGTCCTAAGGGATGGACAACATTTCAGTGTCGTCACGTTGCAGTGAGATCACGCAGGGAGTGAGTCGTATGTATTTCTGGCAATAGACTGTGCACAGCATTTCAGTTGGACATTCATTTATTTTTTAATGGCTAGCTCATTGTACTACCCAGCATAAACCATTTATTTATAGGTCTGCTGCTGAGAACTTCTTGTTCAATTGTCTCTCTATGGGCTTTTTGCAGAGTCACACTAAAATGAATAAATGCTTTAAGACCAGGCAGTGAACAGTGAGCTGCAGGTGGATGTCTGGATGTTCTGTGTTAATAAATGGAGATGTTTGTAGGTCAGTGCTAACACTAATGCTAATGATAATTTTGAAGCATAAAAATAAAAATAAAACAATATGTATATAAAAAAAACGGAAGACATATGTAATAAAATAATTTGAATAATTGGTTGGTTGTTTCTTTATGTATTTTACATTTTGATAAAAGCTGCTGTCTGTGAGAAACTGTTAGCTTAGCCAACTGCTGCTGTGTACAGAGCCCATGCAGACTGATATGTTTTAAGATGGTCTGAAAACAAAAGAAAAATTTAAAAAGTATTCATTCTCCTGTAAATGTTTGATTTTCAACAAAATGGTCAGTGTGACCCCAGCCATTCTTATTTATGTCTATGCGTGTGACCAAGTGCAAAACTGTTACCTAATGCTAGTTGAAACTACAATGGTGAGCTGATTTGTCAGTTCAACTCTTTTTGGTCAGATTGTGTTAAATCAAAGTGCAGATTAAAGTCTATCTTGAGTAACAGAGCTTCAAACAGAGCAGTGACTACAGCTCGCTTCATTACCCAGCTAGTGTTGATGACATCACATGAAAAGTATCAATTAATATCAAGTCTGTGATTGTGTGTTATGGCCAGTATCACTTGTTCTTCTCATTCTCAAATCATTAAACAAATACAAGCCGACAAAAAGTATGACTGAAGACTTAACCCTGTGTGCAGTGGATCTGAGGTGGTGTATTTGAACAGGTTCTCTTTGACTGAGCTGTTGGTGGAAGCCGGTGCGTGTGAGTGTGCGATTCCTGAAGCTGACTGGACAGACCACAGGAATGTGCCTTTGATTCAGCACATTGTCCACATGTTTAGGGCCGTGACAGTAGCACCCATGCCCCGTCCAAGCCCCGAAAAGCCCGGCTGAATTACAACCTTTATCTACATCACTTCCAGGCCGGGGCGATGGTCTGCGTGTCAGGTGGCTAACCAACCGGGGCACACAGCTATTTAAAACAAATAGACCATTATGAAAGTACATCTGCAGCTCATTAGCTCGAGTTTAAATTGTATTGGTCGGTCTCCAGAATTACACATTCATTTGGTGATAGTGGGAAGTGTTGCGGTCTCCATTCTTCACATATTTCTTTAATTTAATATGAGTTCCTGCCTCTGGGCTGTGACCTGTTGTGATTTCATATTTAATTAAGCGGTTTGTCTGAATTATCGGCCAGTTCTGAAGAAGTGCAGCGGTATGAAGAAGCTGCAGAGAAATACTCTGTCTTATGACTTTTTAGAATTACAACACTTTATCAAATTCATTTTATCCGGCAACTCAAACTAGTGAAGAAATACTAATTTCTTAAAGGATAAAAATAAAAAATATCCAGAAAAACTAATATGGTCATCATATCATGAATAGTTTTTTAAGTTCCAAACAGACACACAATCTTCACAAAATGGTCCCTTTCATTTCTGAGCAAACCATTTCCTTAGGTCACCTCAAACTGAATCCAGCCAAAGTAATTCCCTTCGTGGATCAATAAAGTTCGTTCAAGTTCAGTTCTTATTATGTACAGTGTACAGCTCCTGTGGCTGAAATCCCAGCCTGCTGCTCATGTTGATTATAGGGCTGGGAATCACTAGGTTTCTTCATAATTCCACACATTATAGGACTTTTGAACAATAAATAAAATTCATGGATTTCAGAAGAGAAAGTATCATAACCATAATAAAAATCATTTGAAGCTAAATATTCATATGTTGCATATTGCACAGGAAACTAAAATCCCCGAATGTTGATCCACTGGTAACTTGTGTTCTGACAACTTAGTCCTACACCACTGTCTGATGGAACAATATGCCTCAGTAATAATCGTGGGAACCTTTCCTTTGCAATTGTAGGTATTTTTTTGTAATATGATATTAAGATTTCAGTTGTAGAGGGTTGAATAAATAACTTGGCCAATTATAGTTTAAGTCTGCCATTTATTTGTTTCAGCTCATGTTTTTAACAAAACTGTACATTTAAAAAAATGGTTAACTGGGATTATCCTCCTTTATGGTCAGTGGTATGAAGTAGATTCAATATCGTCGTTTATTGTGACATTTTCTAGGTTAATACATTGATCTTCAAAATGTATTATTGTGACCAGTGTCTCCCCATTAAAATACAGACTAATTTTGTCTTGGTGCAGTTCAGATCATTGCCCCCCGTGAGCTCCAAACGAATGCACGGGTCAGACACTTCTTCAGGGGCAAGAGGGCAACGCTGTGATGAAAGGAAGCTAAAAACACTATCCATTATCATCCATTACAAGCCATTAGTTTCCCCACTGCACTCTGGCTCAAACAGAGCCTGTTTTATTGATGGAAAAATAAACCCACAGAAAAAGGGGGCGTACAATCAATCGTCCAATAGCACCAAGCCGAGCGCTAATGAGCGAGAGACTAAAATAAAGTGATCTGCTACGACACAGGTTAATCATGCCAGAGTCTTCTCGGCCACACAAAGCTAAGAGCACGTTTTATTTTTCCATTCATGCCTTCTCTGCTTGGCCTGCACAGACATAGTAAAAGGTCTGTCTCATATTACCCACAGTGCATTGCTGCGTGTTGCTGTGTTCTGGTGCTCTCTGGCTGAGTCTGTGTGGTAGAAACGAGGGGAGGTGTCAGCAGCAAAACAAATAACAAATGATGTTTACTTTTGGGTAAATGGTGTACTGGAAAATCATTTAAAATTCACCTACTGCATAAATACTACTCTTTGTTCATAATGAGGACAGAATAATCTGAAACCAGAACAAAACCATCTAAAAATATATATATAACCCATAAAGGCTGGCTATGGACCAATTTAAGAACCAAATTCAACATTTCTTATAAAATCTGAAAGTAAAATTTGATCATTTCAAGAATAATACAAATATTCATACATTGCTTAATTGACATTAAACTTCATTTATTATAACAATAGGTCTGCAATCCGAATATTGAAAAAAAAAAAAACAAATATTTCCATTATAAAATCATTCAGCCATAATCAATGTACTAAGAACTGGTTAACGTCTTGACAGGGCAATATATCAACATTTTGACATAAATTTGAAAATGCAACTTTGGAATATTGAATTTATCGTTCAAAATAAAACAAATGCTACAAAAAGAGCTGATTAAAAGTAGAAATTATTTTTGTAAACTTTCAAATAAGGGTATATATGGTGATATTTCTGCACTTTTGTTTGAACTGTTACGTTTAAAGACATGTTTTAACACATCTCTGTTGGATTGACATACGTTTGTCTAAATATTGTTGTTATTAATACTAAAACAATACCTCTATATATATATTTTGGCAGTATCTCCCACCCCTATTTTTGAAATGCACTTCATCTCACAGACTCCAATGTATAATATTTGAGAAAATACAGGAAATTAAATTGGATTAGGATTTGACAGTAAGGCAATAAAAAACAAATTGTGATCTGATCCCTGTGGCAAAGGTGCTTTAAACTATAATGACACTCTTCAGTGCTGAAACACTTCCTCTTCCATTCCTCCACTGGGCTGCATACTTTGTGCTATGAATGAGTTATAGGTGGAACTTGATTGCAGAGATACTTTTAATACCTTTGTCCTGATGACTATTTCTCTCTTCAAACTGCGCTGACACATGATCTGCTGCTGACTCAACCTGACCAATCCTTCTATCAAGCTGCACTGAAACTTTTGTTGAGCTATCCTACTTTTACTGAATTTAACTGTTGTGTGCTTGAATTGCCACTCGGGGGACAGTAAACTTATACTGATTGATTGGTAAAGGTCCTGAACCGTGATCAATACTGAGTAGGCCCTATAAAAACTGTGGTAAGATTTTTTTTTGGTATATCGCCCACCCCCAAACTGAGTTCTTACTTTCGGTTCAGAACAGCTGGAACAGGAGGAGGTCCAAAATGCAATAAAAAAAAATCTGACAAAGCAACACCATCTCCTTCTGAAACTAAATTGATTAAAAATACCACAATAAATCTCTCCACCTCAACACACATCCAATTTAATTTGAAAAGCATTGTGGTTGCTATCATACCGTTTCACATGAAGCATGCCAAGGCTCAGGACATATGGACGCAGCATGTGGTGGGACAATGTAAAGCTACTGTGCAGCACAATGTAATAAAATGGTAAGCCCATAAACATAAGCGATAATACACTGAATTTGAGTTCACCAACAAGAAAATGCTTCTGGCAACATGTTAGCGGCGTACACAACATGCACTATGTCAAGAAATGTCATGATTTATTCTTAGTTTGGAAACTGTAAATAATTGGTATAACGGTATCTCTTGGTAAAGGCTTGAATGAAAGTGCTAAACTTAAAAATATATATATTAATAGTTAACCGTCATTGTACATTACATTTTACCACATAATTTCAGTAATTAGCATCAATCTTAATAAAAAAAATAAAATAACATAGAAACAAATTGTACTGTATTTCAAGCATGCAAAAAAAGTATATTTTTATAAGCCTATAAGAGTTCATGATTAACCACTACACCAAACTAAGTCTGTCTTCTTTCATCCTGACATCAGTCTTGAGAAGTCACATGCTCCAATTTTAGGGTTACGATAGTTGTGAGAAGAAACGTCACAATATAACAATTAGTCACGATTGTGGACACAAAAGCGAAATATTTCATTTAATTTTCATTTCAAATTCATTTTCTTTCATTCTAATACATTACTGTTCCAAATGTGACCAGCAATAAACTTTTCTGAAGTAGAGATTGAATTGAAATTACTTAATTGTGCTTCTGTAATAATCATTATAGCAGATGATACTGTGACCAGAACAATCACACAAATAATCTTGACATCCCCAGTGTAGCTTGAGTAGGATGGACCTATGACAAGTGTTAAGGTGTGCCGCGGTATGAAAATGTCTCAATACCATGAGGATGGCATTCCTGACAGCACGGTGCTCACCAGTCCCGCCCACTCTGCTGCGGTGCTGGAAGTACATTTCTCATAAGGTTTTAGAAAAACTAAAACATTACGATGTAGCGACTCATGTCCATGACACAGCTGTTTTCAGACGAAAAAACACATGTAGAACGTAAAATTTAACAAAATGTTTTAATAATTTAAACAGATTTTAAAGAAAATGATATGTCTTGTACTCATTATTCACCACAGAGCTGATTAGCCCAGAGCAGGCTTTCATTAAAAATTTTTTTTCCAGAATCCCTATGGAGAAAATGAATGGAAAATTTACTTCCAGAACCAAGCAGTAGGCGGTTACTGATGAGCTCCATTGACGGAACTACGGTAATTTATCTACTGGGTTTGAGAAAAAAAGAATAAAAAGACAGCGTTCTTCACAGCCTTGAATTCATGAATGAATTATCTTTGGTCACCGTACATGCGCCTAGTTTGAAGTCTGTTTAAATTGATGTATGGGCATCACATAGAAGTACTTGTTCTGTGTTGATAATTGTCCTTGTTTCCTCCAATCTTTACAGAGCTAAGTAGTGCGTAACCATGAAGCAATAGAAGTTTAGTTTAAAAAGTGCCTTATTTATGTTGAAGCATTAAAAATGCAAGGTTATACAGTCTTATTATGGTATTTTTCATCATGGTTATCATAATGTGAAAAATTCCATACTGTCCCATGCCTGGTCTTGAGATAAACCACTTCAAAGAACGACATCCCATTATTTCTCAATGATAGAAACATTTTTTTTTCACAATGATGACAGCTATCTTCAATCAAGCATATTTTATCCATTCATGTATATGATGAAAGTCCAAGTAGTCCCCAGTGGCTGCAGCTAAAGCACTTAGAGAACACTAACCTAAACATCTGGACACCGAGTCTGTCCCGGACCATGAAATAATGTCTCCCAGGGGACAACTCAAAACACAGCAGACAGGCAGCAGTGAAGGCAACAGAGGGGCCGACACAATGGTGGGGATTTGTCAGTGCTGGTTGGGCCGGTTTGGGCTGGTCCGGTCCGCCGTGGTGCATGGACCGGGTCAGATCGGGTCACTTCCTTTGCCTGTTGTGAATTTAGGGGATGTTGCTGATCTCCACACAAAGCACAGCGGGCCCAGTGCGCTGCCAGGGGGAAGATTACACTGAAAACAGCAGTGGCACAGACAGACATCACTGCTGCCACTCACACAATCTCACAGATTCACAAAAAGCACAAGGGTTTGGGTCTGGACACCGCAGCAGGCAGTTCAAGGAAAGTGATGGAGTGGACCTCATCATCTAGTAATTTACATGAAAAATAAGAATTAATTTGTGCAAAACGTGCATACAAGTAATACAAATATTGACACTATGGCTACAACTAACAATTATTTCAGTTGTCGACCAGTCAAACAAGTATTTCTAATGCGGCTTGGAGTTTGTTTTTTATTATGAAAATGAATCAGTTTACGCTAAAAAAAAAAATTGGATAGATTTACAGATTAGTACCTTTCATTAAAAAACTAAAATCTTAATATATGTTCTACCAGTCTCATTTTGATTTGTAAATGGTGATATTGTGAGATAAAACCGGTTTTCCAGTGTTGTTAGTTTGAACTACCGTTAGTCAGTTATTCAGATGAACAAATATTGACTTTAATTTCAAACTGGGACAATATTTAATTACAATGAACAGCACAACCTAGTTTGTGCATGTGCCAGACTCACTTAAAAATGTAATGTATTATTATTTTTTGTTTAAAGCGCTTTGGGTGCCTATTAGGTGGAAAAGCGCTCTATAAATAAAAATTCTTCTTCTTCTTCTTCTTCTTAATATACTGTTTTATGCCCGTCATTGTATGTTACCTTCCATGGATCAACAAATGAAAACTGGCATTTGTGCAGTAATCCATATACAATAGACTGTCCTACTGGACGAAAAAGATGGGATAAAACATTTGCTTTAAAGTTACATTTCAACTCTAATAATTACATGCGCAGTAGAACCATTCAGAAAGCACAGACACCAACAGCCAACAACAAACAAAAATAAATTCAATAAAACCTTTGTCTGTGGTAATTGCTCAAAATTATCACGATATAAATAGATTAAACATTTGCTTCTAAAAACACTACCAGTAAAAACACAACATCCCTGACTTTTCGATGCTCTTGGATCTTTGGTCTCACACAGTTAAAGAGTTCTCAAAAAGTTCATGTCAACATTAACAAAGACATGTGTACCACAGGTCAGGACCGGCAAATATACATTAAACCACAACAAACAGAGGCCTGCGCATGTTTCCATTAAAAACATATAGAGGTAAAAAGGTTCTGTGTGCTTCTTAAACACGAGCAGCTCCAGCACAAAGGCCTGCTGATTTTACTGCTGTGATTTATTGGGACAGCAGGGTCGTCCCACACATTCACTGGGAGATTTGTTGACAAGAGCCTGGGGAAAAGGCACACGTGTTGAACAGCTACCACTAATACAGCAACAATATGGTAACAACAAGCCTTGGCCCAAACAAGTGTCGTCCATTGTCTGACAAACTGCTTTACAACTCGACAGACAACATGGAGAGGTCTGAAAGATGCTCTGCTGCAGAAGTAATTTGCAATCTAATTTTAATGGGCAATTTGCATAATATAATGAATAGATTTTTTTTCTTCCGTCAATGCCCCCCCAGCACCTTTGAGAGAACACTGTAAACATAACTACAAATAGTAATTTGTAAAACGGCAACTTAATATTAACTTAGAATGCACTCTCCAGTCTTTCCGATTATAGAAAAAAGATCAAGATAGCCTCCAAGCTGAAAACATTCTGAAGCCACATTTATTAGTACTTTAAGATACAGTTCCTTTCACATTTGTTCCTTTGACACACACAAGATATTCCAAGAATTAATAGAAAAAATCTTTGGTATGAATTATATAATTGTATCTAATTGTTTCATGTAGCTATACCTTCTTACAAGAATGTTTCTACATTGATAAATGAGGCATCTAAAGCATGCTGAAAACACACAAGCCACTTCTGAACTCTTTAAATAAACAACAAGCCGTCAGTGAAAACCGCTTAAGGTTATACAAGCAAAATGTGACCAATTTTCTACAAGGTGATTAAAACATCCGAGCCACAAAGCTGTTTATAAGACTCAAATTCCAGTTGTCAAAAGCTTCAGTGACTAGAAGCTATCATGAAGAAAGGCAGGGGAACAGGGGAGATAGTGGTAGAGAGCACAAGTCAGGGAGCTCTTACTAGATCAATAAGCTTTTAGACAAAAGGAGAAAGGAATACTGCTGTGCTATACCTTCTACAACGAGTAAAGATACATCACTTCCTCCACTTAACGGGACAAAGTTTTCTTAACACACAACATGGGAGACAAGATACTAAAACATTGGAACTATAAATAATTTATATACACATGGATGAAGCAAAGTGAGCTATTGAGCTTAAAAAAAGACAGCTAAAATGTGAAATCACTGCAGACTCTTGATAAAGGCGCGAGACGTCACCTCCAGCTGAGGCCTGTACAGTGTCTGCATCACATACCAAAGTCAGCAACTAGTGACCAGGAGCAAACGTCAATCTGATTGGAACTTGTAAATTAGGGACTTATAAAGGCTTTATCAGTGCATATATTATTTGAGAGGCTACGTTATTATTATGGAAGAAGAAGAATTTTTATTTATAGAGCGCTTTTCCACCTAATAGGCACCCAAAGCGCTATTATATGTTGTTTTGAATTGTAAGAAGTTCATCTAAAATTCAGATGTAAACCGCTTTCTTGTGATGTTGTGTCAATCAGTGTGCATTTGAAAGAGTTGACTAAAGTAAAGTTCTTACCCTTCATCCTCTCCATCGACAGTCTTGGTGGTGGATGTTAAGGCACTGGCGGCAGCGTTGCCCTCAGCCTCTTGTCCCGCACCAGAAGCGCTCCCGGCCTCTGCTCCCGGAACCTTGGGCAGTCCCAGCAGCGCAGACTGGTGCTGGAGGAGCAGTCTCTGGGCATCCTGGAGCTGCGTGGTGGTGAAGGAGGGCAGACTGGCATACAGGGCACTGGCCTGAGCGGCGTGGGCCTGGGCGATGCTGGGGTCCTGGGAAAGCCTTCCCCCTGTACTCCCGGGTGGGGCAGCAATTTGGGGGTCATTCTTCTGGTTGTGGGGAGGAATACTTGTGCCTGACAGTGGGGCCATGCTCGGTGTCTGGATCTGTGTTGGAAGAGACAGTGGCTTCTGCTGCGGGCCATCCAGGTGAGTCTGCCCGCCCATGGCTCCAATATGCGGCGGCACTGAAGAGGCCTGGAGGGGCTGAGGAGCTCCCATCATCTGACTGTTAGCTGAGCCCACCACATTAGATAGAGGCTGTGTGTACTCAGGCCTCCCCTGCCCTGGGGCAGCCTGCTGTGGTACAGGATAGCTCACATTCTGCGGTTGAACAGGGACTGGGCCGGGGCCAGTGGGCTGACTTGCCACTGCCTGTGCGTAGGTGAGCTGCTGGGACTGGAGACTGGACATAGAAGTAGGGAGGTGGACGTTGGCCTGAGCCACAGTGGTCTTGACCTGGGACAGGGCATCCTGGGAGTACATGTGGTTTACAGCTCCAGGGGCGACAGGCTGAAACCCCTGGGGAGGAGAGGCAAAGTCCTGTGTATGTTGTGCAGACTCTCCACTGCACACACTGTCAGCGTAATGGCTCAAAGTGCTCATACTGCTGCTCACAGAACTGCCACTGGTGGTCTCACGCTCTGAAGGGCCAGCAAAACTTTCGCTCACGTACTGACGCACACCGACTGAGCTGGTGTCTGAGGCAGAGGAGCTGGGTGCAGAGGCGGGTGTCTCCTTATCATAAAACTCTGTACAAGTCCATCTACCCTTCTTAAAGGGCTCTGAGCTGGAGTCCAGCTTCACCACTCTGAAACGAGAGCTGGTGGTGACCGTGGCTGGGGCAGGGTGGGCTGGGGCTGATTGTTGGAGTGCAGTGGTGTGTGGGGCACTGACAGGAGGCACAGCAGCAGATCGTCCCTGGACACCGCTGACCCCTGTCCCTCCTGAGGCACTGGTAGCAGCAGCAGTACTCGAAGGAGTCATGGTTATGTTGGAGTTTTGGTTGGTTTGTTGCTGAATAATGGTAGCATGAGCATTAGTTGTAAGGTTAGCTCCACTGCCACTTGTCACATTGAGGGGGAAACCAGACGTGCTACTGCTAGCGCTTGTGCTAATTCCCCCTCTCACAGGCACATTGGCAGAGCTCAACATATTCACATTACTAACACTGCTGCTCTGGGGATTAACTATACTAACTGTAGTACCCACAGCAGAGCTCTGCATTCCAGCCACACTTCCTGGGGCCATGACCCCCACAGCCTGCGCCCCCACACCTGGAGGGGCATCCTGGGAAACACTCTCCTGAGTGGCCCCCACGTTTGAAGGCATTTTCAGGGTGACATTAGGTAAAGCTCCAGCAGATGGGGGATTCCCAGCATACTGGGCCTGGTTAGGATGGTGTTGTTGTTGATGATGATGATGATGGTGATGATGGTGGTGGTGATGTACGGTCCCGTTTACCATGGTCCCACTGTGTGTCGGAGCCTGGAGCAGGGAGTGGGCCGGTTGGTTTGGGGAGACAGCCCCTGGGGTCTCTGCTTCATGGAAGTTATTCAACGTTTCCTCAGAGGAGCTCCTCTCAGCTCCGACCGCATCATTGGCCCGGGAAAGAGACGCGTCCAAGATTTCAGAGGAGGACAGGTCCTCAGTGTGAGACTCATCTAAGTCGTCATAACTTTCTGTGTCTTCTGCAATACTGTTGTTAGTACTGGCAGAGACCTGGGCCGAGGTGACGCTTGTAATCTGAAAACCACTCTTCTTCTTGGTCTGAGCCCCGGTGGCCTGGGCGGGCTGGGCCTGGGAGAGCAGGTTCAGGCTGTGAGGCGGAGGATGGTGAGGACCCGGGGAGGAAGAGCCCGCGGGCGCTTGGCACTGAATCAACAGGGCGGGCTGAAACTCATCCGCTGCGACGTGGCTGTTATTAACCACGGAGTTTGCCGGTGGCGACAGCACCGTGCCGCTCCCGCTGCCCGTGTTGCTGCCCCTCCGGTGGAAGACGGCTTGATGCGCCATCTTCCTGCCACTGCCAGAGTCTGCGGCGGGCTCCGGATGATGCATTTGGAGAAGATCCGGGGGGTTGTCGGTCTCTGACAGTATGCAGTAAACTTGCAATTCGTTGAGGGCGCCGTTTTGACAAAACTGCGTTTGGACAGCACAACCAAAAATAAAATATCAGAACAAATGTCGTGTGACTGCGCTGATTATTCGGTCAAAGTTGTGGCTCCCATGCACAGCCGCTGTTGTCCGTTAGCTTCAGAGCACAGAGGCTAGCGGCGGAACAGCTATAGCTAAAGTCAGCTGATGCCTGGGAAGTTTCCCGGTGTTATCCAATTAAACGATTCAATCAAGAGCTAACATGTTGGTGGTCTCATAAACAAGACAACTTGCAAAATCCCTTCGTACTGTTACAGAGGAGCTGCTGAGTAAGTCAGCGCTGGATTTAGGTGCTAGCCGGATAGAGGAGTCACCGGCTAGCAGCTAAACACTGACTGTCTGTTTTCACTGCTCGATGTGCTCAAAGGAAGAGAAAATCAAAACCATCAACCTTATATCCGATGCACGCTTCCATAAAACATCAAATGGCCTCTTAGCGCCGTCGTGAAAAATCTTTAATCCATCCCAGTGAGTCGTGGTGGTGCTGTGTGTTTTGCTGTATCACTGGTCCTCTGGTAGCGCTGCTCAGTGAAGCCTGTGCCGCTGCTGTGGTCGCTGTGACGGGGCTGAAGGGGAGGGAGCTCCGTAACATGGCGACCGCGCATGGTCCGTGCGCCAGACATAAAGCAGTCTGAGAGCGGCGAGAGGCGAGTCAACACGACGGAAAGAGCCGGAAAGAGCCGAGCGGAGGCGCTCCCCCGAAATACAGTTTCAAACTAAATATGGACTGAACATTGGTCTTATTTCCAAATGTCTTTATTCTGTCAAACGGCAGAGACTTGTGCTCCGTGCGCTTTTATCTCCCATCCTATCCGCTTTATATGTGTAAGATTAAAAGCATCGCTCTCAAGTAACGCATGGTAACAGGTCAAGTTTGGACAAATCACTCTCTGCAATGTTCTGTTGTTTTAAAACCTCTACAATAATCAGGCCCCATGTCATGTGAACAGAATCTTGCATTGGGTTCTTCCCCATGAGGCTCGTTTGTGTTTCCTATTGTGCCTTACTTTGACATGTCGCCTGGCTTGTCCACTGTTTTTCAATCTTTTGTTGACTAGGCTATGTGAAGCTCACCAGCCACCAAACATTATCAAATGACAAAAAGGGTGGATCATTATTTGTGGTCTTCTCAGTCAATACACTCAAAATTGCCCATATGATTGTATGAATTAAAATGACTGTGTGAAGCAAACTCACACGAAATCCAGCAGATATTAAATATCAGAATCAGAAAGGTTTTATTGCCATCGTCGGTGAACAAAATTCACAAAACTAGGAACTTGCTTTGGTGGTAAAGTGTAACATATAACAATGAATAATAGTAATAATAAAAAAGTATAGACTATGCTAAAATATAATAAAATAAGGTCATGCAAAATAAAATATGTGTAGAATAAAAATTAAATACAATATATATACAGGACACGAAATAGTGCAAACTTGCAGTGCAAACAGTGTCGTTATACAGGCCTAAAATTATTGCCAATTAAAATAATTATTATGAAATAATATATGAAATGTATATGGAAACAAATGCTGTAATGAAGGTCTGTCTCCTCCTGATCATGAACCACAACACTGCCCTGTGTGTTTGTGCACACAGCAGCACAGAGGGCTGCTAGATCTCTCTGCAGACAGGAGTAAACCAGTGAAGGATTATTCTACACAGTCACTGTTTGGGGCCTCAGTCCAGTGCAGGCCACATGTACACATCACCTATGCTTCTCTGTGTTGCCACTAACGGTCATTGAACTCTGATGCTTAAATAGGCATCTTCATATCAGCCGTCTGGTGTTTTCTGTTCCCATTCAAAACCTCATTGTATTCCATCTTATCTTCTGTTGACAATGGTGTGGCACATTGCATTTAATTTTGTAACAACTCACAAAGGTCAGTATTTCACACATTGATCTTGAATGTTTTTGCTTGGGAGTATTTGTTGAGTTGAAGGTTTGCCTATTTACAAAAGATAACATTATTGATCCATGAAAATGTCATATCTAATAATATGGGCCTTTAGGTAATGACCGTGAAAAGGCTGGATAGTGGCACACAGACAACTTGTCATGCTCACATTTATTCACTTATTTGAAGTCACCAAAAAACACATTTTTAACATTGCCATGTACAATCCTGCCAAGGTTATCTCAAAATAAAAAGGTAAACTATTTAAACCCAACACCCAGAAAACCGTGCAGTTTTGAAGTGAAGAAAGTGCGAAATATATAGAATCTCAGAATAGCAGCAGGAAGAGCTGTATCCATCGGTGCTGAGGATGAGACAGATGAGCTCTCTGCAGCGTAAGCGTCTCAGACTGTCAGCAGATGTAACTCACTATCACTGACAGTTGCGATGGAGTAGCCAAAAATTATAGTCAAGTTAAAGCACTGTTACTTCAAAATAACATTAGTCATGGGGGTTAGGATTATGTTACGGTCAGTGTAGTCTGCTGGAAATATACTCAAACATACGTTAAATGATATTTAGTGAACTGTTTGGCCAAAATAACATCAGACTTAAGAATTACAAAACATTACATTTTGCACAAATTCTGGAATAGACCATATGGCATTGAAACACTTCAACTGTTTTGAAAGGAGGATGCAAGAAACAAAAATATTCCAGTAATGCATGCTCTCGACATAAAATTTCTATTACGTGAATATCACTCATGTAAGAATGACTTCAAAATAATATTATTCATGTAGTGACAAGTACAGGGTTATAAAATAACATTTCTTCAAGAAGTGTTTGGATTTGTATTATTTAAAGGGTTTTATGTGTGTTCAAAATAACACCAAGACCTTGAAACATGCAAGTCTTTTGTGAATGCAATTGAATGCTTTTATATTTCACTTTAGAAATGAATGGAAATGAAGTTCTTGCAGACAGAGTTTGAATGTAACTCATCGCTCTCCACCGCAGATCATGAGGGTGACAATGTTCAGTTGTGGCTTTACCCTTACAGACTTGTAATGTCATTATACAGGCTATACAGTAACTATATTGAGTTATATATAATCCCATTGGCTCCTATAGTACATTGAAAATATCCAGACGTCCAGGGAAAATTACACCACTATACGCAGCCTCTGTTGAGTGTAACCACAAGCATATACGCACATGGAACAGCGATATCTCAGATTACACTTGTCACACTGTGGAGTGTCTCGACAAGGCAGGTATTCAGTGTCAATGAAAATACACTCTAAGGTGACAAATACAAGGGTTTGGGTTAGGAATAAAGGGTGATTTTGAAAGTTTATAATTTAACAATTACTTACTTAAAACAACAACTCATCTTTATGACAAAAATTAAGGCAAAAACAACCAAAAAGGACTGATCTTAACACAACTAATGGCGATATTAAGGCTTTTATTTCCACTTAAAATAATAAGACATTTATGATAATTTTGGTGATTATTGCTGACATTTTGGTTGAGCAAAATGCCTTATACAAAACCGCTTGGTGGAGTGTTTCGGTTGAAGAATATGAAACAGAATGATGCCACAAATTAGTTGTAAAGTCTTAAAACAACAAAGCCACATTTGCAGCCCAAATCCTGCAGCTTTGCCCAGTGATGCGGTACAGTGTAGTCTGTCCAGGGCTTGTGTTTACTGCACTGGCTGTATTTATATTGGCCAGCCCCCTTCCCAACAGAAACAACACTGACGCTGATACTGAAGGTTTAAATATCGGGGTCAACCAACTGCATTCATTCATGAGGTTTTCTTCTCACAGATTTGACTGCTGTTGAACTGCTGTGCTTTTTATCAGGCAACAATTCAGAAGAGCAGAATCTCAAAACGTATAGTAGAATAGCAGAAGAATAAGAATAAGCAGTCAAAAGTCTATAAATAAAAACAGACCTCAAATCTTACCGTTTAAATAAAATAGTAAACTATACTTAAAATAAATCACGTGAATCTTAAAGTATTTGTTATTTGGTTTGCATTGACAATCATGAGTTGTAGTTTTTTTATTTTCTGATAAAGGCACATCTAACTTAAAATCGTGCAAAAAATCAACCTTTCAGATTTGACTTTGTTTAAAATCACATCTCAAATAGACATAAAGTATATAAGGATTGTATTTTGGTAGGTTCCAATCTTTTATAATTTCATATTTTTTTAAAAGCACACAGAATCAGAGCCCTATAACATGTAAATATTCCTGATAACTCAAACTGCGTAACCTTTTCGTGTGTTTTGTTTGGGTTTGTACTGAATGAGGGTTTCATGTGTGTTCAAAATAACACCAAGACCTTGAAACATGCAGTCTTTTGTGAATGTAACTCAACATATTTGCAATTGTATGCTTTTATGTTTCACTTTAGAAATGAATGAAAATAAAGTTGTTACAGATCAGAGTTTGAGCAATTCTCCTCTGTTGTAAATTATTGTATGGATTTGCTTATTGTCCTGTTTCCTTCATTTCAGTTGCAGAGACATGTAGTCAGCACAATGAATTAATCACATTGTAATCTTATAGGCACATGGTTGACTGGTGAGTGAAAGTGAAACCTGAGACCTCAACTGAGTGGTAATACAGTATTTAATAATGAAGGAGAGGTTAGTGGAAGCTTCCTGGATTAAATGGGTTTAGATTACGAGACTAGGAGGAAGTGACAGCAATGGACCCATAAAAAAGAAATAGGCCCAAAGTCAATATGTTGTGAGGGTATATTTATTTATAAATCGAGTTTTAATTTATGTCATTTTATTGTCATTGGGGGTTTAGTTGATATTAGATATAGTTATTGTGCTCCATTTTAGTTTGTGATATTTTGGATTGCAATTTTTTTCCTGCTGGTTGGCTTTGTCTGTCTGTCTAATTTCCCCTTGAAATGAACATAATCATCTGTTTCTGAAAATTCTGATTCAGGTGCTTTCTGCAAGTCATGATTATAGCACCCCCTTCTGGCTGCTGTGGGGATTTGTTTGGTCCTACTTAACAGCAAGACCTGCCTTACTCTTCACAAAATAAATAAAAATGTATAAAACAAAATCAGTAAAAATGTGATAAGATAGACTACATCACAGTATAGACCTGTGTTTACAATCATAAAATGATCTGTTCAATTGGCCCAGTTGTTAGAATGGGCCATATTACACATATATGTAGTATATTTGAGGTCCTTATTTAGCATTATTTACCGTAGAGTTTATATATAAGCATAAGCTGTGCTCAAGTTAGAAAGATGGAATGAAAAGACCAAAAATAGCTGAGATGTTGCTCTTTCGTTGATTTTACATTTCTGTTGTTTTCGGTTTCTGAGACAGAGACAGTAATGAAATAAGTGTGACAAAATAACCCAGTCTCAATATTAGGTCTAAAGAACGTTCGACCTATTCATACAAAACTATTACTGCCTGACAACCACCATCCCTGTAAGAATTTTTCTAAAACTCTCATATGCTGCCCGTCTGTGTTTTAGCCTACAGCTCTTTTCACTGAACCAACACAAGCATTTGGACCAATTTAGTCCTTTTCCGTCTGGCTTCCTGCTTTAAACCGCTCTGAGACTGAAGCTGCCATGGAAACAGTCCTTCAGCCCACTGCAGCCTCTCACTGTGGAAACGAAAACAATGGGGATTATACGGTTTGTCAGACATTACTGTCAAACTGTGTCATGTACCTCATTCATTACAGGTTACAGAGGCCAAGTGGCACATCAATATAGACAATTAGATCAAGGTTTTATACATTAGAGCTTTGTGTAATTGGTGTTGGTTTTAGAGCTCACACCTGTACACTCACAACATAAAATGGGACTAAATAAGAACAAGAACAAGACCAAGAACAAAACCTCATGGAATGAAACAGACCAAGATCAAATTGAATCTATAAGTTTCAAATCAAGTGTGAAGCCCAAGCATCTTAACCAATGTCGAACCAGGTGAGGACAAACTGTTTTATACAAACAAGAACTCCAGTAATGTCAGGCCTAAAACAAGGTCTAAAACCAGGATCAAATAAGGGTAGAAATAGGATAAACCAGATCCAAATAAGACCAACGATAGTTATTATACATAAAAATCATAACAGGTTAAATTAAATAGGTCTATATATAAAAAAATAAATAAAATAAATAATAATAATAATAAATGTACTATTATTCAAAACGTGTTCTTGATTGATCTTCTTTGCCTCCAAATAAAAAAATAAGAATGACCTTGTGGGAAATGCCAGAAAGCTCTCAGCCAATCAGAGCCAAGTTCATATTACCCATGATGAAAGGGGATTTAAAAATCTTTCAACCCGTGCTGCACTGATAACAAGCTTGGAATGGATTTCAAATACTGTGTACAGCTCAGAGATTGCATGGTGCGAAGAGGAAGTCCTGGCTTATGTTGCATTATGTACAAATGCTTTCAACACATGGCAATGACGGAGATAAGGAGCAGGAGGTGAGGGCTGACCACATGACAGGGGCCACTTTGTGCACATTCAGTTCTGTGTACCTGCTGAGAGATCTATCTAAACCACTGGACGCCATTGTAGACTGTTACATTCAGGTTGTAGAAAGCACTGATTTGCACTGCAGGCTGCCAAGCGTTTCCATTGACGTGTCCGTGAGCGCTGCAAGCATTGAAGTTTGACAATGATGCAGACCACCAAGTGTGAGAGAGTATCTAAAATGAGAACAATGATGACTGCAATCAAGTGTAGGGCTGCAGTTGGTGAGTGGTAGTTGACTACATTCATTTGGACCATTAAGAGATGGCATGGAGTGCGTCAATTCGAGTTTTGGGAGTGAATTGTGAATTTACAAATAAAGAAGCTGTTTAGTTGAGTGTAGTTGTGATATTAGACTATACCATTTTAAACTTGCTGTTTCTTCTTTAAGTTTCAACATTTAATTTACCATTGTTTTCATAAATAACACCATACTGTATGACATTTTGAAATGATGTAATGGTGAATCATATAAAAACTTCAGTTCATTGCTGACCACAAGATGGCGACATACACTCATAACAGACATGTGAAAAGCTATAGCTTGAATGATTGACATGACTAAATTCAGCAAGTCTGTTGCACCTAATCCAGAAATGTATTTTTCCTTAAATAGAATCCAAAGCAACATGTAAATACTAATACATGCATGAAACATAGAAAACGACCACATAAGTTAACTTTCTGTTAACAGTTAACTTTCAATTGTCAATTTGATCTCAACATTGAGCTACAGACTGTTTGCGATGATTAATGACATTGACCTGAAAACTAATCTTGATTTCTTTAGTCTCAAGCTTTACATGAATAATTTATTTCCTGAAATAATTTGTGCACCCCTGAAGCAGCTACTCAGTCAAGGGTGCACAAACTTGCTCTACAAGCACACAAAACAAGTATGTTCATTCATTCATTCAATTAAGGTTATAAAGTTATAAAGTGAACATTATGCACAAATGAGACTACATGAAACATAAATTAATTAACATAATAACATAAATGTGTTGTGAAAGCAATGAAATTATCTGAGCGAAAGTAAATCTTTTTACTTCTGTGAACTTCAGGGTTGAAAATCTATTATTGTGGGAAAGATATTTGTACATCTTTGAATACTCTTTGTATTTATTGTACATAATTCAATACAGGGAACTTTCATTCAAACACAGACGATAACTTGAAACAAAAGTAGACAAAACAACAAAACTCAATACAGAAAAATTGATCAGCAGTTAGTTTATGGTGACTCGTGACAATAAATAAATAAATAAATAAATAAATAAATAAATAAATAAATAAATAAATAAATAAATAAATAAATAAATAAATAAATAAATAAATAAATAAATAAATAAATAAATAAATAAATAAATAAATAAATAAATAAATAAATAAATAAATATATAATCACTAATAACTAAATATGCACAGTAGCAATTTGTATATGCTAGTAGTTTAGGCACTTTTTTATTGCAGTGCAGTTTTGCACATAATATATTTGATGATTATGCGTATAAAACCTGTAAAATGTTGAATAGATTTGGCTTTGTGTAATTAACATGTTGAAGGAAGCTCTAGGTTTGTATTTAAAGCAAAAATTAAGGAAAATAATAGGAAAGAATAAATAATTAGAGAGGGACAGCTAATTATTTGACATGAATCAGACTAATAATTATTTATCAACTCGAACTTTTTTATATAATGTTTTGTGTGTTTTGTTATGAAAGTTACCCAAACAGGAAGTTCAATTGGTAGCATTTCCGTCCTTTAATTAGACGCTCCACAAACAACTGGCATCAAAACAAACTTTAGTGAGATTTATGAGTAAATGAAACAATGTCAAACAAAGGAGAAGTTAATTTAACCGGTGTCAAACAAAGCAAAGGCGTGTGGCTTGTGAAGGTTTGCAAATTATCAACTTAATTCACGACTTTTTGAACCTGACAGCGTTAGCTCCGTTTACGGTCGCTTCTGATTAACATAGCGGCTAACGTTAACGTTAACTGTGGCTAACGTTTTTGTCATTTTGTATTGATTTCACACACAACTGAACATGTTTGTCCACACATTTACTCGTTTACTTATTAGATTATTTTTTTGTTCTTGATCTTTTTCTCCCTACAGGTGCCGAAGTACTTGTCCCAGCAGTGGGAAAAAGCCCCAGAAAAGGGAGACGTCGGGAAAATTACGATTAAAAAGTAATAATGATTCTCATGATCGCATTAAACTTTTGAATAATTTAGATTTTAACTTTGGATTTAATTAAAATCCATCTTTCCTTCTTTTTTTCAAACCTTTCAGGAAGCAAGGGAAATCCGAGGTAAGTTTATATTAGACCGCTTTATTGGCACATTAAAAATGTATGAAGTATTATAAAAATTCATGGAGCATGTATTCTGTTCACTGCAGGTAGGCCAGCTTCCTCTTACAGGTTGAGGTGTCTATCAAAAAATAAAAAGTAATTGCTATCGCAATTTTAGTTTTAGATATTATTCATTCATTCATTCATTTTCTACTGCTATCGCGGGTGACTGGAGCCTATCCCAGTGACTTTGGGCTTTAAGTGGGGACAGTGGCCAACTCGTTGCAGGGCTAACTGTTTTTTTAGAGATTAAATTATGTAAAATTTGAATATTAATTATATTATCCATAATTCAAACTATCAAAATGACAGCGAAAAGGAACAGAAATGTGTATTGTAATCTCCCATATAAGGGTTCAAAGTAATATTTCTGTCCTTTTGGGGTAACTTTTATGGTCAGTCCACCATTTGTACCATACTTCAACCTTAACCAAGACATTTGATAACCCCATTGCCCCAAAAGGAAGAAGCAGAACAAAATGAATCAATAAATTCAATAATTAAGATGAATGTTTTTCTGCCCTCACTCTGAAATATCAATACATGTTCACTGTTTAGGCCCAATGTAAATTTCATTATTGATCTTCACCTTTGCCTTGTGTTTCCCAGGTTAGCTTCAAACTGAACGCAGACTTGACTGGCCTGGATGCACTGGGAGAGAAGGACGCCTCGCTCCACGTTCCCAGGGATCTCCCGTTCACCATGCACACTGTGGGTGGACAGACCCTGGCCGTCTTCAGTCAGAGTGACAAAGGTACAAGGCTAGCTGCTTGTTACGTGTTGGATTATGTAAAAGGAGCACTCTGGGGATGCTGCAGTGGACTGAAGGAACAGGCCAGAGTATTGCAGAGCTAAACCACAGGGCAGCTTTTAATAGCATGTGTAGGATGATAGTTATCTAGGGTCATCTATAGGAAGGCCAAGGCAGATAGGTTTATGCACAGACGTGAGATAGACATAGTGCAAGAGTGAATATTTCTTTTCTTGTAACCCAATAAACACTTTACCAAAGAAATATTAGCGTAAAAGCAAGATTCGAGTTAGATGAGGTTTCAACCTGACCAGGTGTTGGGGCTTTACCTGATGCTAACTTGTCAAATAAAATGCTGTGAAAATAGATGCGGAGAAAGCTCTGTGGTCTCATTTTCACCCGGTTAGCTGGCTTTTAAATAAAAATATTATGCATCTTTTTTTTGGTATTGTAATTAGCCTTTAAACATGCTCTTGGTTACATTAAATTTGCCATCTCATGTTTTAAAACAAAAAAGTTTATTATTATTATTATTAAAGTTTATTATTGGCTAAATGAAAGGATTTGTCGACGGTCTACAATGACCGCTTACTGACTATATCCAGCCAGCAGATGGTGCCTAGCGGTATACATAATTTAGTTATGTTATCACTTTAAGATACATGATGATTAGTGTAGCAGTAATCGTGTTTAGATGGCAGAGGCTGGTGATGATTTAAGGACTTAAAACAGCAGAAGATTAGTGACAAATATAATCGGGAAAAGGTCATTGATCGAGGGAGGTCAACAGGAAGTGCTTTTGACAATCGAAAGGAGAGGATTTTCAAATGAACGTTCCCCAAAATGCCGTGAATGCATCTAAATGCAACTTAACATATGTTTTTGATCACAACATCACAACAAATGGCCACAAAGCTGGACCCTGACTATGGAGAGCTACAGTTAAGAGTGGCAATGAGATTTTTTTCATTTGTGCCAAAATGGCTTTGTGTCGTTGCTGAATCCTATGCGTATGTCTGATTAAGAAAAAAAAAAATCAAAGCCCCAAGTAAGTAAAAAGCAGTGGGTGGTTTGTGAAAACGAGGAGAGTCGGAGGGAGCAGTAAGAATAGATCACTCAAACATGCATGAATCACTTTAAATAAAACTTTGAGCGGGTAAATGAGAAGAGAAAACACTTATAACTGTAACTGGTCAAAAGCATTTTTTCCTAATTTTACCTCTTTAGATATAGTAGATGGAATATTTTGTTGTTTTGAGAAGACATATTGATTAAATTACTACACTATGTGTGATTTCTCTACTGTGGCCATTTATATAACATTTCTCATCAGTGGCCAGTCAATTGTCTGTACTGTATGTGTTGACCTCATGGATTTTACACCTTTGTCAGATTTGTTCCTATAAACTTGATCCCTGATGGTGCATCTCCACATCTGAGCTTGCAGTTTAAGCTAAAAGATATTTCACTCCATGTATTACTTCAAGTTGCCCAGATTCATTGGCAGTGAATGAAATGTGTATCTTTGAACTCAACCAACTGTCCCCACCAGAGATTTCATACTGTTCGCTTTTCAGCACACAAATCCACTTCATTGAATAGTTATGTCACCCAGCATTCACTGAATATTTTTTCTGTCCAGTTCTATGAGACAAATGATGTATTAGGATTACATTGATTGCTTTAAAATTCATGAGTATTGAGCAGTTCATGAGATTCTGATTTATGGAGGCCGCTGGCTGCCAGGCGTAATGTGTCAGTGCGCGCTTCGGAGCCAAGGGGATTTGCATCAGATCCAGGGCGTACAGTAAAAATAACTTGTGCTGTGGACAAGAAATAAGAGGTTTGTGGTATATGCTACATGCTTCCGTATTTATAAATAAGCACTGTTTTAAAGGGATAGTGCAGCATTTGGTGAAACAAGATACTTACATGATGGTTTTCATATTCTTTCACCGCTTTAACGAATGGGCAGCACACAGAGAGATGAGCGTTTGCTTAGTCTTTGGGTGATGTTAATGAAACCAGTTAAAGTTCAAAGGCAAAAATGACTCTTGATTGGCTTACATGAATTAAAACATGGCCAGTAAGTTTTATTTATTCCTGGCATGTTTTTTGTCTTTCGTTCTGCTTCAAAGTTATGGCTGGATGTAGCTGTATTTTTCAAGTATTTTGCAAAAGTAAATATTGATTCATTTTTGCTGTGTATCTGAATAGCTTACTTCATTGAAGTCATCTGATGCATTTTCTATTCATTGTCTTGGTTCATGATGTCAATTGACCACTAGTTCTAGTTAGATTTTATTGAAACATGTTTTATTAATGTAAAACAAATGATGTCCATTTTTGAAAACATTGTCATTTGCCTTTAATTATGTCGGTGCTGAGGCGGAACTGTATTATTTTTGTTTTGTACACAATAACATTTATTAGTATTCTTCAAGCTAATAATGGTGAGTAATTAATTACATCAATAATATGCAAGGCTCTGAAATGTTCTTTTCTCCCTATATTTATGTGTGCATAAAAATAAAAATGAAAGCAAATGGAATCTTGAATCTTAAAATTTTCTGCAGAATGGAGTAAGATTTGGAAATCTCCATGGAGACTCCACCAAACCAAGTATTTTTTTTGGAAATCAAAAGACTTTTCGATGAGTTTATACCAAAGAATGGAACATACCAAGCAAAGCAACAACATACATTAGACAAGCAGGTTACTCACCCTCCACCAGAAAACGTACACAGGGCTCCTAATCTGCATTTTGAGATTAAAGGATGTTTTGAACATATCAAATTTTTACCATAATATTATAAAGCCAGTTCGTCTGTGGAGAACTGGGCATCTAGTTTGATTCTCCTAATGATTTATGTTTGTTCTGCCTCTTTTACAGCCCCTGTACTCGCCTGCAGGTGTTTCATTGTGACCGCCTGAACCACACACAGGTCATAAATATCAGTGGCTAAAATTGTGGAAGCAGGTTGTGGAAATATCCTTGCACTAGACAGACAAATCAACAAAGATTCACAAACTAATTTCTGTTAAATGGCATGAATAAGGCATTTCACCCTAGAGAGATTCAGACAGAAACAAAGAAGCATTACAAGAACTTTATTTACAGCATATCGTTAACCGATTAGATGAGATTTTGGCAGAATTCATGCTTAGCTCTATTTGTTTTACTTACACTGACTATTAATTGGTAAAAAAGGTCCACCAGTCCAGTAGTCTTTTATATTTACTGTAGCACTGGCACTCCCTAATGAAACAACTGCTTTGTTTTTCTCAGCTGCTGCCCATGAGTGCTCTTACAAGGTGTTGGCACATAAATAGAAATTTGAGCGACACAATATTCAAAATCTCCCCTGTGTTTTCAGTGTTGTGAAGTGGTTTGTGGTGTGGATTTGCAGTGGGCGCTTAAACAATCCCTATTATTCCCACTACAAGGACCCTTAGCCAAATGCAACTGGGTGTTCCTGCCGTTTTGAAATCTTAAAAACAATTTACAAATGTGTTTAGGCCATGAGCAGATGTTACAAATCAAATCATACCAGCCACAACAGGATATAATTTGAATAGTTCCTCATTAGGCAGCTGAGTAGGAGGACAAGGTGCAGACGGCATTAAGCATTGGAATTTGATTGTCTTTGCGGCAGAGGATGTTCTGTGACAAGGGAAACAATGTACCCACTTGTTCTGCACACGGCCTCAAGTCTATTCCCTGCAGCTACATTCAATACGTTGTTAACTTTGTTATTATAGATATTATAGTTTTCCACAGAAACCCACAGTGCTTAGGGTAGAGTTTCTCATCTGGAAACACAGAAAAATCAATATAGAAGTGTTCCAGCATTATAACTTTCATTACAGAGGCTGAGTCTGTGTCATTACACCAGACTAACAACCACCTTATTGTATTTAAGTATAATTGTAAAACCAATGGTCATTTAAAGACGATGTCTACTGGAGATGCTGTTCACATGACAAAAGTGTTCTGACTTCAGACATACTGCTAGAGTTGCCCCACGACTTGAATTTTCATAATTCATTCATTCATTCATTTTCTACCGCTTATTCCCGTTAGGGGTCGCGGGTGACTGGAGCCTATCCCAGTGACTTTGGGCCTTAGGCGGGGTACACCCTGGACAGTGGCCAACTCGTCGCAGGGCTGACACAGAGAGACAGACAAGGACAGACAACCATTCACTCTCACATTCATACACTAGGGACAATTTAGAGTTGTCAATTAACCTGCACAGTCATGTCCACAGTCATGTATGTAATGTCCAAAGACATTTTCATAATCATTTCTGCTAATGTTGACTCTAGTTTCTGCCGGTGATGGACGATACCAGTAATTTTTGTTTCAATCTCATGCCAAGTGTAGACCGGGGCGTGTTTTCACAGGTTTTTCATTCCTGTCTCTGTCTACGAAACTGTACAAAACAGAAATGTAAAATGTAAATCAAATGAATGCGCAACATTTCAGCTATTTTTGGTCATTAATTCCATATCGTGTACACACCCAGAGTTTCAAATGCAGGTTTAGAGGGCTGTGACAACATGTCCCTCAGTGGGGAAAGTTGTCACAGCATTTGGAGCAGGTCGTCACTCTCATCTTTGTCAGTAATTTTAAAAATGGAAATAAATGTGATTGTTTACATTGCCTGTATTTTGTAGTTTTAGGATATGCAATGAATAATCTGTAAATTGTGTTATAGTGCTCACATACCGGTAATTGTAAAATTTGCTCAGTGGTCCCTTTTATTAATTAAATCCATTTATTAATATGTGAACAATATTAAATGAATTGGGGGATGTTTTGTTTTTTTAAATTTCCCCGCTGCTTTTTTGTTTTACTTGCAACATGAAAATTCTTTGAGATATCTCATTAAATATGTGCAGATGAACTAAAATATAAGCAGCAACAAAGATGATGCATTTCGCCACTTAAAATGCATTGATTCTGACCTCTATTCATTTGTTTCAGAGTAATTTAAAATTAGAGCTGACAAATTAAAACAAGTCCTGTGAAACGTCCTCAAAATGTTCCCTATAAGATTTAACTCATAGATATCAAATCTATTCATTTTGTTGAGAAGCCCAGTGTTTTGTTTTAAAATTCATATCCAGGAATCATAGAAGTTTAATATTAATATAAAAGCTTGCAGCCACTACAACAAACACAAAACACATATTCATATTTGACTCAGTTGATGCTGGCTTCATTTTCAATGCTGAACTGAAAGCAAATTCCACCAGATTGTTTGTGTGGCCATTAATAAAGATACTGATTCAGAAATGTTTCTAAAAGCACAGTGTTTTGTTTTAAATTTGTTACACACACTCCCTCGGCAAAAGCGCACCGTGGAAAAAGCTCTCTCTTCATCAAGTGCAGCCACAAGGTTTATTCTATCGCCGCCCTCGTGCACTTTACATGCACCCACTCTTCAATGTGCATTAATACCTCCCACATGCGATAATGGATTATTCGCTTTTGTAAAGGTTTTTGTTAACAACCAAAAAACAGCTCATGGTCACCACAAGATTTCTTTTGTTTAATATTGGAAATATTTGTTTTCAGATTGTATAATGTGATAATGTGATCAATCCAATCACACATAAACATCAAATCCAATACTGTTTAAACAAGAGACTATGATTTCCCCCTAGGACTGCTTGATTGATTGCTTGATTGTTTGGATCATAATTGAAATCACAATAATTTTGAGCAATTAATTCTATATTGTCAAAATTACTCTGTAGAAAGTATAGACCGAATGTATTTCATTAGTAATGTTTAAGAAAAACGCCTTTGCTCCAGGTTTTGAGTGGCCAAAAGAGTGCACTCATAGCTCTGAACAGAGGATAATTCATTATATTTACTATTACAACATTTTTTGCAATTAAAAAATGTGATGAGTAATAATTGAAATCACGATTTTATATATATATATATATATATATATATATATATATATATATATATATGGTCTGGTTTATTTATTATTTGGTTTGATTGTAAAGTTCAGCTAAACAAGCACTGCTCAAAAACTAAATCAAAGCAATTTGTGACATTTCTCTCCAAAAATATTATTCAAATAGGAATGCCACAATATCAGATTTTAGAGTTACTGTTTTTGTCTATTCTTCAGTGGTTCAGATACATTTCATGGCGAGAGAAGGTTAAATTATGTCAGCTGCACAAAGTTTTTGTTGGTGGGGATTTTATTGATTGATTTTTTTATTAGTTTATTTGAACTAGGACAATGCATATTAATAAACATTGCTGTAAATGTGCCAGTATTAGCAATTTAAGATAGTTTCCAACTGTAGTCCCAGCAGGCAAGATATTAAAAAGCCAGCAGAAGTAGAAGTTTTGACACTCATTCATGTATCTTCTTCCCTAATTTAACCTTCTTGCTATAGATTATTGTGAGAAGAAACACAATTTCATAATCTTTGACACAATTTTCATAACATCAGTAAAATCATCAGTAAAAACTTAATTTCATCACTTGGAAAGTTTGATTTCATAAAGCAAGTCACATACTTGAACGGTTACGTGTTGAATGAAAGATTTCATTGGTGTTTAATCATAGCGCTAAAAAATCTGACAAATCATACAATTGTCAAAATGTTTCTTCATTCATTCATTCATTCATTCATTCATTCATTCATTTTCTACCGCTTATTCCCGTTAGGGGTCGCGGGTGACTGGAGCCTATCCCAGTGACTTTGGGCCTTAGGCGGGATACACCCTGGACAGTGGCCAACTCGTCGCAGGGCTGACACAGAGAGACAGACAAGGACAAATAACCATTCACTCTCACATTCATTCACTAGGGACAATTTAGAGTTCTCAATTAACCTACACATTCATGTCTTTGGACGGTGGGAGGAGCCAGAGAACCCGGAGAGAACCCACGGTAACACGGGGAGGACATGCAGACTCCACCCAGAGAGATCGTGTGATGTTCTGAATTCGAAACCACGATGTTGGGGTGGTCTGGGATTCGAACCCACAATCTCCTTATTGAGAGGCAGAAGCTCTAGCCGTGTTCTTACAAAACACACTAAAATTTGATATTGTGACATCCCTAATCCCTTGCCATTGAAAACTAGCAAACACTGCAACAATAGTAAGTTGCCTGTGCTTATCTGAATGAAACGCCACACTCAGAATAAGACAGAATAAGAAAAGGCACACTGGGTTGTCTCCACTTGTGCTGCTGCCGTTCTGACAGTGTGCGCGCGGTAGAAGAACAGTAGTTTATTGTCCTTGGAGTTGGTAGAGTCTGTATTTACCTCGGTTTGACTTCACCCCCACGCGCCCACAAAAAGGTGCTCGGGATGACACCGGTCTCCCACTCGCTCCTCCACCGACAAACTCTTGTGTAAACAGCACAGGTTTGACCCCTCCATGTCAAACATGTGAGTGCATTTGGGCTGTTTTGAGAGATAATTTTTACCTTTGGCAAACTGCACTTCCAGGTTGTTAATCATATATCTACTGCATGGAGGAGGAAGCACTTTGTAACAAGTTATGTAAAAACTGCAAACATGAGCTTATTTTTGATTTTAAACAGGAAAATTGTTGTGTTAAGATCGTGACTTTACACTTGTGGCCGAAGTAAACAAAAGAGCTGGTACATTCCATGGTGGAGTTAAAGAGCAAGAGCTAGGGTCAGGGTCATTATGGGTAAATACATTTATCATACCAGTGCGAGAAACCTTGCAATGAACATTCAGCTGTAATGACAAAATCCTGAGCTTTATTTGCTTTAGTAAATGCTTGAGTATAACAACTCCAATATTAAACTTAATGGTAATAATGATCAAATACCTCCACCAAAACACACACATCAAGACATAATGCTCTAATCCGGACTCAAGCCCTGATGATTATCTACTTAATTAACTGACAAATTCAGTTTAAACTAGGCCACAGAAAGAATTACATGAAATAACTAGCAACAAATCTCCCTACCAAATGTTGCTTTTTCATTTCTGTTACATAACTGACTTTGTTCTTGTTAATGAGGATGTTTGTCCCCCAGACAGCATGCTGCAAAAACAGCACTTTATGACAAAATGAGATCGCTGTGCTCTGTCTTCATAATGTCTTTTATACCAACCTGAAAGTAAAGACCAAAAGTAATGTTCTGATTAGCTGCGCTTTGGCTTCCGCCCCAGTTTCACTCCACTGTTGAAAAAAAGCTGTTCTGAAGCCATGCATGTGCCTGAAAACTAATGCATGTGAATATTAACAATGTGCTGATGGGTGCGAGAGCTAGAAACGCGTTTGATGGATTTAAATGTATACTTCCTCCTTTCGTGGTTTGACAATCAGGTACCAATGCTTTGCAGAAATAAAAGTAACACATTCTTTTCATTTCATGTTAATGAGATTATGCTCTTCATCTGCGTTGTCTCGTTGAAAAATCTGTTTTGTAAATGCGATTTACACTTTAGCCTTTCCTCATGCCATCACCTCGTTGTGCCTAACGTCTCCCTAACGAGCTATGCGTGAGTGATGTTGCTAATGGTTACGGGGCTGATTGATATGTACGCAGTCTGACGTAGCTTTTGTGCTGCTAGCTTAACGTTCCTCTATTATTTTCTCGTTCGTGGTTCTGGTTTCTTCCGGCGAGAACCAGGTATTGATTAAGAGGTTGCTAGGAAACAGGCTTAGGCGCTGCTGAAGCGGTCGAGGAGAACAGAGCCAGATGCACTGCACTGTAGGACGCACAAGGAGTTAAAGTTTAAGGAATTTAAATATTATATATTATATATATATATATATATATATTTTTTAATCCAGAAAAAAAGTTTCACAGTTTTTAAAGTACTACAATCCATTATAATTTGATCATCCAGTCACGGGGGTCATAGACTACTATTTGTGCCAGTCCTGATGAACAGAAGAGGGACCTTTGCAAAGATAATATATAAACAAATGTAGGAGACTGGCTGTTAAAAGTTCATAATTTCAACAGGATGAAATATAGCAATATTTGGAAGTACTGAATTTCCAAAAATATTTTTGGCTGATGCATTACGTAACTTTTCTGGTAGAGAGTTCGCTATCTGCTTGTCGCCATATGTCCTTGTTTTTCCTTGAATGTTCCTCAGTATTGCATTAAACATATAAATGTATGTTCATGAAGAGAAGCACCAGCAAGTTTAATCTGTGGAAAGCCAATGGGGAGGCCAAGACTATTTGATTAATCAATACTTGGGAATATTCAGGTCACAATATGAACTAATAAATTATTAAAATGAGAACTGTAAGCAACATCAATAAGTAATTTATGTTTAATTTATATGGCAAAATAGTAAACATGTGCGTATAACAATGCAAATATTGTTAGCTTGCAAAGAATGGTGAGCCATTATAGACTTGTGAATGAAAGGAAATAAAGAATTTTACTTTTGTTTGATCATGGTGCCTACAATTGTGAGTAACCGTAAAAATTGTGTTTCTTCTCACAATAATTGTAAAAAAAAAATATATATATATACCGGTAGTAAAGATACATGTTTTTCACGTGTTTTTTTTTTTTTTTTTAGCAATAAAAAAACCCTTTAAAAATAGTAGATGGATACATTTAAATCCCTGGTGTGGAACACTCCAGACAAAGCAATAACAGAAACAGGAAAGTGAGGCTGTCCAGATGTAACTTTCTAAATCGGCACTATAAGCCAGAATAAAAAACGTTTTTTAGAGAAGATAATGTCACTTGCTGCCTTTTAATACTTGTAACAGTCATTTTATGAGTAGTATCACAGTCACTTATGTTTTTCACTTACAAAAAGTATAGTATTTTATTTCAGTATTGTTTTAGAGAGAAAAAGAACATTTGACTGTGTTTTGTTGTTTAACTACATTACTGTGTTACTAACAGCTACTAGAGAGACAACCTCTGTCAAGTGCTTCATGTAATCACTTCAGAATCTACAAAGAGACATTTCCTTAATGAACGGAGAGCCACACATGACATTATTGCGGTCGGTCCGTGGTGAACACAGTGGACACCATCGGCTGATTGGTGACTCTTTTCTTCCCACTGAGTTGAGTGAGTGCCTGGTCCTGCCGCTTTCCCCGTTGATTTCTGCCTCAGTGACAGGCAGCAGGTAACGAGTGTGGCGGATATCGATTGTGCTCCAAGTGACTGAGCACTGAATAGACTAAAATTGCTGTACACGGCTGACATCTGCCTTTCAGCGATATTCCTCTGACAGCAATTTGTAAGACTCGGGTTCAAGCTGTAGTTCACATTCCACAAATTACTACAAGCTTTTTACAGCTTCACAATATATCCCTAGGCTTTTAACTCAAACTTTGAATGAATGCTTCTGTGATGTCATGTCATCAATGTATATAAACGTATAAGGCAAAGTATCGTGGTTTGGATCAAGGGTTGCAATGTTTTCACACAAGAAAAAGCTCCATAAGAATACAGATTATTTTTCTATTGATTTCAGAGACTGCTTTCTTTGTATAATGTTCAAGTGTTGAACTAAAATATTGATTATGCGGGCTGTTTTTCCACTGGGTTTGGTTTATGTGTTTGGTGAAAATGTCTTTTTTAAGCTAAGTTTAACACATTCTAATCACAAAGCTGTCTCTGTCGAAGGACCATTCGACTCAGGAATTGTGAAGTGAATTGCAAAATTGATTTAGTCTCTGATATTTCACATACAATAACATGTTATGTTTTACTCTGTTGGGTATTCGCAATATGTGGATTGATGCAGGGAATTGTATATGTAACTCTTTTAAATCATGTTTATCTGTCCTACCTGCTGTCGACTGCATTAAGGCTGAGTCCATCGAGATGAAAAAGTGAGTTATTCATAAACCAATTGTGCTCTGTTATTGATTCCAATGCATCTAAATCCGCTCTTCATGGTCAGATTGCGTTAAAACATTTTAGGACCATCTGACCATAAAGAGGTGATTCATTTGGAACAACAACAGGCGCAAAACAGGTCAAACAACAAATAATATTACAGCCACAAGCAGGAATTAGCCAACTGTTGATCAGTCACACTCACCGTTTATGTTGAAAATCAAAGAGCTGAACGGGACCATAAACACTTCTCCTGAAAATGAGTTGTGTAAATCAGTTGTGTATTTTTTCTTTTTTGAGTTTTGTCTGTAGTTTAATAAGTTTCTCATCGCTATCTGTTGTATAAGTTGGTGCTGGCTGGATTGTGCGGGCGGCAGCAGGTGGACCACTGAAGTAGTTTACTTTTGTTCATTTTAAAAGTGCGCCTCATGAACTTTTGAGGGCCTAAAGAGGGAATATTTCTCGACTGGAACCCTCTCAAAACTGCTTCAGACAACTCCACATGAGAACTGCTGGTCTTCATTCACAGTATACACCGCCCACTGTCTGAATTGGCTCTTGTATACTTTTTTGTGTGAAACCAGCCGGTGTGAATAATACCGATGTACAAAAAATATAAAATGTGTAAAAAGAAAATGTTATAGGGAACATCAGTGCATTTAGGTCCCTCCTTTGTAGAGAAGGGAAGATGAATCATTTCAACATACGGATAGAAGATGCTAACTTCACTATTTATTAATTTATTGGAGCATTGCTTGAGAATTTTAAAGAAGCATTCAGTTAATCAAAGTGTGGTTCAGTTGGGACTGCATTTCTTATAATCTTCAGTTTTGAGTCCAGATTGAGGCACCATATCTTCCTTTGTGTGTCTTTGCAAAGGTGCTCCTTCCCATAGCTTTTGTTCAGACACTGGCGACTTAAATATGATATTTTCCAGATTAACAATAAATATTCCTTTTTGCCTCTATTTCATAGTAAGCATACTTTCTAATTAGTGCATGTTACTATTGTATGTTTATTATGACAAGACAAACAAATTGTGATTCTGTTTTGTCAATGTATAGAACCTTTAAAATGCTGTCATCAAAATGAATGGACGTAACAGGAGGAAAAATAACATAAATCATAACATTTTCAATTACTAACTGACTGATCTGAATGCTGATGATTTTTAAGTCTTTACAACAAAAAACAATTTTGAATTTCCAGGGAAGAAATGTTAATTACTTTTAGAAAGAATGGAAAGCGTCAGAATAAGTATAATAAGTATATACTTCAGTATAATTTGTAATAAAGTGTGTAATATAGATGAAAAACTATTGTGGGATCAACATTTCTGTGAGTATTTATCCAGTTAAACCTAAAATTCTCAATTTTGCCTTCATCAGAAGTGTCATAATCTCCTGTTAGATAAACAGCTAATGGAAAATACAGTTTCTTTAATCCTTAAACCAGAATCTGAAATCACTCACATGTGTATGAATAAGTGTTTTTTATTGACAAAATCAAAATTTTTCATATTTTGTGTTATTGTGCTCAATTGAAATAAAATTATCTTCCAAAATAATATTTTGTTGGAAACTTTTAAAAGGTCTAAAGTCCAGTTTGTTTTTAGGGGCTATGTTTAGACAGTCAGAAGTCTAGTTATAATTCCAGTCCAGATCTTTATTGTTAGTTCGGTTTGTGTCATCCCTTTTTTTTTTTTTTTTTTTTTTGAGATTGCCTTCGTCCCTGCTGCTAGAAGTATATTCCAAAGGTATCCATTTATTGTGTCGATGGCAGGAGTTTTAGGACCCAGATGCATAGCTCTATTTTCCTTTTCCATTTATTGGACCTAATTTCCTCTCCACATTCAGTCTCTGTGCAAAGATCCTTCCCTAAAGCTGATGGCTGTTCTGATGCCAGAGAAGAGCCGTTGTTATGTCATGTGAATCTTAGAAAGTCAAGTCTGGCAGCGCTGGAAGCGAAACCTCTGGGGCCCCGTCACTGTCGGAGCTGTTGAACTGTCAGCTCGCTCTCCTCTCCCGCTCTGTGCTATCGGCGGCTTCCTCTGAAATATGCCTCAGAAGGGAGTCTGATATGCTAATGTGATCTTTAGTTGTGTTTTCAGCATCATTAGCCTTGCAAGACCCAAGCCGATACAAACTCGGCTCCTTTTAATGTGATTGAGTGAAATTATTTAATGACTAAATAGCTTGTTGTAAATTGTCTGTGAAAAAGCACCTCTAGGATTGGAAGAGGAAGCTTTAGTTAATTACCTAAATGCCCTTGTTATGATTCCCTTGTTAACATTTGAGCAAGGTCAAGAATGCATTACTCTAGTGCTGTTGTTATTAAAAAGAATAAATAGAATTGTAGTAGTGTAATATATTGCAGAAAAAGTATCAAAAGTTGTCATCTTATCTGTACTAACGTGAGATATTTAAGCAAGATTTAGTAATGCATTGATAACTGATGGCTGGTAAAAAAGAAAACATTTAAAGTAAGCAGTGTATCTTATTTGAATTCAAATCATATATCTACATATTAGTGCAACAGAAAACTAAGAAGGCAGAGTGAGGAATTTTGTTGGTAATTGATTTAGAGAAGTGTGTTTTTGCTCATTAAACCTCCAAAATGCACCAAACCCTAAAATGTTTTATACAGTCTACCAAAAAGTGATGAATAACTCAGTTTTGAATTCGTCAGAAAGAGCAGTTTACTTATTTAAATTTGTATACAGTGATCCCTCGCTGTATCGCGCTTCATCTTTCACGGCTTCGCTGCTTCACGGATTTTTTTTACAGTGCGGATATTTTTACAGTGCATCCACCGAACTACAGCGCACGCACAAGAACGGGACCCTTTGACGAGTCGCTCATTGCAGTTCTCAAATATAATCGAAGGTGGCATATCCGTTTATAGAAATCTTCTTGCTCAGAAAAAGAAAGAGCGCCAACAACTACCCATAACCTGCGCCTTCAGTAGAAACAGACGCTACAGCGGAGCGGAGTCAGGACCAAGAGGCACAGCTGGGACATACGCGTGAAATACGCGAGTGACAATGTTTCCAACCTTGTATTACTATATTAAAATTATTGTTTTAAACAAATTTTGGGCTTTAAAACAGGTTTTGATTTTTGGTTTCATTCCATAGTTCAGTATTGCATTGTAAAATAATAAAAAATAAAGCTGTGACTACTTCACGGATTTCACTTTTCGCGTGTTATTTTTGGAACGCAACTCCCGCGATAAACGAGGGATCACTGTATAACAAAAGAAACCATAACAAAGAACAGCACAAAGAGAGAACACACAACAAGAAGTCATCAAAGTATAGCCCTAAATATGAGGTCTGGCCTATTTGTCCCAATTAGTGTGAAGTCTGTCTATTTTGTCCTGTTCCAAATTGCATCATTTTGATTATTATTTATAATTCCGGTCCAGTTCTTGAGTATTGGCTCAGTTTGTGTCATCCATTTCTTTTTGATGGCCTTCTTTGCAGGAGTTTTGAGGCCCAGATACTTAGTTCTGAATGGGCTGCCCATGGGTTATACGTTTAAAGGGACGATTTGTGTGTGTGTGTTGAAACCTGGATTTGGACCTAACACAGCAACAACATGGATGACTGCGACTTTATATGCGCTACATGCTTTACCAGGTGAGTCTTACCACCCCACTACTCTCATTTTAATTGATCAGAAGCTGTAACAGGATCAATATGATGTTGTGGTTGTGAGCTGCATGGGATTTTAAGGTATTACCCTTGATGTTTGTTTGGTTTGCATCTCTTCATGTCCGAACATACTGCGGTTTGGCCTTGATGATTCTGTATACAGCGGCTACAGAACATACCGTTTCCCCATCGAGATCAATTCTCTGTAGTCCGTTTGCTGTTTGTAGAGTATTGCTGTATTTTAACAAGGTCACGCGAGGAAGAGAAACATTGCTGGCAGATGCACGTGTGGGTGTGGGGCACGCTGAAAAACTCTTGAGTTTAGTTTGCCTTGTAGTCACGAGTTGTGCGCAGCAGGGCAGCCGTTCTTCCCTGAGATGCACAGGCTGTGATAGTTGTTTTTGCCCAGGGTGGACACGAGAGTGAGCGTGAGACAGCATTGTTTAGCTGCACAAATGTCATCTGTGCTTCCTTTAAATAAAGGACCCTGCTGTGCCCCAACTGCAGCCAGCAGTCAATAACAGATAACTGGGTTGCTTCTTTAGTCCATGTGTCAGAGATGGGGTTTTGGAAAGGTAAATCTACAAAGTGTATCTTAGAGTAGAGTTAAGCATGGTAAATATGGGCTTTAGTCGTGACCTTTCCCTGGCACGAGCTGTTAGCTGCTGTCAGTGATTCATTTGCATTGTGCTCTTTTCATAAGATACAAAGCACGCTCTAAAGACATAAAGGGCTTGTAAGGGCAGTTCAGTGCAACTGCAATAGGCCTGCAGCAGGCCATCAAACAATCGTGACTAGTAGACTATAAAGACCAGTCATAGTTTTGATCATTGTTATCTGGACCATTCAGACTCTAAAACACATACAAAAAGACCTTTTCTAAAGATGCCAAAAAAGAAAAAGAAAAATTAAGTACTGATTTTCATCAATGATACACTTTTTTCATAGATATTCTAGAGAGGCGATCAACCTCCATATTTCAATCTTCATCTGGTTAAAAATGTATTTAAAAGTTTCCATGTACTATTACTATCGTAATAATAATTTCTTAACACTGATTTATTTTTTTGCTCTAATTCTTATTTTCCCATCGGCTCCCTAAAGACTTACTGTAACGTTTTTTTTTTAAATCCTAAATTTGCATAGTGCATTTGACAGCCACGCACTGGGTCAGAATCACAAATATTTATTCAGGCTGACCCATGAATGAAACCTCCTACGTTGTTATTAGATCAATGTACAAGTAATCTGGAGACTTTATATTGGCTTTTAATTAAAATTCATCATCTAAATGTGTGTCATCTGCAGGTCAAACACTCCATATGTTTACACGGCTTTTAAACAACGCTTATGTAGAAAATAATTTTGTGTTGTGTGGGAGGGTTTTAGTCAGCTGCAGCTAAACTTTCCTCCGCTAAAAGCTGCTCACCCACCATTTGTCTGGCTTCAACAATGAAATTATCATCAGAACTTGCATTGTAGCTGATGAATGGAACTGTACCAGTTTTTAGAATACAGACGTTCTGTTGAATAGTCTCTTGAACTTATTTCTTTAGGTTAGGCCTGGGTGATATGACAGCATTTTTTCATTGCTTTGTCTTATTAAAAACAAATAAAAATAGCCGTAAATATTAATTTCCTCAACATGAACAATATACAGATTTATAATCGGTGGCATGACATAAAGCACTGTCAGTTTCTTCCTGACTTATGCTCCAGACCACATGCTTAAGGCTTTGGGCCTCTCCATTAAAGAGACACAAAAATTGATGAGTAAAATAACTGCATATTTTATTAATGCCACTGCCATTAAATCATTTATTGCTTAAAAAGGCCTACTTACCTACTTACCCAGTCTCCATGCTTAGACAAATTCCGTGCTATAGTATGTAACATTTCAGGCCAAAAAAATAACAACTCCAAGCTGGTGCTCCACAATTCTGAATTATTTGAATGTGTTGAAATGTACTCTGCCTCCAGTTAATGTGCGCACAAATATTCATTGCACCAACTTTTGAAGCCCAGGCGTTGTGTAGATGACTCACACATGCACACATACAGGAGGCATGATCCCAGGACGTCAGAGGGCTGTGGTTGACAGCACACTATGGGCTCATGTTGTGTCAAAACATGTTGATTATCACATTCACCAGGACCGTGAAGAGGCTTGGCTTTGGCCCCAGCGCTGCTCATATGGGAACTTTACTGTGACCCACAAAATGACATGATGGAACATATTACAGAATCAATATAAACGTTCAAACACTAGGCTTAGTCCAACTATCAAAAAAACACTGTGGCCTATGGGCCATGGAGGGCAAATGGAAAAGGATTGATTCAGTCACCATTGAGTCTGTAAATTTCTCCTTGTTGGAGCAGAAAGTGAAATGTCCCTCTCATGTTCATTTCCACTGCGTAATCTCTTCACGTTTCTGGGCTACAAAAATATATATATGTCTGAGCTCAGCCTTAAACCAGCTGCACACTAGAGCATTTTAAAGTTTTCAGCGGTTTTAAGACGTGTCAAAGAAAGTGCAGGCCACAGTCATGAGGACTCTTTGTAACGATGTTTTTGTCTCACTCGCATGAAGGACAGCGACACTACACACACTGAAATCACAAGTGGAGGAGAGCGTCAGGTGTAATAAGAACAAATACAAGAGGTTAGCGTCATCGGGGTCTATATTTAGCAAGAACATAAAACAATATAATTTGTACGGATTAAATCTGACGTAAAAGCCACAGCAGAGCACCATAATCACTTGGAGGCAAGAAGCTGCTTACACTTACTCATTGTAGTCATGATAAAATAAAAAAGTTTGCACAAACTCCATGTTGATTTTCTTCATTTTAAGATCCGTCACTAGGCAACGAAACCGGGCGCTGTACGGCTGCTCTGATTATTTGTTCTAAAGTTCCTCACTAAATGTTGAAACCTTACGATTTGACAAATAGTCGTAATGGAGTCGCACTGGCTCGACATGAGAACCACAACAAATAATCTGTTACAAGAATCGCTGCTCAGACCATGCCTTTCTGAACTCAGGAGGAGCAAATTGGACCAAAACCCTTGTGTGTAAAACAGTGGTATCTGCCCAACAACACGTCAAAGACTCCAATAATACGTCTTATTCAACTTCTAACACTGGAGGTTCACCAAAATCAATCTACATAAAACAATGGTTAGTGACAAAATCAGACCTATTACCCCAATCAGTTTAACAAACAACTTAATATTTAAGTCTTTAATTGCAACTAAAAAGTACTTTATTCAAACAAAAAAATGTATACTATCCCTTTTTGTTTTAAATACTATCGTAAAGATTCAAATCAGAAATTTTGTGGTATCATGTTATTTGCTATCATTTTGTTTCCTGTCCTTGTGAGTTTAGAGCATGACCAATTCAGAGCTCTCTTGAAACAATTGCAGTTCTTTTCCTCATCTCTTCCTGCTTACATTGATTTTCACGCTCACCTCGCCTGATTAAGATTTGATTGTTCAAGTGGGGGATTTGATCAATGACTGAACGGGTCTGGATGCTAATGACAGAGTTGGAGATGCTAAAAAAGGCAAGCTCAAACACACTGTTCTTGTGATTGATGGTTGTCTGGGATGTGTCACTTAGACCCAAACAGCTGTGATAGACCTCAGCCGGATTGTTTTTAAGCCCTGTGGAAAAGACAGAGATTTAAGCTGCTCATTTTCAAACTAAAGGAAAATTGGTGATTTTACTAAACAAGTGACCCATCTCTGACAAACCTGCCTCTACCTTTGCTGCAAGGGCATGTGGAAATAATAGCAATAAAAAGAGATTTATGTGCCCTTTTTCACATGAGCAGCTGGTCATTGAGCTCGCCCTGGCACTAAACTGTAATCGCTTTGCTTAAGTCTGACATTTGTGGCCTCGACAAAGCACCCAATCTAATTAAATAGTAAATACATTCCCGGTGAATTAATGGCAGCGACTGAGAAGCTGGAAGCGACTGACCGCAGATTTTGGACAAAGATTTCAGCAAAAAGCTGTAACGACAGATTGAATGTAGCACTTGTTGTGGTTATGGAGGGAGAGAGTGAAGCGTATTTTCAATGTGATTTTCAGTTGTATTTGAATGTCTAGTAATGCCACAGTACCCCTCCAGTCGACCGTCATCGGAGTGTTTTGATGAGGACTTGGACCAGCTAATAACATAACATGGCAGTCATCATTAAAGATGGATGAAAGTCAATTAAAGGCCATGATGATGCGGTTCAGGCCAGTGTGAGCAGCCTGGTTTGAGAGTAAGTCGAAACCTGCAGGAGCTCATTTAGTCTGTTTAATTTAGGCATCTGCTTTGTAGATAGACTTTTATAAGTAATAATTTGACATTTTTATTGTTTATTTACTGATGTGAAGTGATTCAGAAATGGTAGGATAATAAAATAGAGCCTTATATATATATATATATATATATATATATTTTTTTTTTTAATATTTTTGCAGGATCTCATTAACTCATTAAGAATGAGCTTAATTGTAGTTGTAAAAGTCTTGATTCAAGTATCGCACAAAACGTGAATGGAATTAACCAGAAATTGACCAAAATCTCACTTTGGGGGTGCACGCACGCACGCACGTACGTACACACACACACACACACACATACACACACACATACAGTATATAGCTCAAATTATCTTGTGTGCACAAGATAATTTGCTTTATAACTGAAGGGTATACAGTGGCTAAATCTTTGTAACAGGGCAACCTGACATTTCCTATACAATAATTACAATAATGTCATAATAAAACATGTGAAAGATCGATCGATACACATCATATGTTAAGCTCAAAAAGGGCACAAAGAATCAATCCAATTACCCACATGTTTACTGAAATGCCTTTACCTGTAAAGGTGCACTACGCATTTTTTTCTGATGCAGGGTCACCTGGTGTCACTGCCTGACTGTCGGCAGGCAGTGACACAAATTAATGGGGCACCTGCCAGTATTTGTAACATCTGCATTGGTCTTTCATATGTTTTACAATCAGATTACTGTGTAGGAAATGTCAGTTTGCTTGTTGTGAAGCCTCTAGTTTGTAACCTTTAGTTACAAAGCTAATATTATCAATTTCCAATATTAATTTTTCGATCTACTGTAGCTCCCCACCAGGTGCACTGTGCAACGTTTGTATTGGAGAGTAACTCTATCATGATTAAACTTATTCTAGGCCAAGTTACAGAACAGATCTGTGGAGAGTGAGCACTATAATTAAATAAATGCTATGTTTTAATGCAATACAGTTGGAGGCACAGCCTTAACCTCTCTGCGAAGACAAGTAGATGGAAGACTCCCACCAAAAAAGCCACACAGTGTACCCTTTAGTATTACTATAAGTTTTATCATGATGGAAAGTTAAAAAGTGGTTAGTGCTGCTTTCCGTCAACAATGTCCTGCAGCCTGCATACCACATGATGAGTTTTCAGTATCAATCCTAACAAACACTGTCCAGTATTCCACATCGAAAGCTGGTGCCAACTTTATGGCAGATGCTGATAATATAAATAACAATCTACTGAATAGAAATGAAATAAAAATAAAATTAAATGGTTTGCAAGTAAAAACAGTGAGTTTGTGGTCCCTTAGTCCTTAGTTTCCTCTTTTAAAAGTTGCATTGATTCAGTTGTTTGTGGACAGCTCAAAAGGACAGCTGTGTGATTCAGTGACAGCAGCAATTACTCCTTGTTCACTCTTCTTAATTCGGTGCGTCAGACTCATTTGTTGAAAGGCATGCTCCAAACTGACAAACAATGCATTTGAATGAACTAATTTGCAGCTCCGGCATACTGTGATTTTGGCGTTTATGTCACAGCAGCATCTGTTTCCTTAAACAAGCAGTGCATGTCCGGCCTGTAGCACTTTAAACTTCAATATATTGAATTTTAAAGTTCAATATATTGCTGAAGAAATTGCTGCGATTAACAATAACACTGAAGATCACTTTATGACACTAATACTGTAACTCTACTGCACAATAATTGTATTAAACTCTTTTCTAAAAGAACTTGACCATAACTTAAAGGGAACACATAATAAATTGACTTTATGTATTTTTGTATTTTGATTAATTCATGCTTTTTTTGAGTGATCTTGTAGTGTTCTGCATTCAAAGCTTGACTGCTCCCACCCCCTATCCCCACCCACATACCTGAACTTTTAATTATTTAAGAAATTCAGACTCCGAGTGATACATGTAGTGTTTAAAAAATGTCACATAGTAATGTTTCAGCATTAAAAATATGAATGAAATGAAAATCGGCTGCTTGTTACAGTGATATGTCACCATCAGTTCTGCAGTTTATTATTAAGTACATCTAGATAAATATCACAGTTTACAATTAACAAAATAAAAATAATGGTCTATTTATAGTAATAATATAGTCATTATACTTTAAAACTAAATAAATACCTGAAAAGGTGTAATATATCTTTAAATAAAAGATATATATAAATAAAACTGCACTAATATTAAACACTATCAATTACAGTAACAGTACTCTAACATTCTCTAAAAACCCATTTCACACTGTTACAATATTGAGCGTTTAAAGGACAGATCATATTAAACTGACCATTGCATTTCAGTGCAAATTTCCCTCACTTTACGGCTAATCAACTTTTTTGCTAGTTATCATCATTATTTCCCTTGATCTCTCTGCAATTTGGTTTTGGGTTTAAATGAGGCTTTTAGGCTTGTATGAAACTATGGACAAAACCGGGGTCAAATCAGAACTCAACCAGGACTAAATTGGTGTAAAAAACAAAAACAAAAAAACCCTTAATAATGAACATGACATCAGTATGTGAATCATGTGAACCAAACATGACTATATGTAGATCTACATCCAGTCACAGTTTGAGGCAAACATTACTTCAATATCATACGTATAATATTTTCCGCTCCTCTGGGCATATGATTAAACGCTCATTGTTCCATGTTGCCGTGAGGTTTTCCTGGTGTCAGTTGTGTGTGGGTGTGTGAGTCATGGAGCTCTGGTTTGACGACAGTGGCTGCTGGAGCAGATTGATGGAGAGTCCTCGGAGGGGGCAGTCCTACAGTGAGAAGAAATGCTGTTCATTCAAAGGTACTGTTGTTGTTGATCTCACCACGAGCTCAGACCAAAGGAATCAATACCTGATACACACTTTGCATTATGGGGATTTATCAACAGACGACAGGAGTTACACACAAAGCTATGAAAACATTTTGATTCCTTGCTATTTGTCACAATAGAACATTTGAAAGACAGTACATATACAGTACACATTTCTCAAAATATCACAATAAACCATTATATTGAAACTACTCTATGTGACATATATATATGTTTTTCAAAGTTATTGATATAGGAAATGTATATGACACACACACACACACACACACACACACACACACACACACACACACACACACACACACACACACACACACACACACACACACACACACACACACACACACACACACACACACACACACACACACACACACATAGTAAATGTATATGACAAATATATATATATACTTTGAAAAACATGAGCTGCAACAAATACAAAGCCAAATGAAACACGTTAGTCCTTAGTAGTATTTACAATAATCATAGAAATTATTATTATTTTTCTAGTGCTTGACTGGAGCCTATTCCAGTGACTTTGGGCCTTAGGCGGTGTACACCCTGGACAGTGACTAAGTCGTCACAGGGTTAACAGAGACAAAGACAGGGCAGACAACCATTCACACTCACATTCATTCTCTACAGGCAATTTAGATTTGCCAATTACCCTAACATATGCATGTCTTTGGACATACATGTGTTAGTTGTTAGTACATATTTTACTTATACAAAAATGTACAATATATGATAAATATTGAGCCCCAAAAAATATTGTTCCAGTTATTTATTGAATGATAAGTCGGTATAGTAATTATCATGAAAGGCTTATTCCTATTGCTTAAAGTAGTGCAAATACTGGAATCCCATCGTTTTTGACAGTGTCCCCAATGTCCCCCCACTTTTTAATTCACCCCATCTCGAAAATAAATAATTCAAATTCAAACCAAGAAATGTTCTCTGGCTATGTCCTCCCACTACAGCTGTTATATTCTTATACAACAATGTAAAATGCATATTAATTTCACTAATGCAGGCTTATCTCTGTTTAACTGACTATGTAAACAACAGCTTAGTCTTAATGGGAAACAAACCACTCATATAGCACTTATCCATATGACTGACATCCCTGAAGATGGTCGCACAGCCTCTTATTGTTATTAAGCTTATGATTTTTGTACACACTTGGAAATTATATCCATTTATCATTACAGTTTGTTCTATTTTAATCCTTCTATTCATGACTGTCTGTGCACTGCTGTGAAATGAAATGAGGTTCTTCTTTAGGGAAGAGGGCGACTGTCCTACTTTAAAATACCACATGGTCTGGACTGAGCAGAGACAGGTCCCCAAAGGTTTGAGCAGGTGAAAAAATGACAAGACTGAGCCAAAGCCCATCTCACTGTGTCATTACATAGATGTGGCCATAGAGCACATTCACTCTTTTCTGTCTGATTGTTGATGATCCCTGTTCATTAGAAGAGATAGGGCTGCACTATTAATAGACTTTTAATCAAGATTGAGATTAAGTGATGGGTAATCGTTAATGATATGCTTGGGTCATTTTAATCAAGAGGTCTGCCAATCCTCTGTCAGTAAAAATATATTGTTTGGAGTATTCAGGTCTTCGTGGAAGAAAGTTTGGAAATTAATATTGAATGCCATTTGTATTTGTTTTTATTGGGACAAAATAAAATTCAGTTGAATGATGATCAATATGAGGAAAAAATCTTGATTCTTGATATTTTTTTAATTTATTTTTTTGTTGATCCCTAATTGAGGCTTTAACTTTATCCTTTGAAATACAGAGGCGCAAATGCCTTAGAGAACAGTCAACTCCTGTGATGAATATTAGACAGATTATTGTGTGAATGACAACAGCCTGTAATCACACTCTGGTGACATCAGCTGATAAAACATTAGTGTTAGACATTGACGCTTCACCACAAATGTGTATTAATGGAGTAAAGGATGTTTGCTTTGTTACGTCAGCCAGAATAAATGCTTTTACACGCTCTAGCAAAAGGCATAATGAATAACTGTTCACTTTGCTGTTCTACTTTACAAGCTGCAGTAGTAAACACATCTGTTATTCATATTTTTGGCAAATGTTTAATATTTCCCTTTTTTTTAACCTCGGCATCAAAAGCTGAAGTGCTTTGTTTTTCTCCATTACTTTATCAAAATACTCAAATTGGCATCTGCGAACACTGCTGCTTGAAGTGGTGGTTTTGACAGAGAGGAACATCGCACCCTTTGTCATTACACACATTAGTTGTGAGAATACATGCGGCACATTTTATGCCTTCGACTGTTTTTGTCCCTCATGAAAACACAGAATTTTAACACATGCACAAAGTGTAAATATGAGAAGGTTCTGGAAAATGTAACAGTGTGAATCCAATGAGATTTGCTTTGGATTGAGAACATTACACATTATAAAGCCTCTTCCAACACTATTGTTTAGTATTATAAGCTTTAAACATATTCAAGAGGCATTTGGCCACAACTGCTACTAATCTCTTTTTGGCATGTGTTTCCTTTTAGACACAAATGTTTCGTTTATCACCAGCATTGTCAGTGTCACTTTTATTTGTAAAATATTCACAAGTAAAATGAATAGGCATCAAATCTCACAGCACTAACAAACACAGTGTAGTTCACATGCATCATGCTAGATTCAAAGCCCTTACAATAGTCACAGTTCTCACTCAGCACTGAAGCCGTTTGTGCCACAATGTTGTTAATGAATTCATGTAGTTTTCAGTCCAAACTGGAAAAATACAATCTCAATACATGACATTTTTATTTAGATCTCCAAAAAGGCTAATATACCACAAGCTATTGAACCCATTGATCACACCATAGCATCATGACGCAGAGCCACGCGCACAGACTGAGTAGGAGCTGACTGGCACCACAGTTTAGAGGCTTTTGCAGCGGCAGAAGCAGTGTGTGCGGAGACAAGGATCCACGGTTTGTGAATGACACCATTGACATCCACATGGAAAGTATTGATCGAGTACTTTTATTATGGTCCAGACCAGATGCACTTAAGACAAACATAAATCATTTAAACTGTATATTTACGACATGACAAAGCTGTTGCCAAGGTTGCTGCCCGATAACTGCACTGTGGTTTCACTCAAAAGTTACAAAACCTGCATTTTAAAGCCAACAATATTCTAAACACTTTTCAGGGAACATTAGAACTGGCTCCACACGTACTCCTGCTTTCACAAGTCAGCACAATTTTTATAATTACTTCAAGCCAATACCAACATCAATATCTTTCTCCGCTCTTCAGATTTGGTTTACTGCTTTCTCACTTGACAAAGTGCAAGGCCTCTGCTGCCACCACAGAGCCTTTACTGCTGTCTAAGCTAGTGATGAGCTTATAGCCGGACCGCAGCGCTAGCATCACTGTTTCTAGTTTCAGACAGTCAAGAGTGCACAGGAAGGTGCTGTCCTCCTTTAGCACTAGTCTGGACCCCGGCTCAGACTTGATGAAGTGTTTAAACTGGATCACGTTGGATGACACCACAAATTCTTCGGGAAACCCATCTAGGCGACTTTTGGAGATCTGCACCAGGCGGCCTTTGACCTTGTCGATGAAGGTATGGTCGCTGCAGTACACTTTGAGGCCTTGGGATCGGTCGTGGCTGTCTGTCACCTCCAAAAAGGCTGGTTCTTTGTTGGCAGCTCTTTGATTCTCCCATTCGCAAACCAAGTCGACGAGTTCACTCAGCCGATAAAAGTCTGCCTCTTTCCTCAGAAGCCCTGCCTCCCTGAAGTCATCGGGCAGCTGCAGCTCACCGGTCCGGAGATAGTTGAGAACGTGACGAAAGACGGGACCATCTCTGTCGATGAAGGGGTTTCCCATGGAGTCAGTGTGCTGTACTGGCTTCTTCCCATTGGCTAACTCTTCCAGAAAGGAGCCCAGGTGCTTGGCGAGGGTGGCACGATGCGCCGTGTACAAAAAGCCACCTACATTGAGAGTGATGGTGCCGGCTGAGGGCTTTTTGAAGCTCTTGCTGGGCTGGAGCAGGTCCGGATTGATGTGCCTTAGTTCACTCTCCATTCTTCGAAGGTTCCATTCCATTCTCTGCTCCGCGTCCCCAGCTACAGTTCAGCCTCAGAGCGGGCTGCCAACGACAAGATCGAATTAGCACTAAAGCTTTGCTTAGAACCACGCTGCTCCTGCTGTGAGCTGTGAGCTGTCAGCGGACGCACACTTTCACTCTGGATGTGTGGAGTGAGAAGGAGGAGGAGGAAGGGTGAGGCGCAGGCTGCCAGAGGAGCTACTGTGAACTGGGAGAGGGAAACAGACTGCTGCTCACTGTCCCTCCTCTCTCTCTCTCTCTCTTTCCTCTCTCTCTTTATTTCTCTCTCTCGCTTTAGAGTGAGTGGGCAGACGGCGTCACATTCAGGGAGGAGAGAGCACACGAGCTTTAAAAAACACTGTGAGCTACTTCTGTTTCTCATTGTAATGATCCTTGAGAAAATGTGTATAGCCAGAAGGGAAGGGATGTGGAATATACAACAAATCTATCATGTCATGCCTGAAGTGCCAAGAATTTATAGGGTTCGATTTATTTTTGACTATTCACTTTTTGATAGTTTCCTTTGTCAAGACAATTGTGACATAATGACTTAATATTTGTCACCCACAATTTGAATTTATCACTCATTTAGACGTTCAGCTTTTGACTTATTTTTTACCAAAAAGTTGTGTTTTTGACATTTTCGTTTCAGTACATATTGTTATTGGTTTGCCTGGAACATTTCACAGTAAGGCATTAAACGCATTTATCTCCACGGAGACATGCAGGTCACATTACAAATAGAATGTTTTTCTATATTTTTCAGCGATGAGTTTGATGCCAAACTGTGCAACAGCATATCCATACACATACACATACATACATACACACACACACACACGCGCACACGCACATGCACACGCACACACACACACAGTTTATATGATCACACTGTTGCCAGGACGTTTTGAACAACAGTCTGGTTATAGTCTTTATGTGAGCAGGTGAAGAGTTCCAAAGGTTAGCCCCTTCCACTGAAAATGCAGTCGGAGCGAATTAGGTTTTGCAGAAATAAACTGTACCTCATGTGTGGTCGGTCTTGTGCACATGTATTAAAGTTAAATATTTTATGTCTAGATAGAATTAAATAATTAAATCTGATCTGACCATCTTGAAACAGTTAATGCTTGCCTTCATTTTCACGTTTTTGACGTGATTTTTAAAGTTTAATTGAAAATTTTACACTTACTCTTGATACTTCTTCATGATGTTTAATTTGTTTCCATTCCTTTAATAGAGAAGCACACTGACACTAGAACTAGATGATGACTGGTTGGATTTCATGCCCTTGTTATATTTTGCTAATTGTAATTTTCCAGCACTTAATAACTGCTTAAGCACACCGTCCTGTCACCAGATGGAGGGGGTTGCATCTAATACGATTTTTGTGGTGTGAACGAGTCTTGTGCGCCAGTATTAATATGCAGTGCCTTTTGCAGCCTTATCCATCTGTTTACCACACACTTCCTCAAACGTGAAACCAACGTCTATTTCAAACAAACCTCCTCTTACGGGGGGTTGCTGACGTGCTTTTTATGTCTCATCCCTGATCATGACTGAGAAAAGTAGGCTGCTGGCTGTGAATGAAAAGCAATGGGGAATGCACAAACAGGGCTTTTCTTCGAGTGACGTAAAGAGTGGGCGATATATATGACGAGATGTAAAATTTAATTGTGATCTGGCCATGTGATGATCTCAATTTAGATGCACTGTTTTAATCCACTCCATTGACTTTATCTGCAGTTGGACAGCCCCCATTATGCTCTAGTGACAGGTTTTAATTGAGTTGTTCAAATAATATAGTATTTCTCACTGAATCATTTAAGTTAAATTAGGTGCAGGACATTCTTAGAGGTTCAGAAGTAATGAGAAAATTGACTGCCAAGTGTTTCGGCTCCAGGTGTGGTCTGCTTTCTCATTATTTCAGCAAAAGGAATCGGTGAAATTGAAATTGGGGACACACAGAAGATGTGCTGATTAGGCAGTGGGTAGTTGGCTTTCATTTAATCATTGTGTCCAATTAAAATTGCTAACGTGTCCCTTCTGCTTTCATTCATTCGATTAAACCCATTAGATTAGCTGCTGTCTTTTTTACTACACAATAATACTTGCTAAAATAGCCATTTTCTCATTTAAATTTAATATGTTCAAGACTAGACTTAACTCTGATGCATTACTCAAAAGCAAACAACCCTGTTGTACAATTTCATGTTATTAACAATATTATGGGAATTTGACAATGTTGTAGCCTCATTAAAAACATAATTGTATTATGTCTCCCTCTCCTGAGCTGACTACCATCACTACACATGTTTTAAAAGCATGTGTAATGTAATATGCTCCCTTGACTGTTGTTAGCTGTATTTTCTGTTGTGTTGTGGTCCCCATCCAATATATGTGAGCCCCTGTGTACTCTAACAGTGCACACTTTGATGGACAGTTGCTGCTCTGAATTGCTTTGTTGATGCTTGATTGCGACCCCATCAGCAGACCAATTTCCATCCAGACAATTTGTAATCTACATAAGATGTTTTTTACACCTGTGCCGCGATGCCAGTCATCTGCATAATTTAGCAGCTTGGACAAGAGTGGCAGAATACCTGGGTCGTGACAGCATCTGTGTCTGCTCGGTGTCACGCTCGGCACAAATCCCACACGTGTACTGATCGTTTCACCCATTCTTTCATATTTTTTATTCATACATTTTTAGACATATTTTTTATTTGAGTTACACTGCAACACTACACATTAAAACTGCTGCACATTCAGGATGAATTAGTGATGTTGAGACTGAGCCACATTTTCAGTTTGTGTTGAATGAAATTTCTCCTACATTTCTCTTTCTGGAATTATAACTTTTTGTCAGTTAAAGCACATAATAGCTATATAAAACTGACACTTAGCTCTAAAAGTCAGCAAAAAAACAACAAAAAACAGTATAATTTCAAACAAATGGGAACTATACAGCCTTAGTAACACAAATAAGAGAGTAAGAGCAATAAACTGGATAAATAAAAATAAAAACTGTAAATAAAATAGATGACCTGGACCATTCCTGTGTATGGCATTAAACTTTTCTATCCCCATGGTTAGTTCAGATCTGTGGAGAGGTGAAACGGCTTACTGTGTGCATTTTTTTTCTTTAGCAATAATAGTACAGATGTAGGATAGTAACTGTTGATGCCTGTGGAATATTCCAGGCGAAGCAATAACATCTCCATGGAGACGAGCAGGTGGCAAACCCTTGACTAGAAAAGTGAAACAGCTTTAACATCATTTGGCAGTCCTCGACAGTTTCATCTTTTCACAGAATAAAGATTCCTACATAAATGAAATACTGGGAAGAGGATGTGCCTTTTCCATTGCATTTGGTGTGTGTTCCCAGATTGACAGTGCTTGGCTCTGATGCTTTTATAATCATAAGTGATTAGCTGTATCATCAACAACCCTCCATTGGAATTGCAAACGAGGCCAAGATGCAGTGAAGGGGATTGTGGGAGGTTTGACCTGTTTTCTGCCTCCTGTTCATTAAAACTGGCTAATGGAGCACAGCCGCTGCCTTCAAAGTCATTGCAAATCTGTTTGTTCCAGCTGCTGTTGTCTCTTTATTAAACAGAACAGGATGCCCAAAATCACATCTCTCAAACGCTGTGAGTAAGGACTCCCTTTCTCCCTCAAATGTAAATTATTCATGTGTCTGCTCAAGAGCTTGTGGTGAAACAGAGTCACTGACTGTTGTGAAGGCTGCACACTCTTCATACTGGTTGTGTGTTTGAGTGCAGCACTGTCAATCTGTGACTTTATTCACTACTGACACCTGTCTCTAACTCCTCCTGTAAAGACTCCACGTATGTCAGTTCAGAGAACACGGTGCACATCTCAGTGCCTCAGAAAAGATGACTGGGTTGCATTGCTTTTTGTTGCATGAAACATGTATAATATACATCTGCAAAGACCTGTCAATGAGGGGAAAAATTGAGCGTATCTTACTACAACACATGTACCCTGTAATGATTGCTTCTCTACTATCTGCTTTGCATCTTGCTGCTTAACGCCCTGTGCTTCTGCAAATCCATACACATTTGTACACTAGGTCCAGTTTTTTCAATGTTATGTATTGCCGAGCCTCTTTCTGTTTGAATGCAGGAGGATTTGGCTCAGACCATAAACCACTGCAAACTACTGACCTTATCTGGGAAGTGCCAATTACAGTTGCTAATTTGTGTCTCTGAAATGTGGAAGATATCTCCTATTTTTTATTTCTGGATCATTCAGAACAAAACGTTTAACTCCTCTGTGTCCAGTTGAACCGTAGACAATGAACCGCACAGTTTCTTGTGAATCTTCACTAACCTCCACCAGTAAGGTTTCTGTTACTATGGACACAGCCGTCACTGACTGTTGTCTGGCTGACTTTTATTAATGGCTATCAAAACACAGGTATTACTAAATATTAAACATGTCAAGTCTTACTATAGTGCCTGCCGGCTTGGGACTGACAATAGGTAAAAGTAGGCATTTTAAACCTATCAATTTCTCCAAGTAAAATCCAATCGAAAAACTCCAGTACCTAGTTTATGTAACCATTGCTTCAGTTTTGTCTTACCTTGGCACCTACGCTGCTGCATCTTAAATAGTTTCTTGTGTCTGGCACCATAAAGCCTTGAGAGAAAATCCACGTCCATTTCTGGCTGCAGCTCAGTGTTTACCACACAAACATGAGGGTGGCATCAATCTACTCGGCCAACTCTTGGCTGAAAAGTAGCAAAAGCCAAACGTTTATAAAATGGTGGTTTAAGGGAGGACAGTATTTAAAGTAAAACCCTCCTCATTCTTTCCAGTAGTTATTCTTGGGACATTGGAACCTACTTGTTGAATATGGATGGTCCTGATCCATGCCTAAGACTGAGTGGGCTGTCAACAGTAACAGACATGAGAAAATGACTTCGACGTTAATGAATGAAATCATTACATTTCCTTAATGAAGCAGCCTGTGGGCTTAGTGCACAAGAGCTCTAATGGAAAATTATATTTGGAGATTCAATCATTGACCCTCTCCGCTCTGATTACTTCCTTGTTGTGGCTTTGTACACCGCAGGCTCTGTTTGTGTTCAACTATAAAGAGGAATCTTTTTTTTAGGACGTTCATTAAAGCCATGGTTTGACCTTAAACTGTAAACAAGTGTAGTTTTTTATAGCTTCTGCATCAATAATTTATCAAGGATCTGTCAATCTTAAAGTCATTTACTAAACTGGAGCAAATGGACGCAATAACTGGAGCAGCAGCCAATGTGTGAAATCATTTAATACATCATATAATAAGTATTATTATTATTATTATTATTATGAATTAATGGGCCTGATTGGCAAAATTTGTATGATCTGAGTTGGTGTTCAGTTCCAGCTAAAGCTTGACACTTCAGAAATGTTTCATTTTTTTTTCTTTTTTTTTTTTACCGCTTATTCCCGTTAGGGGTTGTGGGTGACTGGAGCCTATCCCAGTGACTTTGGGCCTTAGGCGGGGTACACCCTGGACAGTGGCCAACTGGTCGCAGGGCTGAATTCTTCAGAAATGTAAAATATAGAAATTAAAAACTTAACTTTCACTAGATAATTTCTTTATCTAAAAGTAATAAAAGTAATCTTTAATTAAAGTATTAAAATTACTAAGTATATTATATTATTAAGTAGGAATACACCATAGCCACAGCAGTTTTAACTAGAAATTTACCAAAGGAAGAGCAAACAATGTGAATAAATGTACCCTAAATGAAGTAAACATTACAGTTGAAGAGGAGTCCAAGTCAAGAAGAGTACCAGAGTTTGAGAAACGCTGCTCTATTATGTTTTGCATGCTTCAAAACTGAGCCATATCTTTTGTACAAATCTTATTTGGTTTGAAAAAGCTTTATTGATCTATATATTGGATAAGTGAAGAGTATTCATATCACACCATACATTGAAGGCTCAATCAGGACTTGCTGTTCCTCAAACATTTTGCTCTCATGTTCAAGTGATTAAAAGCAAAGTAGAAGCACAACAAGAGTTGTGAGAGAAGGATTTGCGCGCAGAGGCCTCAGGGTCATGTGCATTGCCTGCAGCGCAGTAACAGAGGGCTTTGTTAAAGTAATGTTCAAAACCTTGAAGGAGACGGCGATGGTTGCTCGGGAAACAGCCACGTCCATAGCTGTAAAAGCACCACACACGTCAGACTTGTAATGTTGTCACGACAATAGCACAGTTTGAAGGACCATATATTGCTACTGACAATATTGCAGTTAAAAATGAAAATATTGAAGATATTTTTAATAGATTTTTTGCCACTGACACAAGCTTGATAATCTCAGCAAACCCTTTTCTAAATTAACCTTATTGTAAAAGTAACACAGTGCTGGTGGGGGTGTAAACATGGCTTTCAGAATGACAAGGAATTTGGACTGTTGCCAAAGTCATTAACACTTTATACTAAAGATTATATGTTTTAAATGGTCAAAATGTCCATAAGTGGGCTCTAACCCTCACAGCCACGATTATCAGAACTCTAATGTATCTGCTCTACATTTATTGTATTTGTATTGTAATTGTAATTTATGGTCTTAATTTTCTATTGTAGAATAACTATTGAAGATTTTTTAAATATAAAAAATGCATTTAGATCTTGTATTGGGCTTCGTCGTAATAACATTTAAAGAGAGTGGGAAAACTTACTTGTGACGTCACACATTTTCAGTTAGGCTAATGTTAGACCAGCGGAGATTTTAAGGTAGGAAATTTTAAACTTGGCGTTAATTAAAACACATTCTGACACGATGGTGTGATAAATTTACCAGTAGTGACCCAGTAGTTTAGCGGGTTATCCCACAGCTGTTTTGTTTACTTTGTTTTGGCGAATGTGGTTCTAGACAATTTGCACACTTTCAGCAAAAATTGTGTATGTCCATGGTCCATCCCAAGCTCTAGGACATCAATGTAGCCTTTTTTATGCTTATTAAATGTTCGGTATTGAATATTAAGCCTATTCCTTTGTATCCAGTTTTATATTTCAGTGCTGTGATTTGTGACGCCTCTAGTGTTTGCCCAGAGAAGGAGCTGGAGGTCTGGTGGGCGTCCGGCTGTTTGCTGTTGGTTGTGTTTGACATTAGAAGGCCATGGCTTTGAAGAGAAGGCCGGAGCAGAGGGACGCATAAACGAGTGTGAGGAGGCGGAGCAATGACCTCCACGACCGCACAGCTCTCGACAGACTCCACATTCATAACATTCGTACATGTCTCTGATATGTTCATGTCTTAGCAGCAAAAGGATGTTTGTTTAACATTAGCTCCAGAGGCTGTACTCTTTAGAAAATGTGTTACATCATTGCAGTAGCACAACAGGCTGTACACAATGGTTTTGTAGTTAGTCATATTTTGTATGGTGGGGATGAACATACACTGTAAATTATATGTCCAATCAAAAGTCCTGTTGGTGAAGTTTACTGGTACTGGTACAAAGATAAGTGGCTGACAAAATCAGTCCATGTTACAAGTCACATCTGTGGAAACTCGAGCGGCCCACATGAAGAATGATTGAGCGATAAAACAATTGTAATTAAATAGATGGAAGATCGATGCATTTTTACCATAACAGTGGAACATCTCCATGGAGTGGGGGTTTGGTGTAAAAAATTGGTGACTAATTGGTGTTAAAGTAATATGAAATCACAGAAAAATCACGCTAACAGAAGAAAACGTTTCTGTTTTTTAGACTACATCATGGTAATGCAAAGAAAATACTATTATTCTGTTATATTACTATTAAGAAATACAGTGAAAAAACAAAAAAAAAACTTTGCAACAGCAAACTTGGAAGCACCAGAAAATCCTCATAATGGACCTTCAACATTTGTCTGTAGATGTAGGCATAATATTGTCAATGTAGTTGTATTTGTAGTTGTATTGTTTTTTTGTTTTTGTTTTTTTACTTGAGTGATTTGTATGTGTGGATGTTCTGCTTCTGCAAAGAAATTGCCCCTCGGGGATAGTAAAGATAACCTTCAACCTTCAAAGATGTGCAAAATTTGAATATCGAGTATATTGTTTATAGTAAAAAAACAAAGTTGATTCAAAATAAAAATTAAGAAATGTATGTCATAAACTTTAAGGGTTCAAGGTAATATTTCTGCACTTTTGTGATTACTTTTACATATTAGTCTGATAATTAAACCTCAATTAATATGTACGAAGACATTTCTGTTGGATTGACATAATATTGTCTGATGTTTTTGGGACACTCCAAAAAATATTCATTCATTTTCTACCGCTTATTCCCGGTAGGGGTCGTGGGTGACTGGAGCCTATCCTAGTGACTTTGGGCCTTAGGCGGGGTACACCCTGGACAGTGGCCAACTCATCGCAGGGCAAAAAATATATCAATATTCATTTTGTCAATATTGCCCACTCCTACTTGTCAGATACTATTACAAAGAGCATTTACCCCCAGCCTAGATAATGGCATACAGTCATTCTGAAAACTAGTTTTGAGGCCATCATCTTCTATCTTAAAAACTTGTTTTAAATTAATATCTATCCGTTTCTAAATGCAAAATGTGAGCTGTATTTCTAAAGGTAAATGAGAGCATTTTTTGGAGGACTGGCATGTTTTCAGCTTCATCAGAAGCAGATGGCTCTGGGTTTAGCAGACCCACTCATCACTGTTTTATTTGTGTTTGTGTTGAGCCTTTGCTGAACCTGAAAACAGCCAAACAAAACTACTCTTTATGAACTGGAGGCTCGCTTCTTTTGTGGGAGCTTCAAATGGAGCGTTGCCATTGCGGCTAATGTGTCCAGTAAAGGCTTAATCATATCCACTCAGCCCAAGCTTTTGATTCAAAACATCTAATTGTGTGCGTATATGGCAACCCACAGTACAGTTAGAGCGGTAATGGTGATTGTATGAAAGTAACTGCACTATTCATCACCCACTTATCTATGTAAATTAATGAATGCAGTTTGAAACATCTTTGAGAGCAGTGTCTTGGTAAGTGGCACTATGTCTGACAGTCTGCTCTTGTTTTGACGTTATGAATTTAGAATTTGGCATTGGTAATTTAGTCTGATGTGATGGACAGGCAAATGGTACAGGCTGAGTGTACGGCGTATTAAAATGGGATAAATTGAGATTATTATTTTTTTCTTATTGTCAATGATCTGCTTCAGTCATTTCATTTACCATTTGTCTGATTGTTGGTTTGATTGCCTTGTTCCTGATTTGTATATATATAAAAAAAAATTTCTTTTTGTTGTTTTTGTTTTTGTGAATCCATTTGAGGCTAAATATGAAATAAAGTCATAATAAAAAAAAAAGTTGTGCTAAAATCAACCTAAACTACACTACACAAAAAAAAGTCATATGAACTTTTTTGGCATCATCACCTGCCTAAGACACAGCCTCATAGGGACACAAATGGATGCTAAAAGCATCTCGTCTGTTGGACTAAACGACACAAGCTGCCTTCATTCGTCATGTTGCATCGGCTTGTCCCCTGTTCATGACAGTTTCTTGTCTGCTTTACCTTTGATAGACACAAAAATGTAGTTATTATGCTTTGAATTAGGATCTATTCAACTTTTCAAGGTTCTGCAAATAAAAACAGATACTCATTTGAAAAGAATTGATTCGAAAAACTAAACAAAGACAAAGTTGGACCTTTCTCAATAGTTTTTCAATGGTCTTGATTAGGGTTACTCTGGGAAAATAAAATAAACAACAGGGAAGGGACAGGCTGGGATCGTTGGATGCAGTCATTGTCCTTTAGTGTATTTTGGGGTCATCCCTGAGAAAATGTTAACATGCAGTTACAGGCATCCTTAAGCTTAAGTGCTGCGCAGGTCTGCGCCTTGGCTCCGCCGCTCTCTGACAGAATTGCGGATGAAGTCTATTTTCTTCTGCGCCAGAGTCCAACTGGATCAAGCCCCATAGTTTAGATCGCACCAAACAGGAGCGAGAACACGAACTACATCTGGGTTTCCAAAACAAAAACTGTTTACTCTGAACACATTTTGTCATGTATAAAACTTTTTGTTACCCAGTAGGCAAATGTTTACAATCAATACCACCAGAAACATGTAAATAGTTGTAAATCTGTTAAGTACAGTTTTAGGCTATGTCATTTTATTAATGCTTTATTCATGCGCTATGTTGACACAGTGAATAAAAGCGATTGTTGTAGCACAATAACAAGCATCAAGAACGACAAACTTTCAATGAATCTGCATTTGCTCTCTTTCTGCTACATTTGGAGCGCAAATTGCATTCAGTAGACGAGGGTCTGCGGGTCACTAAATCGGAGGCGGTCTGCAGCGCAGAGGAGCGGAGACGCTTGATGTGGAATCCCCGGGTTAGAGAAAATAAAAATGCCCATTTTATTATTGTTTATTTTTCAATTTTCTTTTCAACATTTTTACAGTATAAAAAACAAACAGAACAAAACTAGAGCACAAACAGTCAAAGTAAAAAAGAAATGGAGAAGCCCAAAAAACAAAAGTACATTTTTCCATTTTGTAAATGTTCAAAAAACAAAACAAAACATAATGCTCTTTTAATTGGCTTTTTTTTTAACCATATGTGTTATCAGCAGTGGTTCCCCACATGATGATATTCCTTTCATGGCTCTTATTTTATTTGTTGTTGTTTTTTCAGATTCAGATTGGTATTTGTTAGGAGTTTTTCCTTAGCATCAGTCTCCAGTTTTAAATGTTAGTACCATGACAACTTAGTCTCTTGTATGACTAGCCATGCTTACTATGGCTAGTTCCATGGCCTTGATCCCGTTTGGTTGGCCCGTCCTTGCCAGTCGTCAGTGAGGGGTCGTTCTCGTCTGTAACTCCACACACATGTTTGGAGTGTGGGTGTGTTTCAGACATGTTGCCAGCGAGAGCTCTGGCACTCTCCCGCCAATAATTGCACATAATTGCCTCCATTTGTGGGAAAGGCAAAGATGAACATTACTGAGTCGTGTGACAAGTGCAGAGCTGCTCCAAGACTAAAAGCTGCCTCTTGAGGGCAGCTGAGGGAGCACAAGAGCCAAGTGGCGTGTGGCTGTTACCGTAGTGACGAGGCGAGCGCACCTGGATTGGTTCAGCTTTAGTTACCCCTCATCAAATTAAACATCTGACTTTAATTATGTTTAATTTGACTTACAATGGGAGAATTAATAACAGCAATGACCTTGATTGAAACTCTGAAACCCTTGATTGACTCTCTGTGAAGTTAAAATAGAGGGTTGAAAAGTTATTCAGGAAGTGTTTGGCGCTGAGTATTGCAGGTGTTTCCAAACTTTTCTGGCCGGGACCCCCAAACTAGCCATGCAACCGACTCGGGACCCCCAAAGCAAAATGAAAATCACAGTAGTAATAATTTTAAGTGTAAAAGTGTGTTAAATCAGGTTTGATATTGGTTATTTGAATAGTTTATTGTCTTATTAGACCCCATTTCACAAAAAGATACTGTTTTTAATTAAAAATGGAGCAAACATTCATTCAAATGAGATCTTGAAATCATCTCACGACCCCCAGCTGACTTCTCGCAACCCCCCCCCTTTGGGAACCATAGGCGTATTGCATATTTTCCCAAACGTTTCTACCTCTGTTTACGTTCAAAGGAGGAAACCAATTTCTTTGCACAGTTATAACAGTTATACCCAGACACCAGTATACACCGGCACTGGAGAACAGATGTTATCATTACTTGTTAATTTGGGCAACAATGCAAGTTAATGGCCATATGTGATACCTGCTGTTAACCTGTTTGATTGTAGCTATCTATTCTCCTTTCATACACAACGTACTTCAGCACTGGAGGCAAGGTGGTGGGGGGTTCACTGACCACAGAGCCCTCTGCTTCTTCACGATGGCACAGTATCCCTAGCGGTCTTAAAGCCCAGTACTAACTCGCCCTAAGAGTAGTGTCCTGCAAAAACAATAAGAGGGTTTGTGATGAGGGAAACCACTTGCAGGACAAGTCCAGAATGATATTTCTCAGTAGTATTTATACAGATTGATGCAGTCTGATCACCGGTTTCATCCCCAATCAGGGACATGCATGGAATCAAAACAAATAGCTGCTTGTGAGGGGGAAAAAATCACTTTAGACTGAAAAACAAACATTTATTTATGTGTCTGTAAGCACCATCCAAAATCAATTTCACATCTCTAAGTCTTCAAAGAACTTTATCATGTTTGACATCAATGTACTCAAAGTAAAGAACAAAGCTCCAGGGCAAACTCACTGCTTCAAACCACTCTATAGATGTGGAGAAGTCTTAACTTAATGGTCTATTCTTCTCCTCCCCTCTCGGCACTTTGCTCCTCCGCAATCCAACAGCAGACAAAAGGCAGTCTCTGTGAGGGGTAAATGTACAGCCGCATAAGAAAGTGAATCATATCCTGAGAGGCCTGCTTCATAATTGAGATCTGAAATATTATAAGATTATGTTTGTCTTGTGTCCTACTTTGGCTGAGCAGTTTTGAAACCACCTGCTCGCTGACCCAATATAAGCAGACGAGATGTTGGTGATATTGACAGATATTATTTTTGCAATCTGTGAGAAGTGTGTAAAACATGGCTGTAAATATCTTGGGAATTACATGATACATTAATAAACTGTATAAGTATCCAAGTGCAGAAATCTCACCTTTGCATCACCTTTAGATACATTTCTACATTTGTACCTCTAATCTGAAATGTTTTAGAGTTTTTTGTGTCTTGTGTCCTACTTTGGCTGAGCAGTTTTGAAAGCACCTGCTCACTGACCTGGTGGCGGCAGCACACTTCCTCTGTTTGGTCTTTTTAAAGTCTGCTGTTGGAAACAAATCGGTGAAAAGTGGAGAGGCTTTTGGGCGTTTTGTGTGTCCACTGTGAAACTGGTGCCAACGACTGGACAATGCACAATGGAGCGGCCAAAACCACACCAACGCTCACCAACTGGACCCAGACATTTTCTGAATAAACAAATTCAACATTTCTAATGTGGAAATTTATAAGAATTAAGGAGGTGGAGGGAAAGATGTTTGAAAAGTGCTGCGAGCATGATTTGTACAATAAAAGGATGGTAACAATACATTTAAAAAACACATTATTTAGACAGTCAGTATCAGAAAAAAATAAAACCAAGTGGAAAATACACTTAATTGGGTCTTTGCACAACAGCTTCTTGGCCAGTTCCGGTCACTAACAGGTTTTTGCCCAGTTGCCTAGCAGGTTTTGTTTGTTAGGATCCCCATTAGACATTCTTCTGTGGTCCAAGGTTACGGAGGATAATAAATAACATGTCATTACTTCACCGGAAGTCTCAAATCTTGTGCTTAATTAATAATTAATTTAAAAGCAAAACTAATATAAAACCCCAGTGGGTAACCTTTTAGCCAAATAATTCTGATTCTGAAAATTATGAAAAGCATTTTTTTTTTTATTCTAGTTGTTTTTATTGTTCTGAAAAACAGAAAAACACTCATCTTTACAGTGAGTGGGCTTGATTCTCCATAAACCTGACTTGGCCTAGGGAGCCTCCACCTGCATGTTTCCATGAAAATGTAAAATGTGTATCTCCACAGAGAATGTTCTTAGGTATGGTTTTAATGTTCTGTTTTCATGGAATCATGCAGGTAAGTTGTTTACTGTTACTTTCTAACCACAAACGAAAAGAATGCATTGTATTTACTTTGTTATTATGTTATTTATTTATTACATATATATAACAAACATATGTATTACTGGTAGAGGTCCAATTTAACACAGCTCACAGTGTTGCATAATGTGCAATGTTCAAATATTTTTGGAGTCCATCCAACAGCTTTGACACTGTTTTGACAATGTTTCCCAAAGGCTTCTGTCTTTAGATTATGAGATGATTGACAGAAAGAAGACCATGCATATTTATGTTCTGCAGAAAGCCACTCCAACCACCACCCACTGTCACAGGGCCAACGTGGCTGAAGTGTTTTGCCCAAGAACGCAACCAAAGTGTACAGTGTCTCCCTATAGTGGAGATCAAACTGCCAATCCCTGGGTCAGCGGGCGAATGTGTCAGGCATCAATTTGAGAGGATTTTAAATGAAATCGCAGCCACAATCACAGCCTAACAATGACAGTCCTTGAAATGTAGCTCTTTTGTGTTGTATGTTCCACTGTGTTTGTGTCGCTCTGAATGTGCTGTATTGTCTGACTTTGAGCAGTGATGAAGGCTCTGAGTCAGTGTGTGTGTTACAGATGAGATCAGCCTGGAGGGGATGGTGGTGCACCGCGCCGAGTGCAGGCCAGTCGTCAATGACAACTACATGAAGCTCAAAAAGTGAGTGCACGCTTCAACTGTTCAGACAACTGGCTCTACATGAGTTTATACAGAGGTTAGACATTAGGGCAGGGGTCTTCCAATTATATTTTCCAGGAGGCCAGTTTGTTCTGAGTGCTATGGTGCGAGGGCTGGGCTACAAAAACACAGAGCAATTTTATGTTTTATCCCTGTAATAATATCCACAAACAACTCACAGTGGTGTAATTCAGTGTCCGAAAAATACAGTTACTTCCAGTGAAATAAAAAACTCTCCTAAGTATTGCTCTGTCACATCACTAAAACCGCCACTTAAGCAGGACTAAACCAAACAAAGTGTCAATCAATAACCAGACTTGGCCTAGTGCAGATCATAGCAGATCTAGGACAAAACCAGGTTAGAACCATGACTAAACAGACCATATATACCAGAACAAGACCAGGCCTGAAGCTTAAGTTGGCTTAAAGTGATTCTTGGACTATCAGTTGTAGGTATAAGTTAGAATTGCATAAGGCCTAATTAAACCACATCTTCGACAGAACTAGTCTAAACCAGGTCAAACAAGCACTAAAGCAGGACTAAACCAGGACTAATCTTGATCTTAAAAATGAATGGCATTTCAACATCAGGTTCAGTCTTTGGGTTCAACTGATGTTAAAGCGGCGTAGTGCAGTAGGTCACCACAATAATGAAGCTAAGTTTGCTATTTAGTGCACGAACACAGCTGTCACTACATCAGCTACACCACAGCATCTGTCCGTACCTTGCACTTGCAGGTTAAGTTCATTCAAACGGGAAAACTTGGAAAATGCGCTGTCCAAACTTAAACCCGGTGCAGCTACATGTAAAGTGTCACGTTAACGGCGTGAAACAAATACAAAATATGTTTTAATTATGGAAAAATAGGCCGCGGGTCAGATCATATTGCTTGGGGGTCCGGAGTTGGCCCCGCAGGCTGCCAGTTGGAGACATTAGGGGTGTGACTAGTTGAGCAGCAGCTTCTCCTACTTTCTGTTCAAATGCAACTAACTGTCTGCCAACTGTACATTCTGTATATAGTCTATCTTAGTCTATTTTATTCTTAATTTTTATGCATGCCTTTTTATATATTTTTTATATTTTACTCATTGCTTTATGTTTGCACCTTCGCCGAAGCAAATTCCTATGTTTGTGAATTTCACTGACAATGGCAATAAACCGCTTCTGATTCTGATTCTGATTCTGATTCTGATTGTAAAAGTGTGTGGTCTTGTTTAATTGTTTTATTTTATTTTTTATGCACATTAAAAAATAATAAGACATTTTCAAAGTCTGAACTCCAAACTACATACTACTGAAGGAGAACTGGCTGTAGACCTCTTAATTAAAAAGCCCCAAGCTGATCATTGACTCAATATTGATTAAATTAAAATCCAATTACTTGCACAGCCCTATGTTTGACATAAAGGTCTTTAGGGCTGTACATGATATTGAAGTATGAAGTGAGTACAAAGCTCCAGAGGATGTGCACATTTCATAGACTCTAACAAATGGGCTTCCTGTTGGTTAGCTAAAGGCGGATATGTGGAGGGCACCAACAAGCAAAATATTCGAGAGAATAAGATTAAAGCTAAGGTACCAAATTACCAAACAGTTACCAATCAGCTCTCGTTCCAAACTGTCATAAAGTGACTCACATGGCTCTTTCTACAAGTTTGAAAGATAAAAATACAGCGTAAAGTCTGTTCTTTGTTTTTTTTCCTCACACAGTTCTGCTTTTACCATACACTTTCTGGGGAGAAAAAAAATTAGCTACTAATTGTGAATTATATATAACTTTAATTTAGACAATGGCTACAGACATTACAATCCCATCACCTCATCATGTAACTAACTATAAAACCACATCATGCAAAGTGGCAGTGACCTGCTAAAATAGTAGTACATCTAATAATCCCCAGAAAACAGATGACATTTTCTACAGGAGAACCTCCAGACCCCCCGTAACCCTCTCACCCAAAACAAAAATGTCCCCACCAATCAAAGTTACGCCTTTGCCTCCACCACTCAATAACAATAAACAATCACTGTCTCATCAGTTTGTATTGGACAAACTAAAATCAGTTAAACACAAACTGACCGCACATAAATCAACATAAATAATAACAAATAAAGGCTATTGTCTGGTGTGGCCAAATGGAAATGAATATGTAAAGAAGTCTACACCCACATTACTCCCATGCAGCTCTGCAAAAGATGACTTATGTATAAATGTTATTGTTAAGTATGTTCTGTGAAAGTCTGTCTCCAAGTGAGCAGGTGGAATATTAAGCAGTCACAATGAGGAAAAATATGTTCTCTGTTGTAAATTATTATGACACAGGTTAAGGCTGAGCCTTAACCAACAGAAAGAAAGAATCAAGATCTTTTTTTGTCATATTAATTGATTATAATTTTAGATTTTTCTTTTTAAAACAATAAAATAAAAATGGCCTTCAGCATTGCTATGGTCAACATAAACAACTTTAAGTCAGTGCAATTTAACACAAAAAATGGCCAAATGTCTTTTGCCAGTTTGAATTCTGCTGTGGACCTCTTGATTAAAAACAGCCAAAAATATTAGTGACAATTCAAAATGAAATGAAATGATATTAGTTGCCCAGCCCTAACACAGGTTAAAAACAAGACCTTTTTTACTGGCTTAGTGTGAGAGCTACAACTTCAGATAGATTTAAGATGGGGCTGTGCAATTAATCCCATTTTAATTAAACTTAGATCTAACTGTTTCAAATTGTTAATGATCAGCGAGGTGCTGTTTTAATCAAGAGGTCCACAGACAATCCCCACAGGAAAAGTATGTGGTGTGGAGAACCGCTGCACGATAAACTGCAAATGTATCGATAAGCAATATTGGCTAACGCAGTACACACTATCACAACAAACTAAATATATCTGACCGAAAGGGAAATTATTTAAAAAGGCATTCATTTTCCTTTTTATTTTATAATAATACTATTAATAATACTTACGTGTAATGTATGTATTTGTTTTAATATGACTGAAATTATCGTGTCAAATAATATTTTCAAAAATTACAGTTACATTGATACACTGCCACTGAACAGCCATAATGCTTCAATAATGGTTCAGACTTAAGGGGAACATTTTTTTTTTTTTCTTCATTTTTTGTGTTAAATGATTATCATTTAAAATCATATTTGTTTAAAAAAAAAGAAAACAAAAGTCCAAAAGAAAACCATGATTTAATTTCAATCTGATGAAATAAAAATGTGCCTGTTTTTATTTCATCATCATGATGCCCAGGTTAAAGATTCTTAAGATTTCTTAAATGTTAGTAAGCACATTTTTAAAAATAGATAATCACACTAAATGCATTTATTGAAAGGCTCATACAAACAACATTTTGAGTACCTTTTTAAAACTGAATGCAGTGCTGTGTATGTATTAGTCATGGCAGAAAGTTCTGGCAACACAATATTGTGACATAACAAACTACTCATGCGGCTCATGAAAGGGCCAGGGCTAAATTAGTTTCCAAAAAGTGCTCTCAAATTTTCATTGCACACAATCCGCTTGTTTTAAAAGCGATGGCTAATTTTTAAAGTTCAAAGTTTGGGTGAGTTGACTCTTGACACGGTGTTCATCTGTGTACTATAAACATTTGGAGCGCTCTTACCTGCCTCCAACACCGTCCTGTTTCATTACAATTAGTTGGGGAGTTATTGGACTGTAGCTATAGCAACCACACGACTGAGGCAGATGCAGCACGTCAGTGTTTTCGGAGGCAAAAGCACAACACCAGTTTACACCAGAACTGTAAGGACAAAAGGCTGTGTTATATGTTCATAAATGGAAATACAATATGAATAATACATGATTACTGCTGTTTTGACTTTCTGTTTAAAGAAAACGTATTATGCTTTTTCTGGTACTTAGTATAAACATAAGTAGATCACCATTTTTCATTTTGTAAATCACAATATTGATCTAAAATGGCTTAGCAACAGAAACGCATTCACTGAATAACTGTTCAAAACTGATAAACTGATGAACCTGTTCATAGTGGCATTTCAGCTTAACAAGCAGCTGATTTTCATTTGCATGCCTTTACTTTTTGAAACATGACATTTTTATGACTCGGAGCCTTCATTTTTCAAATATTCCCAACTAAATACATAGTTGTCATTGGAGATACAGGGTAAGGGAAAACAAAACTTTTCTGAGCACTGTTGGGTTGAACCGACTAAAACTAAAATTTAACATTCAACAAATAAAAGGTCAGCTGTCCAGTGAAAAGTTTAATTACGCTTTGATCAAAGGGGAACAGTTACACGAAGAAGACGTTCCTCTCTGCACTGCCCTGCTCTGAGACAGTGCAAAGGAGGTCTGTGCTGCAAATAAGAAAAGACGCTGATTGATTGAAGCAGAGACTTTTGTCTGTGACCTTGGTTCCCATGGGATCTTAGCGTTATCTACATATAGGACATTCTTGCAACAAAAGTTAACAGTTTGCACTTTGCATCATTTGTTAACTGAAACATTCAGTACATTTCCATCGTCACAAAATACACAAATTATATAAATTACAATAAATTGTTTCTATCAGCACTCAAGCTATAAATACAGGCCATTACAGGATTAATCAAACATGCATGAATCAATCAGAATACAACAGTAAGCTAATGATGACAAACACAGTTATAATATTGTTAAAAGGTCATAAAAGTTTATTTTGCATAATACGTCCCCTTTATCATAACAGGTTTAACTGAAGGCCTAAAATTGCACAGATAAAGCATATATTTAACCTGCCATAGGCCCAGAAACAAAGCCAAACTTACATAAAACAAAATTTCTGACTGCGAATTGGCTGTGGATTTCTTGATTAAAAACAGCCAAGCGTATCATTGACTGTTCAAAATGACTGAATCTCAATTAGAATTTGATCAATTGCTCAACCCTAAGGCAGGTAAAAAATAAGACTTTTTTTTTACTTGTCTATTGTGAGGGCTACAACTTCAGGTAGATTTAGGATAATGCAGTGCAATGAATCATATTTTAACATAAAAATTACATAAAAGGGCATAAAAGAAGATTTAGCATATGTCCCTTTAAATTATAGTGTCAACATTATACGAGGATGGAAATGGCACCAAAGGCTGTTGCAAGGGTCAAAAGAACTGGTCTAAATAAGGACTAAACCAAATGTAAATCCCAATTAAACCGGGCCAAAACCAGGACCACATAGTTCATTATCCTTTGGACAAAAGGCAATGATGATAAATGTGCACCATAGTTCATGCATCTGGTTGACTCTAATGAAACTGAAAAACACATTTGGTTCCGGGCAGGAAACTTTTTGAGCCAAGTGTGTGCCTTGAAGCGGAGAGATAATGAGTTCAATCACTTAAGAGCTCGATCTGCAATGTGCACACGCTAAATCCAAACCATTATCAAAGCAGGAAGAGATAAGGAGTCACCATGGCAACGCAATCAGACACAGCTGGCATAGAAGTATAAACAACAATATTCTAGTAGATGAAAAATTAGACAGATAATTGTTTATTGATTCAACATCCATTTCTGAAAAATGTCAATAAGATCAAGGTAAATGATAGAGGTTTTCAGTTTCAGGGGCAGATGAACTGACTGCTGCTTTCTGAAGATGGTGAGATCAAACTTGACACACCTGGAGAGCACAGACCAGTGCGCCTGATAGAAACGTTTAAGAAAATGATACTCAAGACATTCATTTTCTTTGGCAAGGGACCATGGTTTACATTCTGAGATGCAAAATGTTAATATAAAGTATATTTATTGCAAGTTGATATGATTGAATGTATTTTGGAGACAAAGCCATTTGTCATTTTGATTTTTAAACTACTATTTTATCTTATAAAATTATCTATCTATCTTATCGATAGTTTATCTGAACATCTAATGAAAAAAAAAAAAAAGCTCCAAATTGCTGCATGACTTCTTGCGGGTTCTTTCTGCAGACCCGTGCTGCTCCCAGACCCGCCTCGTAGTCGGTGTACACTGCATGTTACACTTAACATTTGCTACTTTTTCCTCAAAATTATTATTTTTTGACTGCTGTCTAGAAACACAAAGTATGACACAAAAAACATCACTTGTTATGGCTGCAAGATGCTGTTTATCAAATCTAAAGCACAATATTAATGATATCATTTAGCAAAATACAATGACCAATCTTTAAAAGTTAAACATGTGGAAATGCTTAAACCCAACTACTTATTTCTATAATTTAACTTAAAAGTTGACTATGTAACTTTTGCTTGTCTTCATGTAAAATATTCTAGTAAAATCCAACTTTATTTGTATAGCATCTTTTTTAAACAAGATTCCCAAGTGCAGCACATACTAGTATAATAAAACAATAATTTAGCTCTAAATGTCAGCTGAAATACATTTAGAACAAAAAAAAAACAACTAATAAAATCAATCAGAACTATAAAAACTGATAAAAAAAAATACAATAAATTAGATGTACAGGTTTGCTTTACACGTATCTTATGGTGCGCCTTTAAACAATGCCAAATATTCATGTATTAACGATATTATCCATCGCAGATAAGTGAGCACCTGTACTTACCCTGAAGTGAGCTCTCAAATGGTTTCATGAAAAGAGGCATTGGGTCATATCTGTATAAACTGTAGTTACTTTGGCAACGAGCCTCTCAAAAGTGTCATTAATGTGAGTACTTTTGCCTTGTGCTTTGCTCTGTACAGCGAGAGCTCCCACAGACAGCTGGAGCGTATGTCCGAGAAAAAAAATGCCAAAGAGTCAGTTTCCATCGCAACCAACTTAGCTTCCTCCCCAAAAGAAACTCTTCTATTTTCTTTTTAAACTAACTGTGTCTGGAGTTAGACCTCTATTCTAAACGAGTTACAGTTTGGGGTAACGTACCATCTCAGTTGAATGTCAGATATTTATTTTAACAGAATGTGACTAATTGTTTTCCCAGATCTGTAATCTGTAATTTTCCATTTGGACAACAGCTGACAAATGTCTCTCCAACCTGTCAGGTTCAAGCACATGAATTATGTTGTCAATGTGGGGAGTGTTCAATGGAGAGTAAAAGCAGCTCATACAATATACCGACCAAAAAGTAAGAAATATAACTGTACTAATGGATGCAATGATACTAAATGACAATGTCTTCATAAAAAGTCAGATTAAACTCACGATTCAATCCAAAAACTCCAGCTAACTTTATGCTTTCTCCTTTCTGTTGTAGTCCACATAAAATCTTTCTAATCCCAATAAAATAATTATCACATGTTGATTGAAACGTCATTGATCAGTAAGTGACTGAACAACTAAACTTCCCTTGTAAGATAAAAGTTATTATTTTACATACAAGCAGCAAAATTGCAAGGATGGACTGATGATTTTAGAGGCAGACATTTGACCACCAAAGGACCTTCTTGCTGTGAGGTGAGAGTCTACAGTTTATTGCCCGTGTAGTCTTAATACCAGTCGGTGTAATCCCTCATTCGTCCAGGAGTGAGCCATCATAGAGAAAGTTTCTGGACATCTCGACTTCCATCTAAAGGTCATTTTTCAGTCTGAGGAGCCAGATTTTACACTGCTCTGAGCCGACTAAGCCCCGCCCTCAGGGAGGTGTTTTACCCTGAAACTACCCTGCCTTCTGTTGAACCTGCTTTTGGACATTACAGTCTTGCTGTAATCTGACTGTCTTTTCTTCACCAGTCTTAAGACCCTGATTAGCATTTGATCATCTTATTTTCTCACTTGACCAAGAGAATGGGACACTTGGACTGAACTTGAACTGAAATGGTGGATAAGATATAATTTGACAGCAGTTTGCAGCAGAGACCAAGCCAAAGATCCACTCGTCCACAGAGCAGCATCATCCACCTTTCTTGTGTTTGAATGCTTCAGTCAGTAAGGCCATCAAACCCCTAAATTTCACCTATTAACCCAAAACATGTAATAGATGCTCAGTCAAAATATGGTTTGCTTATTTGTCATTTAACCATAATTCTAAAAGAAACAGTCTTTTACTTTGTCTGATGACCTCACATGACACTAGTTTCATGTCCAGTCAACCTGAATCAAAGTCAACAGAAAATAAATATACGCTGTGACATAGTGCGGCTGCCACGGCTCGTTTGGGCCGCGTCACCTCACGCTGCAGCCAAAGGCACAAGTGTCAGGAGCAGCTTGGATCAAACCCTGTTCAGTGTTTTAACGGCGATACATGTTTTTGTGTGTACTTAAGGCTCCGGATTAAAGAGTCCACCAAACCACAGCGTCTGTCGCAGCAGCTGGATCGAGCCGTCACCACCATCTTCAAACCTGTGGCCAACCATAATTTCAACGTAAGAAACACTGGAATTTTGATAGTTTTCAGCCTTGTGTCAGTTACCATGGCGACACACTACACTATTCAAATATGAGGAAACATTGCAACGACATTTTTAGAGGGTCTGTAAACTCAAGTATAATATATAAACTCAACTATAATCTGGATTTCAATAGGAAATTATATGGATCTGAGAGTACGTAATTTGGTTTTCTTCACTAAAAGTGCAAAAGGTGAGTCTGACTAATGGTAAGCAATATTTAACACAAATCAGTTTACCTGTTGTAATTTCAACTAAATCAGATTGTTATGGTCAGATTATGTTAAAACAGAACTCAGATTAAAGTCGAAAGCCTGACGTCCATTGCACAACTTTTTCTGTCTGGTAATTGATTTCACACAACAAGATGTGAACACAGAACTGACTCGCTGTGCGATGGTTCACTCGATCAATTGAGGCCATGACACTAAGTCAAGTTTGTCTGAGCAAATAAATTCACCACAGTTGCATCAGTTAGTTGAGGCTAGTGCTACATGTTAGCGAGTGTTTTCACGTTTGTAAAAGTTACTAAATGAGAGAAAAATGGGAAGCTATGGTCCCATTCATGGCTGAGCTCTTAGGCTATTACTTTGATGGCGCACTTGTTTTTACTGTTGGTCGCATGTTTGACAGAGATAGATCGTAGCAGCAGCGAGAGGAGGGCTCATTACAAAATATCAGACAGGCTTGATATAATTCACAGCTTGTCTTTGCTCGTACAAAGTTTAATCTTTGTCCACCGTGAGACCTGTGACCTGCGAATTTTGAGGCACGATTTTCCCCACAATCATTAATCTTTCATTGCAGACGGACAAAATTGTGCTGTGGACACCAGGTTTAACTTAAGTAACAGAGCTTATTCCAGTGAAAAGTGTCAATAGGGAGGTGTCCATAGACATATAATGCTCATGTTATTGATCACTTAGCAACTCTGGTCAGTCAACGGAAGATTTTTGAACTCTAGGGCCAGCCTCCTACATTTTTTCCTATTTACCTTTTTTCTATAAGTTGCGTCCCTTCAGTTGCTTCTTTTTATTTTACACAGAGCTGCCGATTATAGATAAATAAGTAAGACATAAATTGTACAAGTTCAAGTTCAAGTCGTCTTGTTGGTCACATTTTACACAAATCAAACTACTTTATATCATAGTTTAGAAGCCGATTCTTATTAAAAGCCTCAAAAATTAGAGTTTGAAAGATTGATGTGGTGCAAGAAGTCGTGGTATGTACAGGACAGAATGCCAAAATTTACAAATGTGAGTCAAGGTTTGTGCACATAACATGAAACACGGCCAAAACCACCGCCATCTGCAGTCCACAGCCCTCACCGCCTGCTGCTTCAAAGAGCACTTATATGTGTTTAACTGACTTCTTTACTTCGTCTCTTAAGTTTTCATCCAATGACAGACTAACTGTGGGGAAAGTATGGGGTTTACTGTTAAAATTCAGTGTTGAGTGTGAGTTCTTGTACATTATTGAGCAATAGTAGCAATTAAATGAATATCCTGGATTATTCCGACAATCTTATGGTAATCTTAAAATATAAACGTCAGGCCTGTCTCAATTTAGGTTCAAGTATTGCACAGAATTTGCACAAGGGGTGTTAAATTAATGCAGAAATATTACTTTAAACTCACATTTTAGATGAAAACACTGCAGGTTTGATTAATTTTTATTTTAATAATATATAGTTTGCTGTTTCAGTCCGGCCCATTCAATACTCATGTTTCAGATCTCCAAAACAACTATTGTAATAGTATCTCAAATCTAAATACAATATTCATTCATTCATTTCATTTTCTACGGCTTATTCCCGTTAGGGGTCGCGGGTGACTGGAGCCTATCCCAGTGACTTTGGGCCTTAGGCGGGGTACACCCTGGACAGTGACCAACTCGTCGCAGGGCTGACACAGAGAGACAGACAAGGACAGACAACCATTCACTCTCACATTCATTCACTAGGGACAATTTAGAGTTGTCAATTAACCTGTACAGTCATGTCTTTGGACGGTGGGAGGAAGCCGGAGAACCCGGAGAGAACCCACGGTAACACGGGGAGGACATGCAGACTCCACCCAGAGAGATCGTGTGATGTTGGGGTGGTTCGGAATTCGAAACCACGATGTTGGGGTGGTCTGGGATTCGAACCCACGATCTCCTTATTGAGAGGCAGAAGCTCTAGCCGCTCTGCCACCGTGCACCCCTAAAGTGAGACGCCGCAGAAGAGGAAAGCGCGCGGGGGCTCTCGTGCGCCTTCGGAAACGCGGCGCGCGTACGCCCTTACCTGGGATTTTCCTCTCCAACGTCCGCTCACTCAGCAACAAGATGGACGAACTGGCGCTGCTGATGAAGAGGAACAGAGACTTTTCTTCGTCTTCTGTTTTGTGTTTCACGGAGACGTGGCTCAGCGAGTCGATCCCGGACTGCGCGCTCCATTTGGAGGGATTCCAGCTCCTCCGCGCCGACAGACAAAGGGATCTCTCCGGGGGAAAAACAAAAGGCGGTGGAGTCTGTTTCTTCATCAACAACGCTTGGTGCTCCGATGTGACTGTGATCTCCAAACTCTGCTCTCCTGATCTGGAATATCTCTTCATTAACTGTAAACCATTCTACTCTCCACGTGAGTTTGCTTCATTCATTCTCGCCGCTGTTTACATCCCGCCATGCGCGAACGTACACGAGGCACAGCGCGTGTTAGCGGAGCGGGTTTTGAATACGGAGCAGGACTTCCCGGACTCCTTGTTGATCATCCTCGGGGATTTTAACAAGGGTAATCTCAGCCAGGAACTACCAAAGTACAGACAGTTTATTAAATGCCCGACCAGAGAGCAGAACACGCTGGATCACTGTTACACTACAGTGAGTGGGTCCTTCCGCGCGGTTCCTCGCGCTGCCCTAGGGCTCTCAGATCACGCCATGATCCACCTGATCCCCACGTACAGACAGAGGCTGAAGCTCTCCAAACCTGTAGTGAGGACTTCTAAGAAGTGGACCAGCGAGGCAGTGGAGGAACTACGCGCGTGTTTGGACATTACAGACTGGGATGTGTTCAAAACTGCCACGGATGGCTTGGATGAGTACACGGACACTGTGACGTCATACATCCAGTTCTGTGAGGACAGTATCATCCCCACACGCACCAGGGTGATTTATAACAATGACAAGCCCTGGTTCACACCCAAACTGAGGCAGCTCAGGCAGCAGAAGGAGGCAGCTTTCAGAGCAGGGGACAGAGAGAGCTACAAAGGTGCTAAGTACAGATTTAGCAGGGAGGTGTCAAGAGCTAGATCTCTGTACAACACGCGCCTAAAGCAGTCTTTCTCTGCTAACAACGCCTCGGCGGTTTGGAGGACTTAGGCAGATCACCAACTACAAGCCCAAAGCCCCCCATGCTGCTGACGACCAGAAACTCGCTGAACAGCTCGCCTCCTTCTATTCACGATTCGAAATCTCAACCCCCTCCCCCACCTATCTCACTACAATAGACATTTCTGCCAATCACACCCCGGGTCCCCCCACCTCCCCCACTGGCCTTTCACTACACAGGGACAATGTAAGGAAACAGTTTCGAAGTCCAACCCCGGAAAGCTGCTGTACCAGACGGTGTCTCCCCCGCCACGCTGAGACAAGGTGCGGACGAGCTGACTCCTGTCTACACAGACATTTTTAACACCTCCCATGAGTCATGCCATGTCCCAGCCTGCTTCAAGTCGTCCATCATCGTCCCTGTTCCCAAGAAGCCCCGGATCACTGGACTTAATGACTTCAGGCCTGTGGCGCTGACGCCTGTCGTCATGAAGTCCTTTGAGCGCCTGGTCCTGCCCCATCTCAAGTCCTTCACCTCCTCCGCCCTGGACCCACTGCAGTTCGCCTACAGAGCCAACAGATCTGCAGACGACGCCATCAACCTGGCCCTCCACTTCATCCTGAAGCATCTGGACTCCCCGGGAACCTACGCCAGGGTCCTGTTTGTGGACTTCAGCTCTGCATTCAACACCATCATCCCTGCTCTGCTCCAGGACAAGCTCTCTCAGCTCCACGTGCCTGACTCCATCTGCAGGTGGATCACTGACTTCCTGACGGACCGGAGGCAGTGCGTGCGGCTGGGGAAGAATGTCTCAGAGACTCGGACTATCAACACAGGAACTCCACAGGGCTGTGTACTTTCTCCTCTGCTCTTCTCCCTGTACACCAACTGCTGCAACTCCAGCCACGACTCTGTAAAACTGATCAAGTTTGCAGACGACACCACCCTCATCGGACTCATCTCGGACGGCGATGAGTCTGTCTACAGGAGGGAGGTGGATCGGCTGGTGTCCTGGTGCAGCACCAACAACCTGGAGCTCAACGCCCAGAAGACAGTGGAGATGATCGTGGACTTCAGGAAAGTCTCAGCCCCCCTGCCCCCCCTCGCCCTGACAGACTCTCCCATCACCACCGTAGACTCTTTCCGCTTCCTTGGCACCACCATCACTCAGGACCTCAAGTGGGAGCCGACCATCAGCTCCATCATCAAGAAGGCCCAGCAGAGGATGTACTTCCTGCGGCAGCTGAGGAAAGCCAAGCTGCCGGCGCAGATGATGGTGCAGTTCTACACGGCCATCATCGAGTCCATCCTCACCTCCTCCATCACCGCGGTGGGTACGCTGGAGCCACAGCCAGGGACAAACAGAGACTACAGCGCATTGTGGGCTCTGCTGTGAAGGGGATCGGCTGCAGCCTTCAATCTGTCCAGGACCTGTGCGCCTCCAGGACTCGGGACGAGCAGGTCGGATCACAGCTGACCCTTCTCACCCTGGACACGGACTATTTGAGCCACTCCCCTCGGGCAGGAGGCTACGGTCCATCCGGACCAGAACCTCCCGCCACAAGAACAGTTTCTTTCCCTCTGCCGTTGGACTCATGAACACTTTGTAACACCTGTCACTTCAACAATAATACTATTTAAGAACAATCTATTTGCACTACTCATTTGCACATTGCACTATCTGCCAACTGTACATTCTGTATATAGTGTTAGTCTATCTTAGTCTATTTTATTCTTAATTTTATGCATGCCTTTTTATATATTTTTTATATTTTATCCTTTGCTTTATGTTGCACCTACGCCGAAGCAAGTTCCTACGTTTGTGAATTTCACTGACAATGGCAATAAACAATTTCTGATTCTCTGAAACAATTTCTGATTCTAAATACAATATGTCTTTCTGTAATAAACTGAACAAAAAATGAACATAAGAAAGAGAGAGAAAAACAAGACTACCAGACTAAGTTACAGGTCAGATCTGTGGAGAGGCGAGTAACACTGTCACAATGTCAAAAAGAATTTCTTTTTTTCTATCAATAATACACTATTCATCAATATTATCTTTCTAGAAGTCTCCAGTCTACATATTTCAACCTTTACTTAGTAAAAATGTGTTTAAAAATGTTAATGTACAATAGAAAGAACAGTTTGACTAGTCAACTTATCGATAAATTACTAAAATAAATTGTTAGTTGCAGCCCTATTTTCAATATATTTGAGTAATAAAACACTGAATCGAATTATATAATTAAATATATCGATAAGTTGAATGCCAGTGTGCAAAGCAATAACATCTCCATGAAGACGAGCAGGTGACTGACCCCTCACCAGAGAAGGTATAGTGCACTGCTTAGTATCCCATATTATAGTCATCATAATTAACTTTGCTGCTTGATGTCAGGCTTTCACCTGGAAGACTGTAAAGATTTGAATTTCCTCTGAAATAAAGAACTTTGTGATCACTTTGTAAAACCCGTCTGACCCCCGGACATCCCTGAGCTTTGATCACTGGAGCGCGAGTTTCCATTCCGCGTTTCTCTGCACAAAGAAAACTGTAAATGAAGAAGATAAAAGTAGACTTTTTTCCCTCTGGCTCCACTTCAGAGCGAGTCACTGATTTAGCACAGCATTTGTGAATGCTTCTGAACAGGAGTTAGTTCTGTCCTTCAAGATTTACTCAACCCTTTGTTGTGAACGGTTATTATTTTTGGTTGAAGTGTGTTGCCCACATTACAACAATGGCCCTCAAAAGCACTTAACGAGGAATCAACAAAATCCTGTGGAGAGCCTGTGTTTAGACGAACGGTGGTTTTCAAATAAATAATTCACCATTATAGACTGTGCAGTGATTTCTGTTCAAATTCATGATTGTTCTCAGAAACAAGTGCTGCCTGAGAATCACAAGTGACCTCACGATTACACAAAGTGCACTAAACCAATTAGGGCTGCATTATATAACCCCTACTTACAAATATCACTGCACAGTTTTTTCGTCAAAATGTAAAATTGTCCTATTTTTCAGTTTTCCTTTAGTCCTAATTTAGCATCGTCTTGGTCCTTTTTTATTAATGTTTTTGAGCTGTAAATTTATCAGTTTACGTTTAATGTAACTGAACTTAATTACTTATGAAATGTCGCAATATGAAACAAAGCTATTGATAATCATTATTGTATCTGTATTTTCCTTACTCCAAATAAACAAAAACAATACAGTGTTGCTTGGATTTTTGCTCTGTCAGTTTGTGGTAGAGGGGTGCAGAGTTTGAATTGTTAGTGAGAAAAGCAGATGTAGTCGATTTAAGATACAGAAAATACAGTCTTTGGTTTGTTGTTTGTTTTCAGGTGGAGTATGAGAGGAAAAAGAAGTCTGAGGGTAAAATGGTGCGTGCGGAGCGTCAGGTGGTGCTGGACATGCTTTTCTCTGCGTTTGAGAAACACCAGTACTACAACATCAAGGACCTGGTGGAGATCACTAAACAGCCCGTGGTGAGCACCTGAAGGTTGACAAGCGATAATACGTGTTACTCAAGTAAAAGTACAGACACATGGGAAAAAATTACTCAAGTAAAAATATCACTCAAAAACTGACTCAAGTAAAAGTTGAAGAACCAGTTAGAAAATGTGCAAAAGTAATTCACCACACAACTGTGACAAGTTCTCAAAATGTTTTAATTATGACTAAGTTTGATGGGATAGCAGCTTGTGGTAATTCTTTATTTATTTTAGTTTTACATTCGTGACATTGCAGTTTGTGAAGAAAATTTGGAAAATAAAAATGTACAATTATGCACCATTGAAAATACAGAGACAATTTACAGTCAACTGATGCCAATTTTTGACAGTTAAAGCCATCATTCAACAAAGTAAAGTAAAGGTGGATGGTCATATTTAACCAGGAAGTAACATTATAAACTTTATGAAAACTGTAAAACAGCGGACAAATGGGGGAAAATGTTTAGTAAAATCTTAAATATAATCATGTTCACTACGTTTTAGTGAAATATGTCGTCTAATCTGTCCTATAAACTTTAGAGTATCATATTTAGTGATATTTAAAAAGCTTTGGGCTGATTTTTGGTCAAAAGAAGCGACTTTATCTATTAATTTTAATTTGTATACATTTGTTTAAAAAAATGTAGTGAAGTAAAAGTATAGCAACTAAACATTTTACTTAAGTACAGCACTTGTGTTTTGTACTTCTTTACTTTTCACCACTGAGACGTGGGCAGTAAAATGTCAATTTGATTTAAAAGAGAAAGGCTTGATACGATAATTATATTTAATTTATGGGACAATTAATATTATAATGAACCATATCAGAATCAGAATTACTTTTATTTATCCCCAAGGGGAAACATGTGCAACATGTGCAGTAGAGACAGTAAAGTATTAAAACAAAGAAAGATATATATAAAATAAAAATAAAATACAATAGATCTATAATGGTCAACCCCGTTCAACTTAACTTATAAAGTATCTTTATTAATCAACTAAACCCCATATGCATTTAAATATGTAAATGGTTCATTTCCATCATCCATTTCCATAATATGCAGGTTGGTTTGGAAATATGTACAGGACAAATAAGATTTCCCTCATCTTCCTCCTTCCATCTATCTCTCCTCTCTTTCTCTCTCTTCTTCCTCCCTTTCTGTCTCCCCCCTCCTCCTATTTCCGGCTCTCTTCTCTCTCCCCATCTTCCCCACTCCATCTATCCTTCCCTCCTGCCCCTCTTTCTCTCTCCCTCCCAACCTCTAATCCCCCCTTTTCTCTTTTTCCTCTTCCACCCCTTTTCCCATCATCCTCTCCACATTTTCTTTCACAATTCTACCTCCACTCCCAAGGGCCTCTTTCATCCCTCTCTTCTCTTTTCCCCACCTTCCCACACTCCATGTGTCCCTCCTCCTCCCTCTGCCTCTCCTTTTCTATCACTTTTCCCTTCTTTTTCCCTCGACCCTCCTCTTTAACTGTCTCTCTCCACTCATCTTTCTCCCTCTCTCTCTCTGCCCCTCTTTTTCTTCAACTTTTACCTCCTCTCTCTTTCCCCTCCCTCTTCCCATCTTTCCTCCTCTATCTCTTTCCATCCTCCTCTCCCTTTCTTCAACTTTTACCTCCTCACCCTTTCCTCAGCCTCTTTTATCCCTCTCTCTCGTCCTCTCTTGGATGAATCAATCCGGTGCCGTAGATTGCCGGTGCTCGTCGGAGATGTGTAGGAGCAGAGTGGACCTGTAGGTCGGCTGATTGCGGCTGATTGCGTAACCAGCAGCCATCAGAGTAGGAGTCAAGCGCTGTTCCCCTAAAGCACTTTGGCCAACACTCAAATTAACTGAGCTCAAACTCACCAGAGCACATTACAACGAACACATCTCAGTTAACCATTACAGCCACACTTTGTTTACTGGAAATGCAACAGTGACACCTACTGGACTAAATGAGGCTACTGGAGTGACTGGTTTAATTGAACTCTTGTACTTTTCTTAACATGTATTCAGTGGGTGTGGAAATGTACGGTGAGTTGGTGGGACAGACATGAGATGAAATTGTAGTAAAAGTGAAACAAGTTGGACAATGTGATGACCAGTGCTGGAAAGTAACAAAGTACAAAAGTAAAAGTGCTGTGCTTAAGTAATTTTTTCAGGTATCTGTACTTTTCTTAAGTACATTTTACAGTAGATACTTTTACCTCACTATATTTCAGAGCATGTATCTGTACTTTCTACCCCGTTACATTTTTTAACTGGACTGAAAAGTAAAAGTATATCTTAAGGTTTTAGACCTGCTGAAAAGGCTGAGCGGTTTCTTCTTTAGCACATAGCGACATCTTGCAGCAGTACTTTATTACTTTTACTTGAGTAGTTTTTTAAATGTGAGACTTTTACTTGAGTATTTTTTTTGCTGCTGTAACTGTGATTTTACTCGAGTAACAAAATTGGGTACCTCTTCCACCTCTGGTGACGGCCAGGTGGTCCCTAATGATTAGGTCCATGAGAAAAGAAATTATTTATAATACATAAAGGGTTTATCATTTTAAAGGAAAATGATAAATGGAGCTGTTCAATTGATGGTTTGGTCAGTCCTCTAACTCACCAGCACTTCACGTGCATGACAGGTTCTCGTGCTTTCTAATTATTACTTCATTTGGTGAGTCCTGTGGTTCCTTATGTCGCTGGGACAACCTGTCAGGACCCACCTCCAGATTTAGAACTAGTTTTAGTCAGGACTAGTTATAGCTGGAGGATTAGTCTATAAACTATTGTGAATGTTTAAGGTGGTACTTTTCATTAATGGCAGTGTTAGAAAAGAATTAAGTCCTTTGGTTTCTTTTGTAGACTTACCTGAAAGAAATCATGCGTGAGATCGGGACGTACAACAGTAAAGGGGCTCACAAGAGCACCTGGGAGCTCAAGTCTGAGTACCGCCACTACCAGTCTGCGGACGAGGAGGAGACGCAGACCTCCTGAAGAACTCATCCAGGAAAACCTGAAAAGCATTTAAGTTTGTATACACTCAGTATAGTGTCACTTTTGTTTGGAAAATGTATAAATCAATTAAACAAAACAAATGCATAAAACTGTCCTCCTGTGCCTTTGCAATGATACGCACCTTACATACCAGTGCAATCATTTGAGATTTAAAGGGCGAGGCAACTGGTTGGACAGCGCTCTGAGGTCACTAGACAAACACAAAATGTTCCTGCCACGTTTAATGATGCAGCGTTTTCAATTTTAAGGACATCTATAAGTTGGCCTTAAAACCTGGCCACTGGGGAAAAAATTATGGTTCTCTAACGTTATACTCAACCTCCAGATTTTTCACTGTGGTAAACTGGTGTAGGGGTTTAGTGTATTATACTGCAAGATAACCATAAGAATCTTTTCACATAAATGCATAAGTACTAGACTGTCCATCATGCTGCAATCTTTTTTTGTACCAGATACCAAAAAATGTTCTAAAATGTATTCTTTAGCTCATTATCGCTCATGGATAAGTTTAACATGTATAAGCAGAATCCAACTATTCCAATAATGATCCCGAAAAGGTAATTTTGCTTGTAAAAGTCAAAATCAAACAGTCTTATCTTCCAAAACAACTTGATTTCTGTAGATTTGAGGGGTTAGCAACTGATATTTGCGAATCCACTGATTGGTCATCAAAATGGCTTATGATCAGTGAATTAAACTTTTTGAATTTGAGGCACAAGTGATGATTTACAGTTTAATTATACTATCAATGATTTGCTTTCTAAGTACAATTACTTGAACTGTCTCCCAAAAAACAAATTTACATCCTCTACTCCAAGTTAATTTAGTGCAATTACAAATAAAGCTCATCACAAAGTGTGGTGGTGGGAATAGATTTTATTCAAAGTCTTTATCACTTCTGTAACCTTTACTTAAACCCAGGTCTGTACATCCTGACTCGGATCAAAGCTAAAAACAGCCAAGACGTAACAATCCTGGGGTTTCCAGTCCTGAACGGGCCAAAGACAAAAGTTAAAACTAAAATCCATGACCAGTCAGTTCCCATTCCTCAGTCCTTTACTGGTGGTTAGGGGCGCATGACAAAATGATTGAAGTTTCCTGTACAGCATGATGCAAAATAGTGCTCCTGTCGTCTGCATTTGGTGGAGTTCGGGAAGCGGCGGTCAATCGAAAAGCAGATGTTTACTACAGATGTTACTGCAAAGAGAAATGAGATGGTTAAAGAGCTTCACATTTCATTGAAAAAGGTGTACTCAAAGCTACAGAAACTGCAACTAGAGATGTCAAAATCATGCATTTGATCACTTGCGACTTAAGTCGCAATCTAAAAATTATATGAATAAAAAAAACTTTAGTTCTGCAAAAAACTGCAACTAAAAGTTAGGTTTATGTCACATTGAAGTTCTTTATGAAGTCTGATTTCATAAACTAGTCAAACTAGAAAAGTATTGATTACACAATAAGTTGTAGCGTTAATAGTGAATAACTGTTGAACTGTGATGTCTCACAATCGCCACATTGAAACTTTGTCCTGTGACATTCCCGCTGTGACTAAGCGTTACTCATTGCTGCATTTAAGCCTTTGTGCTTTACATTCTCTCAACGATTTGAGTCATATTTCCAGCTGTGTTTAATTGCTCAAGTCTTCAGTAGTGTTACTTCTTAAATAGTTCACATATGTGTTAGACGCTTTGTGTAGACCTGGGGAATATCTGAATTTGGGCTTTAATCGTTCACAAAATAGTGTTAGTTACGTTGAGTACTTACACATTTCTCAATCTCCAGACCAGCTTTCAAGAAGAGCAGATACGGCGTCTGTCCATCCTCGCGATAATCCAGGAAGCCAATGGCGCCTTCCGGGTTCATCGACTCTCCTGTGAAAAACTGAACATCCAGTAAGATCATTTATTCTGTGCGTTTACACAACACATTGTGGCTTTGTTGTTTAGCCATTGAAGGTTAGCGATAAAGCTAGCTCATACATCCAGCACAAATGTGAGCATTTGGATCCCCTGGCGTCATGACTACTTTACACAATCAGTGTAAGTTTTGTAGTCGCGACAGTATCTTGTTAACCTGGAGTCTAGACACACTTAAACGCAACAGATAAAAAAAAAATGTATTTACATAATTGAAACCGTGGAAGAAAACCTATAAAGCCTAAACAAACTAGGGTAAAACTAACAAGTTGTGCTCATGTGCTTGTATGAAAAAAAAAAAAAAAAGTTTAATATTTGGTTTAAGTCCACACACACACTTCTGCCTTTACCTCAAGCTCTTTGTTCTTAACCACCATTTCCAACATCTTCTTTCCAGCCTTCTGAGCTTCCTCCTGGAATGCAGCCACTTTGTCAGGGCTCGACTCCTCCACTTTTGCCTTCAGACTGAAAAAAAACATACGTTAACCTCAAATCAATGTACTTTGGTCTGCTCTTAAAATGTGCCAGAGAAAGAGGTAGTATTTAAAATGAACTTTCTGCCATTTTTACAGATCAAAAACAATTGGACTCCTTAGTTCAGCCTGAACACTCGATTTAAAATGTATGTGTGTAATATGTAAAATAATGCAAGAGCTGAGTCCATTTCTGCCTTAAAGAAATTATGTTTTAACAGCACTTACGCTTTTAAGTATCCCTTAAGGTATGTCAAAAAGCCCTTCTTGTCGAATGCGGGTGTTGTTTGGAGTTTGTGGTTGAGGACGATGTCCACGCCGGACTCCATGGCAGCGTCTGTTCCCTCAGCCACCTCTTCAGCTGACGCATTACCACCGATCAGCGAGTCATCAATGTCACCAACCTTTCTGCTGACATGCTACAAAGAAAAAAACAGTTTCACAGCAGTGTCAACTGTGGCTAAATTCTGAAGGGGGGAAAAATACTGCCAAACTAGTAAAATAAATGTTATGTGTAGAATGTAAATAGTGCATCATCAAAACTTACCTTGCCTTCAACTTCATAAAATAAACCATCTTCAGTCTGTATAATTTTGTAGATGTCAGAGAACATCTCATCACCTGAAAGGATGACATTTTGGAGTTTAAGCACAGTGCAGAAACTAATCACCACAAAAGGCACACAGGTATAAGGCATAATTTGACAAGTAAACCTGATAACCTTTATATTAAATTTTATTTTAAACTGGCAGAAAAGTATCAGTTGCATGTAAATGGTCTGTCGCCTGTTGATGACGTAGGTAGAGGAATTCCGTTACACGACACGGCACAGCCTTTAATTTCCATTTTCAACTTATTTGTTTTTAATCGCAAACAGCCACTTGATTGATGTGAAACTATGACAAATTAATTAACCACAGAAACTGTTCCAAACAGAAACCACCAGAACCTGCCATAAGATAATCGAGCAGAGGGAACACCGAGCGGCGCCATTTGGGACAAAAAACATGATTATCTCACACGGCCACGTAGAAAAGTTAGCATACATCCGATGGGCGCTCTTCCCGGGCCCATGATGAGGACTTCGGGCCGCAAGGGAAAGAGGAAAGTGTAACAAGATATAACCACAAATCTGGCAAGGGCCACGTTTCCGTAAATAACAGTTAGCTGGCTACAAAGCCGCACAGTAACCGCCTCTTTAGCCCAATCATACGTGTCCCATTGGGTAAATACCGAACAAATTCCTAATAAAACTAAAACTACGACTAACGGCGAACCGTTAGAAGTTGTTAACGAGTCACGAGGCCTACAAATGTTAACCGGCAAAATGGGTGTTAGCATTAGCATTTGCGCTAACGGGGCGGCTTCATTGTAAGGGAAGGAAACACGCGCGAGCCTGAGAGCGGCCCAACTTATGAACAACAAGGTATAAAAATAACTTTACAACGTCCTGGTCTGACACGAGATGAAGCTAAAAACGATAGGGTAAAAACAGTCTTACCGCTGACTAGACACTTGTAGATGATCATGTTTGCTGCCTCGGTGTTTGTTCCCACACAGTAAAGGCCTGTCGCTGCTGGTGGAGCGGAGGAAAAAGGGCGAGAGACGCACGACGCAGGCCCTTTACCGTGCGTGCCCCGCTGACGTCGGCGCGGGGTGGGGCCGAGCGCACCGGTATGACAAGATGCATGAGGTACATCCGTCACGTTCTGCAGTGGGATTTGAGATTATCGGTACGCTACGTCATGGAGTCCTGACAAATGATTCTTGATTGGAAGGAGTTTGAGGATCTTTCTCCATTCAAAAGATAAAGTTTAGATGTGATTTCCATTTCTATTATAAAATTATATGTATTCTGTTTGTATTCTGAATATCAATACAGCAAAATATAGTGAGTTCTTGCCTTCTTGGCAATATTGACAAAGTGATGTGAATTGTGATACTTACTACATAAATTCATTATAAATTGCAACGTTATACACTTATTAACCCACTGACTGCTGCATTAAGCGGAATCTAATGGGCTGAGAAGGTGAAAATAATTTACAAATCAATTCTCTGATGTGAACATTACATTTCAGTGGATTTTATTATTCTACAAGATCAAAATATCATTTTAGTAAACTTTTAACACCGGTTTTAAGGGTTATGGAAATATCAGGACACTATGAGGCTTGTTTTTATGTTTTTACATGAAACCTTAGATCTTACTTTTTACTTGACAATATCTTTTACCTTTATTTGAATCCCTTTATTCATTATAGACTCTCCAGTGTTTCCTCTGTGGAGCCCTCTGTACAGGGAGCGGTGGTTCCTCTGGGCCCTGAGTCTGTGTCCTTTCACTGCAGATGGCTCCTCTGATGCTTTCCCAGCTGGTTCACCTGCATTCAGCCTTGCTTACTATCTTAATGTACGTAACATGTGTGTGTTGATGTTCTAATGTGGGTATGGTGGGAACAGGGTGTGGGTGGACTCTGGGGATTGTTTTTAATATATAAATTGTACAATTTCAGGAAAGTGCTTTATAAATAAAGTTTGATTTAATTTGATACCATTCATTTCAATATCAGTCTTGATTCCCTCAAAAATATGCAAAAATAATGATCTAAAAATAACCATCTTAATTTACAGGACAACCTTTTGTAAAGACTTGACTGGTGTCATCTCCTACACTCGTGTTACTCAAATTGTGGTACAAAAACTTCTTCTGGTGGTACGTGGATTGCAATGTTTTCTTGATTTAGAGTACATTCTATTCAGTTTTTGCTCTTCCTTTAGTACATTTCTAGTTTAAACCAATGTGGCTGTATTCCTACTTAAGACCTGGTTCATCCCTAATTTAGACCTAACATAGTCCTGTTATAGACCCAGTTTAGATCTGGTTTAGACCTACTGTAGTCTTGGATTAGCAGTTTATTAACCAGTGCTCAAATGAACCAAAGTCAAATATAAAATGTTAAAACAAATATTTGAAAAGCAACTTTATTTATTCTTCATAGTTTGGTACACAAAGCACCATTTGAATTATTATAATCTCAATCCACAAGTGGTCATCTGTATTTAGAAAACCAACACCTGATGATAGGTAACACCTATATACTCCGTACGACCATTGCTTTGTTTGTCAACAGAGCAAGGTTACCAAACATTTGTGGTCAGAAGACCTTTTATAAATCCAATGAAATCTAGTTCCACAAAGATTTCTGGGCACATTGTGATCAATAGGTGCTTTTTTAAAGGATAACCCTTATTTAACCAATAAGATTAAGACTTGTAGACAGCGGAAAGAGGCAGCAACATTCAAACTCAGGACATGCTAAAAAAAAAAAAAAAAAAAAAGACAAAATACAGAAAATAAAAAGTAGTCAATGTACAACTATACAAACAAGTCAAAATGACTGACAATGACAAAAGATGCAACAAAAACAATAACACTTGTTCACTGTGAACACTGTCACTACGCGCCCAATTCTGACAGTGTTTCTATTGAAATGATACCATGCGTTTTATGGACTGTGCTAAACCTGTTGACGCCTGATGTTAATTTAGTGAGAAATGCTGTGGAGTACTATTTTGGTTATGTAACATCTTGAATGACTAGAGCTGTCCACAGTTGGTGACGACTAGTTTCTTTGCCGGGACACCACCCTTTGTGCCGAGCTCACCCATCTTCTGCACCACGCTCATGCCGTCCCGGACCCACCCAAAGGCCACGTGTTTAAAGTCCAGGTGCTCTGCCTTCTTCAGTGTGATGAAGAATTGTGAGTTGTTTGTGTCGCGGCCCCGGTTTGCCATCGACAGAATGCCAGGGCCGGTGTGTCTGACGTCAAAGTTCTCATCCTCGAATTTATCGCCGTAGATCGACTTTCCCCCTGTGCCGTCGCTTCTAGTTATATCGCCGCCCTACGAGGCAAAAATAAACAAAATATTTAAACGTGGAAGCATGAAATATTTTGTTCCTCATTGTTCTCAGTCTAGTTAAAGAAAGAGCATCTAACACCTGCTCTTGGCCTGAAGGATGGGTTAAATGAAGACTGGATGAACTGAAACGTGAAAGATTAGGGCAGTCAAAATCTAAATGTGACCAAACACATAAGACGGATCACAATACTAAAACTTAAAACTTGATTTTTACACAAAAGAAAAGGCTTGAAACTCAGTACAGATGTTGATACCACAATCTGTAACACAAAACGTCTTTATTTTTCCATGAGGTCAAACTAGTTCTTATAAATTCTATTCTATTCTATTCTGTTTGAAAAAGGCCAAAATTTGTCATGTTTGTTATGTTTTTCTTTTTTCCTCAGTATTAATACTTCTTAAAATCAAATGAGTTTCTAGTTTGGATATCGACTCAATATTAGTAACAATAATCTAACAATTCGACACTCAGGCTACTCTACACTTTTGGATAATTGTCTTATCTACTCTTGCAATCGTATTTATGTCATTGCTTGTTGTCCTTTAGCTTTGTAACTTTTTTATTAGACATTATTCTTACCTGACACATGAAGTCTGGTATGACTCTGTGGAAGATGGAGCCCTTGAATCCAAACCCTTGCTCGCCGGTGCACAGAGCCCTGAAGTTCTCGGCCGTTTTGGGGACGATGTGAGAGAATAGTTCGACGGTGATCGTTCCTAGACTCTGCCCGTCAGCCTCCACCGAGAGGAAAACCTGAGGGTTGGATTCCCGCGAGTGCTCCTGGACGCGGGACATGTGCGGAGACGACACCGAGCCGTTCCCCTCGTCTCCGATGCGACTCTGACACTCGCAGAAGGTCTTCCTGAACGACTCTGTGATCTCGGCTGTTTTGAACTTTGCTGCCAGTTGCTCCACGGCGCCCTCTCCCTCTGAAAAACACAGAAATGTAACACTTGAATAAAGGAATTTATCACTGGTGAATCATGTTTGGTCATATCATTTTGGACACTATGGTAAAAAATAAGGGCATGTAAAGTGATTAAAAAAAAAAGACAATGGAAATGGGGTAAAAAAAATGGTCCTGGGTTCCAGATAAATAGTTTTGACTGGTTGCAGGGATGGGCGATATATCGCTTCCAGTATCAGATGTTTTTTATTATTTTTTTCTGAGCAAAAATGGAAATAGAGAAGTAAATCTTTACACAATAATGCAACAAATGATTTTACATCCCACATAAATAAATATGAAACGCATTTCAGAATGTATCAGTGAAAATTAAATGTGCGAAAAATTGATTTCTGGGCCTTGCTATCAATTTTAAAATCTAAATATCTGTATCGGCAGATATCAGCAACAAGACATAAATCGGATATCAGCTCTAGATACCAATAGGTTACTTTAAATCTATGCTGAAAGGTTTGGAACTGAGATCTACTGTTTGTAACTTTTTTTTTAGGGAACAATTTTTTGTCTAAATTGTCTAAATGTGGGTTTATGTGTAATGACTGATCTGTGCTGCAGTCTTGGCCAGGACTCCTTTAAAAAAAAAAAAAACCTCAATGGGAAGGTGAGATGCTACATGTGAATAGGAAAAAATGTTACATTTAAAGATTTAAACACATAAATGTAAGAAAAAAACCTATTACAAGTTTTTCATCATATCATTTTTTCATGTTTATGTACACATGTGTGTACAAATGTCAAATAAGACATTTGTATGAAAAATTGCCAAAAATACACACATTTGGGACATATAAACCTGAAAAATGGACAGAACCAGGTTTAAATTTCTTGGTTCATTTTTTACACATATTAGTTACAAAAAAAACAAAAAACAGAGGGGATTTGGAATTCCTTATTTAGTTTTTGAGTAAACTAGGTTGGGTTGAAAATTGTCCTAAAAATTCATATTTTGCCTCATTTTTTTGTCTCTAATAAGATATCAAAAATCCTTCTGTATGTTTCGTCAAAATCTTGTTCAGCCTAAGATTATAAAGTTGATGTAGTTGGTGTAGGATCTACGTCAAGTGGTGATCCTTATGTTCTTTGGGGAGAAAAATGCATTTAAGAAAACAGCCTTTACAATGTCCCAGAGAAATCTATGGATGAAGTGGATTAAATGGAAGAATAAAACATCGTTAGGAGCAGATTGGATAGGTTTGTAGCTTCCACATTAAAGCCGATATGTTGAGAGAGCAAACTGACCAAAAAAACAGAAAAAAATGTGTTTTGCCTGTAGTGTCTCGCCTTAAAGGTTGAAAAGCATCGGCTGAAAAAGGCCAAACAGAAAAAAATGGATGACTCACACTGCACCAATTATTTTGCTCTCTGTGTCATGTTCTGCATTTGCAAAAAAAAAAAAGGAGAAACAACAGCATCGACTGACCCAAAGTAAAGCTGGTTACACACATGAACGAGCTGCTCATACCCGAGTAGTCGGTGGCGATCCAGACGAGCGCGTTGGGCGACACGTTCATGGGTTTGAGCTCCATGGCCTTGGTGATGGTGTGGTTGGCGCAGACCTTGAGAATCTGGTCCCGTCTCATCAGGATCCTGTAGTAGTGTTTGACTGGGTGGTACAGGATTTTGATGTCGCCGACGCCGCGCTCCTTCCACTGCCCCAGGTCCCTGTCCCAGCGGTACAGCTTTGTCCGCTCCTTAAACAAGATCTCCTCATCCTCCTCCCCGGACTTTGTCTCCACCTGAAATCCACATCGTCATTAAAGCTAGCGAACACTCATTTCCATGGCACACAACAGCCCTTTGTCCAAGAATACAAAAGGAATCCAAAACAATAAAGTAAATTATAATAAGAATCACTCCAAATACAACTTTGAGTAGGACAATGAGAATGGAAAACAATTATCACATGGTTAAAAGCTCTTAAAAGTCAACTTTGCATAAAATATCTCCTTTAAATCAATCATTTTAAATGGCATAACTTGGAATGTTTTTTTTCCAAACCCATTCTGAGCTAAAAATACGGCAAATCCTGTTTCAAGGGTAATGTAGGAGATTTTTAAAGTTTACATTTTCATCATTTCAAGAACCCAAAGAGGTTCAAGTAAACGTGTCCTGAGTAGTATTCACCTTATTCCTGAAGTTGCCGTACGCGCCGCCGTCTTGTTTCTGTTGTATTAGTTTACATGGAGCAGACGAGCTCAACAGAAAATAAGTTCTACTCGACTAAAAAGTCGTTTTCAGACTGACCAGGAAATCGTTGCGTTGTTGACTTGTTGTTGCTCGTGTTCATTAAACATTTTACACAAATCACTCTACTTTATGTAACATTTTAGCGGCAAGACTTTTCCCTTTTCCCGGCAAACGAAATTGCGTTTACAACAAAAGTGCAAAAAACTGCAAAAGTGGGCGGGGCAGAATAAGGTCAATAGGACTTGTTGTTGAAAAATATTTTCAACAACATAATACATAATATAACATAATATACTAATCCATGTCTGATCCTTGGTGAGTTCTGAGTTGTGAGCACTGTCCTCTTGTGCAGGGCTGACCACACTCTGTGCCTCCAACCAAAGTCTGACTCTGAGCCTCTGTGCTGTGAGGATTTAATACCTGAAGTACAAAGCTTCACACACACAAAAGCAGAGTGACCTTTGTCCTCAGCTGTGTGTTAATTCACTTTATCTGCATCTGTCCTCGAGGGTTAAACAGAGGGGTTCCAGGGAGGAGACAGGACATCCACGTTAATGTGTGGTCGGGTTTCTGTTAGAATCGCATGTATTAACACAAAAACATGTCTTTAAATGTAGTAGTTAAGGTTTAATTATCAGACAAATGTCTGGGAAAAAAAGATGAAATATCACCTTACACCCATAGCTTTTATCATTTTACATTTTAATCCGCTTTTCCCCTTCATTTTTTGCTATAAACAATACGCTTGATATTTAAATTTTGCACATCTTCAAAACAACATTCACGATATTGATACCACCTTGAACTGTAATGTTATTTTAAAAGCAGTAAAACCACAAATTACAGCCATTACCTCATAATGAATGCACATGGGTTTAACTTCATTTGTCCATTACCTCTGGCAGCGACACAATCGGCTCAAAGTGAATATCCACATTATTAGGAGCCTCCTCTTCCTCATTATCTTCATTTTCTCCAGTAGATTTTGAAGCTGCGGCGGCGGCAGAACCGAAAACAGCTGCTCCTGCATTTGCCCAGGAGAAGTTTGAATCTGTGAAACAAAAAACAAACAAGTACGATTAAATAGGCTGAATAACACCTCTAAACTCTGGATACTTGTCGTTCACATGTTGTTAAAGTAACGTGGCTAACCTGTCGTTCCAAATGCAAATCCGTCCGTGTTTTTGGCCAAATCCGCAAACGAGAATCCGCTCAAAGAGTCAAAGCCAAAGGACGGAAGGTTGTCTGGAAAAGAAACAAACAAAAAAATCATGATTAAATTGAATCCTAATCTCTGAATCCTCTTCTCTCACTCAAACCAACTTCAACTTGTCTGAGAATCTCCACATTCTTCTCATTTAATATTCACTCCCAACAATATAAAAAGCATGGGAATCATTTTGAGTTGACAACCGAATAGTTTGCAGACTAAACAGCTCTGTAGTTATCAATTGTCCACATGTGCCAGAATTAATTGACTCTGTGCACAAGGTGGCAGTTGGTCTGTTTATTTTTAGTTCAGCACTTCCTGTCTAATTCATTTCTATGGGGTTTTCGTCCATTGAGTCTAAAATAGATACATCCTGATCGTGCAGTGAACAGTGAGTTGTGCTGGACGTCTCTGACACACGTTAAAGACTTTACAAAACAAGTGAGTGCTTCACCAAAGGACACTTGAGTGTTTATAAAGGGACGTGTCTCAATGCTAACGCTAATGAATAACAATTTAAAAGTAAACAACCCAACTGCCACCTTGTGCACAGAGTCCATTGTTCAGGATACTTAGTATTAAACTACAACAAGTCGATCATCATTTTAGCTTTTGTAATTGTCAGCCGCAATGTTGAAATAGAACTAAGCTTAATAGAAAAAAGATCCATTGACTTCCCGTTCAAAAGTTCATGGTGGCCTGTCACTTTATCAAGCAACAGATTTTAATTTTTAACAGATAAAATTACATAGTGCACCTTTAAAAGAAGAGGTTCCCGTTATGTTATTGTAGTTTGTATAATAGTTAGGTAAATACAATTCTGGAAGTTGAAACTATTCATTGATGAAAAACATTTAAAAAGGACAAAAGGACTAAAAAAGTTAAACATGAGTCTACAAGTCTATGAAGCTCTCTTTGTATTGATAAATATACATCCTGGTCTGTGTTAGAGCTGCAGGATTCATTGCAGTCGAATCAAAATCAAGTTGAATGGACGCACTTAGCAAGTACCAATTTCAACAAAAAGATCATGTGTTATTCTGCGTAAAAAAAACCTCACCCTGTAGTTTAGATCTGTACAGAAGTTCTGAAAGACATGTGACTCTTGTATTCGATTGTGAATTCATATTTCAGTCTAGAGCTGCACAATTTGGGAAAGATATGTGATTGTGATTTCTGATCCGCACTGTCATTAGATTTACAAATATGTATGTTTTAATAATGGGATTCTGTTCAAAGTTCACATTTAAATACAACAAGGAGAAGTGACAAAAATAACATATGAAGAGCCAAAACAATAGAAGAATCACACCTCATAATATGCTTTTAGTCACATTTTTGACGCTTTAAGTTAAGTTTGTGTTGCTTTCAAACACGTTTAGGTGATATTTGTTGCATTTTTGGCACTTACAGTCGTGTTTCTGTTGCTTTCAGTAACGTTTTTGTAGCTTGTTTCAGAACATGTTTTAACAAATCTAAACAGCAGAATAAAACAGGAGCAAATTACTGCACTTAAAAATGCGTCCATTCCAATTGTGATTTCATTTGGAATAATTATGCATCTCTATTTCTGTCTTCCTGTCAATTCTCCTAAAATGTGAACTTCCAAATGTGAAAATCCATAAATTGTAAATCTAAGAAGAATCTATCGGACAATTTGCCATTAGTTTGTTTTCACAAATCCTGCAGGTGCCTTACCTTGAGGGACTGCAGTGTCCTTGACCATGTGCAGCTCTAAGCTCTTCTTGGTCGACAGGTCGATGGGGGCGCTGCTGCTGCTGCTGCTGCTGCTGGGGGTTGTGGTGGGAGGAGGCGCTGCTTCACTCTGACTCCCTTTGGGCTGTTTTGTCTCTGGCTCCTCACAGACAGGGGGCGCTGGTGAGGCCTCTGTGCTGCCTGATGCCTGCTCCTCCGAGGGTTGAGGAGGATCACTCAAAGTCTTGTCTTTCCTGGTGAAGCCATGTAACTGTGCATCCTGAAATAAAACATTCAAAGTGTCAATCTAGTCAACTTTTGCCTGTTTATTTAAGAGTCAGAGGAACCAAACTTTCATCCCAATCATTCCGGCTGATTTTCCCCAAAACACCAGACTAAAATTCCCTCCAATTCAATCTGAAGCTGATTCTGAACCCTTTGGAGAACAAACAAATGTCTGGGCTCTTTGAGAAGATGAGAAATCAGATTTCAATTCAAAGTGGCTTATTTTGGGTAAATATAAAGAGTTACGCTGCTGTTGGGAGATAGTGACTAACGGACACGCTTTTTAATAAAAGAGATAACCTTTTCCATTTATATCCAATTATATTATTTATAGCTGTGTGTTCATTTGAAAAATAAAACTTAATATTGCCCAATATGGTATTTTCTCCTTTTTCATATAGAGACTTAAAATGTAAGTTTATGAGTATTGTGATTATTATTTTCAAAACTGACAATTATCACTAAAAACCACATTGTAATCTGGATTAGTCCCATACCAGGTCTTGCTGAGCTTTGCGGACCTCGGTCTCAAAGTCCTCGCTCTTGTCGTGGTCCGTGTCGCTGTCGGGGCTGATTCCGCAGAAGAAGTGCGGCGGCAGTTGCAGACTCCGCGCCCTCTGCTCCTCTTCAGGGGTCGGCTTCTTCTCCCACACAACCACACAGTCCGCTTCTGACGGGACAGAGCACAAATACACCACCTGAGTATTTTAGCAGCAAAGTGTGTAGTTGTGTTACCAAACCATAACTGACCCTGACCCCCAGACTGGTTTACTTTGGAGCACATTGGAACGGTTCTTTTAATGGTGGTCTGTGTTTTCATGCACAGGGCGTGGCTTGCAGGGGTCCTCTACGAGAGCACCTGATTTTTGGTATATTTAAGCAAGTTTTGCTTTTTTCAAAAGGTCTAGCATGGGGGCCTATGCAACTATACTTTAGTGTTTTTCAAAGAAATATTCAAATTCATGATTTGACTAGGATTGGCTCCACCACGTTGCCATTTAAATCTTATGATCATTGGAGTTGAATAATAGCAGCACTGTCTGAAGCGAGCCAGAAAAAATAATAATAGGTATCTGATGGCCAATTTAAAACAGCCAAAGTAAAAAGAAACAGTGCAATTACTCGAAAATATGGTAGAAATACTTGTTTTGGGAAACATTATGTAAAAAAGGTTCAAATGTATGTATATTTGACTCACCATCTCCAGTGGCTGCAGCCTGTTTCTGTGGAGGATCCAAGTAGAGCTTTCCATTTAAAGCCTGCACCGCTGACTCAAAGGTCTCATCTGAAAAATCACACATTTGAAAGTTGAAAGATGAGTGTTTTCTCAGGTGAAGATAATGCCACGACAAACGCTCTCAAATCAGAGTGGAAGGCCTGGAATTATACAGAAGAACCCTTTAGCCTATTTGTGTGTAACCCCCTGATTCATGCTGTATCCAGAATTTGGTTAAGATGCTTTCATTTTTTCATACTGTGTCTTATTTTTTAAAGTCAGCTTTAGGCTAGGGCTGGCCAATTTGAGGACGAAGACTGAATCAAATCTCATCCTTGTGACAATCTGCCATTTTGGTGATTTGTCATCAGTGCTGCTCAGTGTTTGATACAGACTTTTGCTCAAAGACGCACTTTTCTCCACCCACTCCTCTCATTGGTGGATATTACCAATCACATGAAGTGTATTTATGAAAATAAATAGTTTTGGTTTAAGGCTTGGTTTTAGTCTGTATTGTCCAGTTAATGAATAGTAAATAATAATAATAAAAATACAAGTAGGGATATTAATTAATATAAGTATTCAGAATAATTGTTGAAGCCTTACCACATACTATACATAAGTCTGATCTCGGGTTTTATAAAATAATGATATATCATTTTTGGCATATCACCCATCCCTCGATTAAGTGTATTTGATACAATATAGACTGCAAACAAGAAATATATAGGGTTTTAACTTTGGAAACAGCTGCAGTGACACAAATGGTGACTGATGTAAACTCACCATCTTCTGACTCATCGCTGACGTAGCCCGGCTCGTTCTTGTAGCAGAAGAAAGTAAGTGGGAGCTGGAGTTTTTTGGCCAAAGCCGCCTGTTCAGCAGTGGGCTCTCGAACGTACACAATCTCCACGTCTGAGTCCTCATCTGAACCTGCACTTCCTCCTTCTGCCGCTGGAGGCGCTACAACCCAAGACACAAGACAGCTCAGATACAAGCTCCAACAACTTGATTCAAAAGTTAGTTTCACTCAGAAATCCTTTCATGCAAAGCAGAACAAAAATTTAGATTTAATGTACAACATTGCACTAAACTATGCATCGTAATCTTGTGATAGTGGAGTGCAGAAGTTTGAGCACAGGTTGGTGAAGTGCACTACTTTAGATAACTATAGTGCAAGGAAAAGTGTTTAAGTGTTATGATTAAAGATGTGTCTCTGAATAGTTTTAAAATTTCAAATAGACTCAAACAATACTTTTCCGTTTGAGTCCATTTGAACTTTAAAAACTATTTGTATCAAACTGTAGTTAACAGTTTTGTGGTTGTTGCATTTGCCAGTAGCCATTCATGAGCCAAGGTTTGAGTCAACACTTGGACAGGAGTAGCATTTCACACTGTTGCTAGACTTCCTAATCTAAATATGGTTTATGTGACGTTGGCATTCCTAAACAGGGACCCCCACTGACGAATCTCCACATATCATCTTTCAACACATGCACGCTTTAAACATGGCTAACTCTCACTATACAGCATGCACGGATGCACTACAGTACAATAAGCATGGTGCACCCCCGGGACCAAGTTAAATCAAAATGGCAATTTGAAATTAGGGAGTATAACGTCCTTTTCTTCATTGGGTCTTTTTGTTATATATAGAACTCGCTTGTGGTTTAGACCTTCCTGCATGTTTTCAAATGCCTATAATTCTTGTATTCGTTTTGGTGATATTTCAGTTACGGTATTTCTCAAAAGATGAATGCTACTGGACATTTTAAAAATCACAGCTCAAATATTTATGTTGATAGCAAAAAAGCTAGGTCAGTGCATCTCCCAAATGTATGATGCCTATGCACTTCCTAATCACCGCATTAATATTGGACATCATGTTGATCACACGCATACAACTCAAAATCATGCAAAACAATTGATACAGATGCGGTTATTGGTTACAAACAACAAAACTTTGGCCATTTTAGTTTCATTTGTTAAACATCCTGATGAGTTTGTTTGATCCACAGTCTGATTGTTATCCTGTTATTTTGAACAGAACACACTGCTATTCCACCTACAGCTCATGCGTCGTTAGCTTTAGTGTGTCTGGTCCCACTCTCCGTGCACCTGGGTTAGCTCTAGTAGGTTCCAGCAGGTAAAACACTGCAGTGGTTAAAATACCTGGGGGATCAAACTGGGTGGTAATTGTGCTGCTCCAAATAGCGATGGGGTTATCATTGAAATGTCTAAGGTCCAGGCCTAAAGGATGACCACGATGAGGATGGGTTGTTGTAATTGTGAAGTTGGTATGACAATAAAAAGGCCAAGACGAAAGGATTTGACAAACAATACATTTTTTCCCTCTATTTTTATAGCACACAATAAAATAGCTAAAATTGTGTACTTCACTACCTTATGAAGTCAATATATTTTTGTAACGTTTACTTAATTGAAATTTAAAGACCTAATAGTTCAATTTACAGTTCATTTGGAATACAATGATTTATATCCTATATGTAATGTGTATGAAATAAAATATTTCTTACCGTTATCGGGTATCTTGAACACTGGACTCCCCGATGATGTCCCAGAGGCTAGTCCTAAACTTTTAGCTTTGGTGGTTATGGACTCTGCCGTGATCGAGGTGGATTTTGGAGAGCCAAAGATCTTTTGGATGCTGTCTGAGCCAAATACAAACTTGGGAGGAGACATGACTGTTTTGGCTACGCTGCTTGAACTCGCCTGGCCCTCAACTGAACATGAAACGGTCTCAGGACATGGTTTACTTTTATCTTTTGTAGTTTCTTCCAGTATTGCAATGGCTGCCTTTCCACAAACTACTGTATCACTTTTAGACGGAGTAGTGGTAGTGGAAGTAGTAGTTGTAGATGTATCTAAGGGTGCAATTGGTGTCATCATTTCTTGTTTTTCTTGTGCGATTTTTGCTTCATCAAAGACCTGTTTAAAATTATTAGCCGTGTCTTGAAGTTTAAACCTTACAGCTAGCTGCTCGATCTTACCATCCGCCTCTTCAGCAAAATCCATAGCCACCCAGACCCATGCTCTCTCTGCGCCCTTCATGGGTTCCAGTTTCATTGTTGCTGTTATCCAGTGGTTTGCACATAGTTTAAGGACTTGGTCTCTCCTCATTATAAGTCTTACACGTTTTGTTGTAAGATTCTGCAATATTTTGAGATCACCGATGCCTTTTTCTTTCCATTGGTTCACATCGTAGCGATAAAGTTTGGCTCGATAGCAGAAAACAACTTGCTCATTCTCCTCACCAGTAGATGGCTCAATCAGTTCAGGCAGAGTGCAAACCGGCTCAAAGTACTGTCCGTCTCGCTCTTCCTCTTGGGCGCCATCCTCGTCGTCAGTGCCCACCGATGCTCCGCTTTGGTTAAGTTTGGCAGGAGACTTTGATGGACTTATCACAGGCTGGAAATTGAAGCTAAACCCGCTTGATGCCTCACCAAAGCAAAACAAGTTTTTTCTCAATGGACTGCTTGTGGTGGGGGATGCATACACAGATGTCTCGGTTGTATCGTCAAGTGCGTCCTCCCTTAGATCATAGTTGTCCCATTCAAGTGCTGGTCCTGTTGTTTCGCCTTGCGATTTTATTACAAGACTACTCTCTCCTTCCTCATCTTTTAATTTCATCTTGTCATCCGTCAAAAAGAACTTTAAATCTTTCAAACCGGACTTCATTTCTTCCGCTTTCTTTATCAGATGTGCGGTTCGTCCGGTATCGACAAGTTTGTGAGGAGTCTGTAAAGGAATATCAAGCAAAAGTCTCTGGCACTCTTCGAATTTCTGCTTGAACTCTTGTGCAAGCTCTACTGTTTTAAACTTGGCGGCTAGCTGCTCCAACCTGGCATCTCCATCTGCGAAGTCGTTGGCCATCCACATCCACGCCTTGTCCGATCCGGCAAGTGGCTTGAGATTCATCGTTGTGGTGATCCAATGGTTTGCACACACTTTTAGGACTTGTTCCCGTCGCATTAAAATTCTTAGTCGACCGTTGCTGTTATTTTTGAGGAATTTGAGAACTCCTACACCGCGTTCTTTCCACTGGCTAATATCGGCATCAAACCTAAAGAGTTTGACTCTCTGGGAATACAGAAGCTCCTCATCTTCTTCACCTGTCACCAAATCAACTTTATCTGGCATTTGGACGACTGGTTCAAATTGTATATCATCATTTTCTTCGGTCTTGTACATGTCGTCTTCTTCACCCTCTTTCGTAGATTCTGTTTTGGAGGGAGTGGCTTGAAATGAGGTGAACAATTGCTCTCCAGCTCGGGTGAAGCCTTTAAAATTTGGATCCTTTTCACCGAATTGGAAACTGCCGCCCGACGACTGGGCTAAGTCTGCAAAACTAAAACCACTAGACTTGCCAGATATAAGTGGGTTTTCCTCCTCAGGTTCAGCCGCAGTCGTCTCTTTAGCTTCGTTTTCGCCAAATTTAAATCCGTTGCTGGACATTTTAGCAAAATCAGGGAAAGTCAGTGTGCTGGCCTTTGGAGCCGATTCTGTTGCAGCTTCTTTTTCATTATGTTTGTCTGCGATGCTTTTAAGGAAACTAGACGCAGAGCTTGATGGTGGCTCCTTATCTTCAGGTGCGTCTTTTGCATCTTCTTGAGTACCAAACTTAAAACCACCTGCCGGCACTGAAAAGGAGAAACCTGAAGGAGTTGCAGTACTAGAACTCGTCGACGGGGCTTCAAATTTGAAAGATGCAGCTGAACTTTCTTTCTCTTTGCTTTGACCGAACTGGAAAGAACTGCCCGTATTTCCAAACGTGAATCCACTTGAAGACGACTGGCTCGATGAAGATTTTGGCTTGAAACTGAAATTAAATGAAGATGCAGAAGAAGCAGCTGTGCTAGTTTTTTTGCTTTCTTTAGCGTTAGGATTTGGGGCTTGGCAGGCAATGCACTTTTGAGCTGAAGAGTTGTTTCTCAGAAGACAGGTGTCGCAATCCCAATCTCCTTCCTTCTTGGCGAACCTCGCTTCAAACGGGATGGGGTTAGCTGTACCGCAGGATACACACGCAGCGGCTGAAGCTTCATTTCGAACAAGACAAGTATCGCAGTCCCATTGGCCAGGTTTTTTGCCAAACTTTGCAGCCAAATCAATGTCCTTTTTAGCAACAGGTTCTGGGGTACTTTTTGTTTCAGACGGCTGCGGTGGTGTAACTGCCTTACTTGATCCCCTGACCAGTTTGCATGAAGAGCAGGTATCAGCTGAAGTGTCATTTATGGCGGAGCATTCCACACACGTCCACTGGTCAGGCTTTTTGCCAAATCCAGCGGCAAAACCAGAGAAAGCATTATCTGTAGCATCAATTGGCTTTGTTGTGCCAAATGTGAAAGAAGATGGCATTGATGCTCCAAAACCACTAAATCCAGAGAATCCTGATGAACTTGCTGGTGTGCTGCTAGCTTGACTGGGATCTACACCAAATTTGAATGAAAATGGACTGCTTTTGTTCTCAGTCGGAGCTTGACTGTCGGTTGATTTTGCATTGGGATTAGGAGTTTGACAAGCAGCGCATTTTACAGTTGATGGTTTATTCGTAACACAACAGACGTCGCATCGCCATTCCCCTTCTTTAGGAGCAAACTGCGCCGCCAGTGAATCAGCGCGTGCAGAAACACCAGCTGAACTTGAAGTACTAGACTGTGTTGAATCTGTTCCAAATTTGAATGTAAAAGGACTGGTTTTGGTCTCAGGAGGAGCTTGAACGTCTGTTGATTTTGCATTGGGATTAGGAGTTTGACAAGCCACACATTTTACAGTTGATGGTTTATTCGTAACACAACAGATGTCGCATCTCCATTCCCCTTCTTTAGGAGCGAACTGTGCCGCCAGTGAATCAGTACGAGGAGCTGGGGCACTTTCTTTTTTCTTCGGCTGCTCCTCTTGTGCTTTCTGCACGATTTTTTGTGCCTCTTCGAATCTCGATTTGAAAAGTGCAGCTTCGTCAACAGTTTTGAATCGAATCGCCAACTGCTCTGGTTTGGGCTCCTCGTCTGCGTAGTCAATGGCGTTCCACACCCAGGATTTGTCAGAGCCAGAGTTCGGTTTCAAAAGCATATCGGTGGTAATGTAGTGATTGGCGCAGATCTTGAGAACTTGCTCTCTTCTCATAAGGAGTCGCACCTTTCCGGTAATGTTATTTTTTAGAATTTTAACATTACCAATTCCTCTCTCTTTCCATTCTTTTGTCTCGTTGTCAAATCTAAATAGCTTGGCCCTGTTACAAAACATCTCCTCCTCATCTTCTTCACCCGTTTTCACATCTACTTTATCTGGCAGAGGGACGATTGGTTCAAAATGTGGGCCATCATCATCTTCCTCGACGTGACTACTATCGTTGTCGCTTTCTGATTCTCTCGCCTCCTCTGCTGCTTGTTGTGGCAAACCAAACACAGGTTTAGACACTTCTCCGAATTTAAATGGCTGGTCTGCCTTTCCAAATAGATTCCCAGTGCTTACATTTTGAGCAGGATCAACAAAAGAGAAACCTGAAGTACTCTTGTTGCCAAAAGTAAATATATTTGATTGTGCGGGCGGCTGGTCCTGGGTTGTTGGTTTGTCTTCGGTTTTAGGAGGAAGATCTGAGGTTAGCAGACCAAGTAAGCTTTCTGAATGTTTAGACTGAGATGCGGAAAAGGTAAAATCACCATCATTTGATTTAAAGTTGGAGTTGAATTTAAATGCAGTGGATGGAGTAGACTGGGTAACCACGCCTGCTCCGAAAATAGGGACTTTAGGTGCTTCAGCAGGTGCTTGGCCAAATGAAAGCTTTCCAAAATCCACTGGTTTTCCTTCAGTGCTTTTTGCAGGCTGGGCTGGGACTACCGATGGTTTGGTGAAGTAACCAGGCTCAGGTAACGAAGGGTTGGAAGCAGTTTGTTGGCTTTGGGCATAATATTCTTCACTATAAGGAGAGAGCAGGCTGGTAGCAGGGGATTCGAAGCGTAATGGGGCACCAAAGACTTGTTCTTGAGGGGGGAACATGCATGGAGGCCCGGCCTGCAGAGGAGGGGTGTGAGTGGGCGGTTGATAGGAGTACATGTGCTGCTGGGGGGGCATTCGGTTCATACCGTACATGGGACCCTGGAATAAAGTTAATTTGTTCAAATCTCTCCCAGAAAAAATAGGCAATTACAAATAAATTTGTACAATTGATCTTTTTGTCGTTTTACCTTGGTTGGGGTCACATTTGTATTTGCAGTTCGAAGGAGATACTGAGAATTGTACGCTGGAGATTGGTTGTAATACACATTGGGGCCTGTGGTAGAAACTATAAAGAGAAAAATGCAATTGTAGTTTTTAAGTTTTAAACAATCACTATCACAAGTCTAGTTTAAATATGTATTTGAGACAAGGCTGCAAAAATATAACAAGCCATGATACCCTTAAAGGGCCTGTACCTGATTTTGAACCGTGAGACAGAACATGTGTTTTGTTTGAACCCTTAGCCCCGCCCACACAGTCCTTCCTTTCACTCAATATCAGCAGCACCATGACTCAGAAACGACTGTCTGCAATAGTCTTATGCAGTCGTTTCCATATAGTTTCCTTAACTCTTTCAACAATTACCTTTTAGCACTGCACCATGAGAGAGAATCACATGTCTGGCCTAGTGTCAAGCAGTTATTTTCCCATGATTCTTAGTGTGCCTGATTGGTTCAAAAGCCTGGCAAACGCTTCTGCATGTAGAATATGCAGATTATACATTACAAACCCAATGTCTTTCCATGAAGTTGCTTCTATCAAACAACGTGAACTTATCTTAACTAGAGTAAATAAAAATCAGGTACAGGCCCTTTAATCTAATTACAATTTAATTGGTTTATAACAGTGTTGGCATTTAAGTATTTAGAGCTGATATAACCTTAATTTAGTCATAAAACATTTTGTTTAGGCACAGTGCCATGTAGGTATGTAACATTTCAGTTGTTTGATTGATTAATCGGTTGATCGTCTTTTAGTGGACAAAAATTCTTTGGGATTATAAAGGGTTCCTTTTTGGGTTTTCAGCAGAAAGGAGAAGACATGGAGTGAGATAGCAGGAGTTCTACGATTTATTTCAGTATATTCTATCTTTTTCCACAAATAGGCAGTTTTTTTTTTTTTTTTATAATATTCATATGCGCACCAGTAATACATCTGTCTGGTTTTAGTCAACCAATCAATGAACAGGGCATGCATTTAGTCAACCAGAAGAATAAAAAAAAAAAAAACCTGCTTTAATCCTGGTTTAGATCAGATAAGCCAAACAGAAATTAGCATTGCAATCTATACTACTCATTTTATATGACTGATTATGTATATCACTCACCAGTGAGAGGAGCCCCGTGGTAGGACTGGACAGGGGTGAAGGAGTCCTGCAGCCCCTCAGCTCCATAAGAGTCACTGTAGATTTTGTGATGAGGAGAACCCATAGTCCCTGATGCATTATGTCGCAGATCATGGACTTCATTCTGTTGCAAAATACAAGAGTGGACACGAGTTAGCGTATACAGTACTACTTTCAGATGATAGCGTTAAACAATTATTTTTCATCTGACTAGGATTGGTGAGAACTTCTCCGCAAGCACAAATGCGCTTAGGTAGTATTTGTAATTTCACAAAAGTGTCAATGGATTTTCAGTTTGAAGAGTTTCTTGCTGATTTGTGTGAATGACAGACCTTGAGCGCTTCAACTTGCTGACACAACATCTGGAGAAGACTTTTCTGATCCTCTACCCAATGAGGAGGAGTCTTTGGAGAAATCTTGAAACCAAAATATTCAAATGTCAACTTTGAGTATACATTTCTCTATATAAATGATGGACTTAAAAACATACCAAGTGTCGTTTAGAAGGAGAGACAGTGCTTTTGTTTGGCGAGGGTGTTGAAAACTTGATGTGTGAGATCGTAGCGGAGATGTCGTTGCCGTGCGCTGGACTCGAGTGCGTTGGCCCTCTTCTGTCTGGCTCCTTCTCGTCTTCCTCGTCCATGGCCTCTCCACTGTCGCCCAGCTGCTGGTTCACATCGTTCAGGAGGTCCACCACTTCCTCCATGGACACCGGCAACTACAAAACAAAAATATAATTAATTTTTGTGTATACAATATGACGAGAATGAATTATAAAAATATTTCACCTGAAACCAAAATGCAAACAAAATAAGACTCGACTCACAATTTACTAAAACACAACTAAAATGACTTCCAGCTTTTACTGCCAACAATAGACTCAAACTCTCATCTTTACTCTTGTTTTAAAAGGTGTAACTTTCACAGTGGAGGGTCTACCACTTGCTCGTCTCCATGGAGAGATTATTGGTTTTCCACTAATGTTCCAAAGAATGGCATTAAACATATCAGTTTCTGCAGTTCAGCATGCTTTTTCTAGGTATTTTTTAGCAATCAAGAGGCCTGTAATTCAATAAAAATAAGATGCTGTAGATAAGTTTAATGCTATAGTGTGGAATTTTCCAGGCAAAGCAATACCAGGTTGCAGACACTCTGTCAAAAAGTTACATGGTGCACCTTTGATGAATGAATGAATATATACTTGGCAACATTAGGTGTGCCACAAAAAATGTGTTGTAATAATTAAATATCCAATTATTTTTAGACCCTTCTAACTCCATGAGACTATTTTGCTTGCTGACTTGTCTTGACAGTTCAGAATAACAAGATAACATTTTAACAATGCCTCACAAAAACACAACTTTTGAATACATCGATGATCCCAAATTTCAAAACCTGTTGTAGTTGGAAAAAATGAACATAAACTTATGCCTGTATTAAAATAAATAAACTTCAAGTAAGAAACTATCAAAACAAGTCTTGGAGTTTTTAAGGAGGGAAGAATGTCTATTAAACCCAATGCACCATCTTATTGCGGCAGAACAATAACAACACAAAAGAATACTACGCCTGTTTGGAGACAATTTACAAACTTATCAAAAACACCGACCTTGTCAATTTCCTCTGCGTTGGCATTGTAGATTTTGGACAAATACGCTCTGAATTTCCTCAAGAACATTATGCATCTGTCCTGCGTCTCCTCGACCCCGTTACTGGCCTCTTCTGACAGACGCTGATAGATCTACAGCAAAAGCCACACCACAAGTTATTGTCTTAAGTTCCACTTTGTGTCCAACTGATAAGACTTAAAGATTAGGAATCACAACACAAGAAGCAGTAAGCAGAAACCTGGGCCAGATGCCAAATGGACGATATATTGTTGATAGTTTCCAAAGTGGCGATTGCCTCCTCAGTTTTGCCTTCAATGTCCAGAAGTGTGGCAAATGCAATTTGGGCTTCCTCCTCAAGCGCTTTCACTGATGAGATCTAAAAAGAATATTGTTTTAAGGGTATATATTTTGAGAAGTGTGGAATTCAAACATTTTCCATACATTTTTACATCACTATCTGAAAAGCATTCGTCAAGAAAAAGTGTACAATTAAAATTCTAACCCTGCAAAAAACCAGAAACGTAGTAAAGATATACATACCTGAATGTCTTTAGATGGAAAGTGAATGAAGAGAGGGTCCAGGGGCTCGGGAATGCTGCGTCGATGTTTGATTTTGTCCAGTAAAGGCAACACAATCTGCCAGTAGTGAACACTGCGGCCGATGTATTCCTTCTGATCGTAGTAAGAGTTTACGGCATCACCCTGGGTTCAGAAGAAAACTTTATTTCACTTTTTGACATAGACAATAACATTAACATACCTATTTTATTACTACTGAATGCAGAAAACCTGAAATTCCTCCCAAATTCAGTTTTTTCAGAATATTGAAACTTTATATACTACGTATCACGAAAAGTACAAAAAGAGAACATGTTTTATTTATGTGTAATGAGCAAATTGTTTTGTGCACAATAATCTGCAAAACAGTAACTGGATGCAAAATCAATGTCCTACAAAAGCACAGTTGAGACTTTTGAATACATTATTGATCCCAAAAATCTGTGATAGTTGGATAAAATTTATATAAATAAATAAACAAAATTATTTAAAACATGAAACCTCAAGCAAACCATCAATAAAAGTCACTTGAGACATTCTTCACTCCTTAAAAACTCCTTATTATGACAAAATTTCCCTAAAAAATTCCCCAATTAAAATGTAAGCCATTTTCAACCCTTTGGAGTTTAAACAAATGGCTGGGCTCTTTGTGAAGTTGACACTGTAGTTTAGTTTTTGCCTCTGCTGTCTGATTTATTCCAACTGTAACTGGTTACAAGATGCACAGAGAAACAGAAATGTCTGATTTCAAATGTCACAGCTCTTTTTTGTAAATATAGAGGTGTTAAAGCTGCTCTTGGGAGATATTGACTGACTGACAGTAGGTTGAGCATTTTCCGTGTCCTTTCTGCGTCCTTACAATTCCCCTTCCAATGTCGAAGCCTTTTCACTGGAAATGAGATTTCTGGACTTGTTATAAAGTCATAAAGCCCAGATGAAATGCTTATAAAAATCGTTATTTCGTTCCTTTGAGGGTTTGGTGCACAAACTGATAATGATTCTTCTCAGAATGATAACCAATGATGTATAACTTGCACCAGAAGATGCTATTTTTTGTCACACAATTGACAAATTGGAATGAATGGAGAATCAATGTGATTCTTTAGAGGTTAATTTTAACACAGGGGCCTGACAGAGAGGCACAGGTGTAAAACATGTACAGGATCTAAAAGGTTGCTCAAGACGTCCGTGAGCTATTTATCTCCTGCGTGTGTTTATAAGAAGCCCTGCAGCAGCATTTAGACAGCCAACTCCCTAAAGGTGTTAAATGTGCTGCACAAACCAAAATGATCCATGAAGCAGACACATAAATGATAAAATACATGATAATTATTCTAAGCAAAAGGTACAGAACAAATATGCAGGTATTTTGAATACAACTTTTTTTTGTTACACACATGCAACATATAAGATAATATAATCATAATATAATATAATTAATACCAATTATTGTGAGCTACATCAGCAGATACACATTTATACACTGGTTCTTGATCTTACTTGGGCGTCAATTAACTCAATTTTTGTATTTGATTTGTCGTATTCAACTATCATTCTATTTGCTATTTGTTACTACTTTTTGTATTATATTTTTGATCTAATGTCTCCACGTTATTTCCCACAATCAAGTTTTCTAAAGAAGATTATATAGAATCTAAGAGAATATGGATATATACATGTGTATTCCATGAAATCCTTCAGTGACTGGTAAATGCACCCTAAATATGATTTCATTAGAAGAGAGAGGTTTAATAGTTTTTCTTAATGAGGGGAGTGAAGTGATAAATTGCATGTTGGTATAAACGCTGTGTGTTTTTACCGTTTGGTTGAGGACTTTGGCCCAGTGAATGGCCAGCGCCGGCTGCAGTCCGTGTTTCTCTCCAGCTCTCAGAGTGCTCAGTCCGTGCTGCACGATCATCCTTAGCTTGGCCGACATTCCAGGTCTGCAGATAAAAATGTACTTTACTACACATTCACAACAGATCAAGAAACATTCAGTATGCAGCAACCAGACTTTAATATGGACTGGATTCAACTAAAATAATACATGCTCTGAGCAAGGATTAATCAATTAAAATAGTGGCATGGCGATGGCAAAAGCTGTTATTCAAAGCCAAAAGTCAAATTATTTGAATCTTGTGCAAAAACCGCTATGTACACAGAAGCACTAATAGTGAAGAGTCTCTTCATAAGTGACAAAGCAGATTAAACTGTACAGTCCTATCTTTTGAATGGCGAAAACTCCTCAAAATGTTGCCTTTAACATTAAGCTGAAACCCATGAATAGTCAACATTATAATGTCGACTGATCAATAATCGTGCACATTCAAATCAATAAGAACCAAAACAATAATACTTTTACAAGTATTTATGAATTAAATCTACAATCCGAAAAAATAGATGTAAATGTAAATTTGTTTTTGTCCAGCTGTTTTTGTCACATTAACTTTATTTTATTCAGAAAGTTCTATTTTGAAAAGCTGGTCACAAACTTGACAAAAGAAAATTAAACATCTCACGTTTTTTGGTCAAGATTTCAGTAGTCATGAACAATTGCTAAATCATATTGTTTTTTTTCTCAAAATAATCATGAACAGTGAATTATACTGTGACATCCCTATTAACAAATGTCTAACTGAATAAATGTTGATAATGCAGGCAAAGGCTACACATCTTCAGCCAGTGGTCTATAGTATTTGACTTACGCGGCCCGTTTGTGGATGAGGCTGTAGATGGCGTCCCACCACTCCCGCTGTCTGTCGGTGGTGAGGAGGCGGATCAGGGGCAGAGGGAGGCAGCGCGGCTCGTACTGAGGCTGGTTCACGCCGGCGCCGATCCTCGCGGTCTCCTGGAGCTGACAGTGACTGCAGAAGACCACGCCGTGGACAAACACCTGCAGCAGGTCAACAATTCAAATCATCTGGTTACACATAATGTATTTTAACGTAAGAAACTATTACTTAATTAGTTGATATAATAAACAAAACGGGTTACGCTTCTAATCTTCATTAAATAAAATTATGCTTGTGCCATTAGGCCTGTTGTGGTAACAAATTTTGAATTGATATTTTTTATATTTTCTGTAGCAATAACTAACAAACAAGAACAAATACATTCTTACAATACATACAATCTTAAATGAGATAAAGTATGAAAACATAATAATACTTAATTCAAGCACTTATCTTAATTTGGAGTTTTTCTTAAAATAAGATATGCCAATGCCAAGTAGTTTTTTTTTCTTTTTTCCAAGTGCAGCAGCTTTTTATTTTGCTCATTTCAAGTAAGAAAATACTTGCACTTTTCTGAAGTAAAGCATTTAATGCTTGCTCGACCGGGAAATCTTATTTAAGACAATCAAAATCTGTTCAAATCAAGATAAATACAACTTAATTCAAGCACATTCAAGTACTTTCACTTTTGTCGAGTGTACTGAAACTTCTTTATGCTACAAATAATACCCAAAATAATTATAATTTCAGCAATCCCTTTTCTAAATGTACATTATTCATTATTAAAAACAAAGAAAAATATAAATAAATCACTGAAGTTACATATACAACCCACTACAGCTCTGAGGTTATCTTTCTACCACGAAAATAACACACGTTTCCGCATCACTGCAAAGAAAAGGTGCACAGGCTAAACACTGAGCCCCAAAAATACTGTTACATTTGTCATTTCATTTAAGTAATATAGTAATTATTATAGTAATTATTGTGCCACCATTGTCTCAGTAGAAACCTGAATGAAATTAATGTGATATTAATATTGTATTTGCTTGACTAACTTTGCAAAAACCATAAATGTACGTTAAAAAAAGCTGCCGAACCTCCAGATCGAGCACGCAGATAGACTCAGGAGCATTTGCGTCCAGTTTTGAAGTTTCGAGGGTGAGTTTGGGGAAAAGCTGCTGTAGCCAGTCTCTAAAGTCTGCCGTTTGGGCCATAAAAGTCCACTGCAGCCCAAGCCAACTCAGATGCTGCAAGTCACCGCCCTGTAACAGTATGGATCCTACAAAAGCATGTTTAAAAAATGAGCGTGAACAGTTTGTGAGAGGCAGTTTGTTTATAGGAGTATGTTAAATGTCAGTACCGCTGTCACACTTGGCCAGATGGGAGCTTTCTGGGACCAGAGCGTTTAGGGATCGGATGTCGTCGTTGGCGATAAAAGATGACGCTGTAGAGGCTTGAGGTCCAAACAGGAGCTCGATCAGAGAGTCTTGACCACTGCGGTTTCCAAAGGCTTCAACCACCTGCACACAGAAAATAAAAGTCACAAATACATGAGACTGACAGACGAACACAGCAAACACCAAGTCATTTACAGTCATTTATCTTATTGTTGTTGTATTGTTTCCCTTATTGCGGTTAATGATTTTATTGTATTTGCTAATTTTATCACGTTAATATGTTATTTAATCTGTTTATTGTTTATTCATTAGTTTCCAAATCCACTTCCAAATCCAAAGTGCTGCACAAACACAAAAAACTAAAAGAATAATAAGTGGTAAATCTGATCTTACCAAAACAATAAAACCTGTCAAATCAAAACCTTAAAACAGCAATAAATATAAATAATAAAATAAAATAAAATAAAAAGGACCACACAACTTACACTTAAAAACAAGAGAATAAAAAAACATTGTTTGTGGATCTTGTTTTTTTTTAATAATTTTAACATTAATTGGCGGAGCTGAATAGAGAATATTTTATTTATATCAAGTACAACAGGATTTGAAAACTGCGCAATAGATGACATAGGACATTTTTACTGTTAACAAAACCTTTACATATTTAGCTTTTAGTTGTGTCCGTTTATGTTTTGTAATCGTTCTGGGCATGAAAACTGTTTGAACTGTTAAACGTTACACATAATAAGATTGTACAGACCTCCCGGATCAACGTGGAGGGGTCTGAGCTGAGGTTGAGCAGCATGTGTCCCGCCTGACTCTGCCGGTCACTGGCCACAAGCTCCAGGAACTGAGGCGCAGCTTGGTCTCTTTTGGTGATTTTAGGCTTTGGTCTGGGAGCCTGAAGACAAACACAACAATTATGATCATAACATTAAGTATCAGCGTTTACCATTAATATCACAGACTACAGTGGCAAAAACAAAATGGACATGATATAACTGCACATGGTATGTGGAAAAAAATATTTAATAAAAGGAAAGATTTATTTTCCAAAATTGCATAAAATTACAACTGCTATTTATTTTCTTTCAAGTGGTTGTAAAGATAGTTTTCCTTTGTATTTGTGCAAATATTTACTTTAAATAATAACATTTGTTCAAGTCTAATAAGGTGTGTTAAAATACACATTTTTAAAACTTGATTTGATACCAAGGAAAGGGCTCAACACTCGATACCAAACGTGTGTGTTTTTTCCCTCAGAATCAATGAGGTAGAAGATTGAAAATGGACAATATTGCAATTATTGTTTGGAAATGTGCTAAATAGAATCTAGACAATAGAACTATTAAAAAAGGTGCAAAATAGGCAGTTTAAGAATAAAGTATTGCATACTTGTCGTGTTATCTATAAAATAAAAAGAATAATGTGATTTTCTGCACTTTTGGGTTAATTTCCTATCATGCTTTAAGTGCTTTAATAAGGACACGAATTGCAATAACATCTAATTATTGTCCTCGAGATAATCATAAAACATTGAGATATACATTTTTTAGTTTCGATGGCTCACCTGGTACGCCAGTAAGTAGCACAGAGCAGCGAAATCCACCACTGCCCTCCAGGTTTGTTGTCGCTCCTGAGCCATTTTGAGGAGCAGTGTGGCGGCGTGCAGATACAGGTGACCCCTCATCTCCAAAAACACCTCACAGAGATCGTCTGCGTGCCGCCTCGCGATGCTGCTCATCTCATGCATAGCTTGGTCAAAACTGAGCAAAGGAAAAGGACACACAGAAGATAACACCAGCTTGATCAAAAGTGCGCCCAAACAAATCAAAACAAAAGCTCCCAAAGAGCTCCACGATTCTATTGTGGCATTTTAATGTACTTTGACTGAAAACGTTAAAAAAAAAAAAGAGTTAAAAAAAAAAAAGGTAAAATGAGTTAATTTACATGTAAAACTGTGGCAAATTAAGTCCAAAACATGGCTAAATATGGACTTAATGAAGAAGATATGAGATTATTTTGCATTAAAAAAAAAAAAAAAAAAATCTGTGTTAAAAATACATTTATCCTGATACACTTTTACAGTTTTTTGGCCTGAGTTTTAGCATATTTACATTGCTTTGAAATGTATGAAATATAAATTGATGAATATCTATTAGTTGATAAAACAGCTTGAAAACCAAATATAAATATCAAGCTAGTAATGTGGGTAATACATGATGCAGCAGATGTAACATACTTTTTGAGTGCGTCGAGGCCGGGCTGCAGGCTGCTGCTCGACAGTGTGATCCTCAGGAGGCTGCAGAGGGACAGCAGCAGCTCCCTCTGGAGACGACGACACATCTTCTCATTTCCAGAGACTGTGGGCTGAGACAAATACGCCTGAAAAAAAGAATTAACTGGGGATCAGGGAGCTTTTCTAAATTATGTTTATAGTTTTAGCCTCCATTTGGTATTTAAATGATCCACAAAAAATATTCTGTTTGTTAACTCTTTCTGCAAATCATATCACTGATAAATGATAAAGAATTTGTTTATTTATTTAGAGGTAATTTTAATAATTTATAATTCCCCAGATGAACAATATACACTTGATGCCCAGAATCTATTTTTACTTTTAATTATAAAATAAGTAATAAATAAATAATTTCTAAAGTGAATAAGTGAATACATTCCAAGTGAGCTTTTTTTCAGAATTACTCTTTCTCTAATCGTCCAAATGCAAACTAAGACGACCCTAATACAATGATTTAACTGAGCTTGCTAAAGCTGCTGTGAGTGAACTGGAGCCATGCTGACCTTCAGCGTCTTCACCACCTCGCTGTACCAGTCGAGACTGTGGCGCAGCACGCCCCTCTTCTCCGCCGACAGACAGTGCTTCATGGCCTCCTCCAGCCGTCCGTCTTGGCAGAAAAGTTGCACGAGCTTCACATTGACGTGAGGGTCCCCGGGACGCGCCGCTAGCTCCGCCTGCAGCAGGTCGAAGAGGCGGTTCCATCCTTGTTGCCCCTGACGACTCAGCAGCCGTTCCTGAAGAAAAGTGAACAATTATATTAAACTATTCAGGAATTATAACCATAACAACTAATGTAACCCCATTTAGACCGAAGACTATGCTCTAAAATGGCCAACAATCAGATTTTCTTTTTAAATTAGCACAGAAAAAGACGATGACAAAGGACACGGAGGTTAAAATATTGTACACGTTAATTACCATATTATGAAACATTTCATCTTGTTCAATCAGAAAAATATCACATTTGTTACTATAACCAAAGAGGCTTTTGTCAAAAATCGTTTTAATGTGTGATGCTGAAATATGAATGCTACTTTTTGCTACACTTGACATGAAACTTCATTTGAACAGCTCACCTTGAGGTTGAAGACAGCAGGGCTTCCTGGGAGTAACTTTGCTGCTTTTTCAACCCAAAACTCTGCTCTGCTGTCACAGTCCTCCTGACTGACGAGCAGCTCTGCAACTTTCAAAACCAGGTCCTTCTGCACTGGATTCAAATCAACTGAGCGCTGAAGACAGAGTGGAAGATGAAATATGCTCAATATTGAACATTATAATACAAAATACAAATACATTAAAAACAACAACAACAGTTTCATAAAAGCGGTTTAAAAAGCAGAAATATACATTAGTTTCTTTTAATTTTTGTGAGTACTCTGTGTTTATTCCTATTGCATATTTACTTGATAAGGACAAGTATGTACATTGAACATGTGACACACTACATCATTTATAGTCAAGGCTAATTAGCAATGTCTGTCCTGAGAAGGGCTTTTATATTTTTATTCTTACAAAGACAGACAAAATCGTCTCTTTAGTTCATGTTTTAAATGACCCAAAATACTGAACATAATACCTTAAGTGGAAGAAAAGCATTTAAATACAAAATAGCAAATATCACATAAATACAAATAAAAGTAAAAACACATCCACACATACACACGCGCACACACACATGCACACACATGCACACAAGAATTAACAAGTGTGAAGGGTTGAACCTTGTAACAGCCCACTGCTTTGCTGATGTTGCCCTCTCGTTCATAAAGCTGTCCAAGGAATTTGTGTGCTTTCGGATCCCTCTCTTGGATTTTGAGATACTCTGAAACGTGCCTAGAAGAAAAGGTTTAACGATGAGTGGATAAATGAGAGGAAAAGCACTTATAATACAAGTGAAACTAACTATTTTATACCTTTTTGCAAGCTCATACTCCTTTGCTTCAAAATACAACTTTGCAAACAGGAACCCCTTCACTGGTTTCTGAAAAAATGTACAAGCATCACTTAGAAAACAATATGTATTTGTGGCATAATACACATTTTCTTTCAACATAAAGGCATTAGTATTAAAAGTGGGAGACATATATCGAAATATGGACAATATTGTAGGTTTTGGAGATATCCAAAGTTAAACATCCTCCTAAACAAGGGTATAAACTGATAGTTCTAGTTTTGTAGTTAATTTCATTTGACTTGAAACTTGATAAAGATATTTATATCTGAATATTGTTATTGTGATCATGTAAAAATAAACAAACAGAATTGAGATTCTAATCTTTATCAATATTGTCCAGTCCTAGCTAACATATTGGTAAAACGTTGCATACATCACTCACAACAAATTCAAAAGGATTAAAGCAGAGCAAATCACTTGAGTTGTGACTCTGAAAATTCACAAAATAGAACCCACTACTGATCAGGTTTTAGAGGAAAACAATCAGCAGTGAGATGCCTTAAATTCTCAATCAGACTAAAAACAGTCCAATGACAAGGTCAATGAGCCTATAATCAGCAGTGTGCACAGCTTCAGCAGACAATTTTATCAATGAACAAAGAAACTAAATACATTTTATGTGGATGGTTTTGATATTTTTATGCACCAAAAGGCACCAGAATACACAGTATAATAACAATTATATGTAAAGGTGCACTATGTAACTTTTCTGGTGGTTGGTCCACCACATGATTGTTATCACTTTGCCTGGAATGTTCCACAGTATGGCATTAAGCTTAACTATCTCCATGGCTACAAGTAGGTGACAACATCAGGCCATATTACAGGTCAAATATGTGGAGAGCTGACCTGTAAGAATGCATGGTTTCAACTCACTGTACTTTCTGTACAGTGTACTTACTCATTGTAAGAATGCATGGTTTTAAAGGTATTTAATTTGAGTAATTAACACCCTTTAACTGAATGATTGCAAGAAAGTTATGTTTAATGTCATACTTTCGACAAAGCAATAAAATCACCATGGAGACAAGCAACTGACAGAAACAAAACCAGAAAAGTTGCATAGCGCACCATTTATTTTTCTAAAATTACTGTAACAACAATTAACAAATTATTCACGGGGTTTAAATTCCTGTTATAGACAACATTGTTTTGTCACCGTTCTAGATATAGCTAGCTAACAACTAATTTTGCCATCATTCTGAAACCCCTGAAAAAACTTGCTACAATAAACTTGCGATGGACATTTTGTAGGCTTATTAAAGCATTTACGGGTAATGTTTCATGGCTTCAGATTATAGTAATTAGATTATATACTAGACACACGAAGACTACTGTGAATTTCAGTGGACTAATAAGAAGTTGTGGTGCTAACAGATTTAGCTACAACACATATGCAGTGCGCGGCTTTTTCAGAGGAGGACACGAAGGAGCGACATTGAGCCGGCGAACCACAGCTAATCTAAACCCAACTTCAAATATATAATGGCTGGATAGGATCACATTGGCCGCTGGTGCTTGAAACAGAAATCAATGTTGTCTCTCCTTTCGCTCAACAGTTGCTTTCCACCAGTGTATCGCGGCTAAACACACATGCTGCTTTGACGTGAGCTAGCGTAGCATTAGCAAACCGGCTCCACGCACCTCTTTAAGCGAAGGCGAAGAACTCTGCACCGAGGACACGTAGCGATCTACTTCAATCTTACTCCGTCGCATAGCTTCCGAAAATAAGTCACGAGGTGCATAGGAAACAACAAAACGGCAAAACTAAAATAATACAGGCTCTGCAGTCACTCGTAACAACAGCATTGCGCACTAGTCTTTAACGTCAGATGCCGTTTCCTTGAACTGACCAATCAGAACCAATCACTTCCGCATACGCAAATGGGCGGTGATTCCCCCGTCTAGACCAGGAAAATAAATTATTAATGTTGTTTGAAGGTTTAATTCTCTGGCATGTGTACAAACTGGTCTGAGCAACCAATCGATAAAATATAACCAACACGAGTTTTGTTTCTAATTGTCAGAAAAATAAACACTTTTAGTTTTGTTTTCCTTAAAATGGGCATGACCCAAGTGCAAATGGTTGCCCCATGGATGTATTAAATAGTTCTATGGGTTGCCCCTGTCAGTTGTTTTCATGCTAAATAAATGTAGTAATGTGTATAAAATATGAAATTATGACCACAAACTAGTAGTTTATTGTTTGAAAGTATGCTTATCTCGTACATTACGTTATACAGTACATGCCAGTTACTATGAGAACATTCATGAAGATCAAATAAACTGACAGCAGTGAAAGTTTTGCAGGAGTGCAGGAATGCACATTGCAGCATGGCATAATGACAAGAACCTAAAGTAAGTTGTATGGAAAAAATGCAAATATTCAAACCCACATTGCGGCATGTATTGTATGATCTGGAGTTGTTTTAAGAGTTGGGGAATGTCAAATATTTACTGTAGAATTCCTTAATTTTGAAATTCCAAGTTGAAATGCTCTGATAATTAGTCGTTTTCTTCTCAAGATTATTGGTTTCTTGCCTAAGAGGGTCTGAGCCTTGAGGAAGTGGCTGCACCTGCTTAAGAGGATCACCGTTCTTGGATTACAAATAACATAGACACATGTTCAAATCCTGTCTGTGTGCATGCCACAAGTCATAACACTGCTGCACTGTTGCCTGCAGTGAACACCGTCATTGTGAAGCAGCTTAGCCTATATATTTCTTTACTGCACAGAACAACAGCTGACCAAACTATAACACCTGCTAATGTGGAGTGAGCTACTTTCTCTGTTGCTAGGTGGACATTCATTGTGGCAGTTTTTAATCAGATATGGAACCCCAGAAGATTTGTGATTCTTTTAAATGTTGGTGTGAAGTTGATTAGTATAGAAGTTGCCAAAGTTGTAAAAACTTCTAAATATTCCAATTTAAATGTTTAAATTTGTATTGATATTGAATCATAGTGTATAGACTCTATTAGTGACTATGAAGTGTACTTAATTGCCTTAATAGCTTACACAATAATAGTTAAAAACAAGTATTAAGTTCTTACAATAACTTTATTCAAAAATGGAAGTTTGGTGTCATTATTTTGCATAAATACTGATGATTCTTTATGTACATCATGTGAGTAAATTACAGTAACATGTGGCTGTATAAACCAAATATGTTAGCATTAAACAGTAACCGTGCATGATATTATGTAAAATAGGCACAAATAAGACATAAATGTAATACAAGCTGGTATCGTAAGGCAAACATAGAGAGAATATATACACGCAAATATAGAATAAAATATATATGGACACTTTTAACGGCTTTTAAGTCATATAAAATAATGACTGTCCATCGTTGCAATGAAATACATGACCATTTGCAATATGATAAATAATGTAGTGAAATAAGGCAAGCTTGTGAGGAAAGTGTAAGGCACAATAAAAGGTAAATAAAAATGATAAGCTCATTCCTATTTTACATAGTGAAATAATGGTGACCTTTTGAAAACTCAGCATTAAAATATTATTCAAACGATTGTCATCTGGACGCGCGTCTTTGGTTGTTGTTGTTTTCATTCATTTACGTGCAACAGTTTCTGACAGCTTCTTCAGTCTTTTCTTCAGCTCCAGGGGGAATTTCTCATAGCACTTCTTACAGACTGGCTTCATGTCAAACTCTACAAACTTGTTCCTATAAAAAACAAAGTTACAAAGATGTTAGCAGGATGCAATAATGTGGAAAATACGGTTAACTAACATTTAACTTAAACCTTACACACATTTTTTTTTAAGTTTTATATTTGGTGATCCCTGTTAAAGGTACACAATGTAACTTCTCTAATGGAGGGTGCACCACAAAGTTGACTCTATGGTGAAGTTATTGCTTTTATTAGTATGTTCCACAGTACACAGGACTACAGTATTTTTGAGTGTTTAAACCACCTGTAAAATACTGTAGAACCAGCAAAGTCATAACATTTCCATGGAGACGTACCAGAAAAGTTACATAATATAACTTTAACCCAACGATAAATTCTACCATCGTGATTGGGAATTGAAGGTATTAACTTCAAAAAGAAGGAAAAAAAAGGAAAAAAAAAAAAAAAAAAATTAACCTTTTTTGGACAGAAGACTTTAATAAGCAAGTTGAGAATGAAGATGAAGAATGGAGAGAGACATTCAGCAAAATGTCATAGCCAGGAATTGATCTAACAATGCTGAGGTCACAGAGCCAAGTCTGTATCCTCAGATCAAACTTATTGGCGCATGTGCAAGACAAATTTTGTATTTAATTATACTGTAATTCAAATCTTTATACTTTAAGAGTTTAAAAGCTCTTCGGAAAGATAATTTAAATCAGATACTATTAATAATCATGTTTTGAGTGCTTTTATTAATAGTACTACACAATTATCAATGAAACAAATGCACGTGTCAAACCCAGTGGAGCAAAGGTTTGACCGGAAAAGCTGCCGGATGTGATTAAGGCTTTACTTTCTGAAGCCAGACAGACTCAGAAAAAAAGAAAGAAAAAAATGCAAGTGTTCCTTTTCAAACAGCGAATCCACTGTAACTTGCCGTTGATCTGCATTTCCTGTTTGTATTGCGGAGGTTACCAGTGTAAATGGCTAATCCGTGCACAGTGGAGCATTTATGAGTTTGGTCACTAAGTTTTAATCCTGTATGTTAACCTACTGTACATGGAACTGTGGAAAAGGTATTATAATTGTAAAAGCATTTCAGAAATATTAATAATAAGTAGAACCAAAAAAAACAAAAAACAAAGGGTAATTTATGAATAATTGAATTCTTGCATTGATATTAACATTTCAAACTCAATTTTGATTCTAACGTAAAGACTCAATACTCGATTCAGATTTTGATATCACAGTGATAATTAAAAACACAGATTTTTTATCATTGTCATTTCTGACACAAAATTATCTTTATTAGGTAGACTTATGCTAGTAGGTTTTGATAAAGATTAAAACCATTCTAAAATTATTCAGTAAATTTCCAACTTTGTCCTAAATTTGTATAATTACTTTCAGTAATGATATGATGAGTATCTAGTTTTGACGCTTGCTTTACTATCTCTATTGTAATCCTATTGTCAGTGTATTGATTTTTTTTGACAATCTTATCTCACAGTACTGTTACAATTTTTATTTTATTGTCATGTTTTTTTGTATATACTAATTGTTATTTTCAGTGATAATTAATACTTTTTATTACCAAAACAATTGTAACCTTACCTTACGCAAAATGCATATTCATTTATTTGACAAAATGTAAGTTGCTAGTGTGTACTGCTGAGAAAAATGAAACAATTATAGCAAAGATAAAAGGAAAAGGTGCCAAGGACTGACCAAAAGAGCAGCAGGAGTGAAGATAATAGGAGCAAAAGCAATTCACAGACACATAGGTATCAATAATTTCTTCTTCTTGTCTTTCGAGTCACGTTCGCGCTTGGCCAGTCGTCGCCTCATGTCGTCTGGCAGCCGCTCGTAGCAGTGTTTGCAAACGGGCTTCAGATCCACCTCCACAAATTTTTCCCTGAACCGAGCCAGAGACGGGGAGCAAGGCAAGGAAAATAAGGAAGAAACAGACAGAGAAAAGACTAAATAAGGTTGATGGGAAGGAGCAGAGGACAGTAAGGCAACGCAATTAGGGAGGAAGAATATTGTATTGTCAGGAAGCAGAAAAAAGCAAGGAGAACTAGTTTAAAGATTGTTCGATAATAGTGTACTGTAGTGCATTTTGTGAGTGTAACTTTAACTGATTCTGGGCTGGCGATTTAGTGCTGATCTAGACTTGTTTTGGTCCTTGTCTTTTCCTGGTTTAAGTTTAGTAGGAAAGTATTTTTTGAAGAGTTTATGTGTAAAAACAGATAAGTGCAGTTAGTCTTTGTAATAATGTTTTCAAATGCCAAATATACTTACATACAATAAAAAAACATTCCTCCTTGAAAAAATACTCCTAACATAATTTTCATTGATAATAACAATATAATAAAATAAAAATAAATACATAAATAAAACAAATAAAAGGAGGTTCAGAGTAGAGATCCGTTATTACAGTTGAAGTCTTCGTTTGTATTTATTTATTTTCATTCTCTTGAGAGTGACTTACTTGAGGGTGAGCTTGGTGTTGCAGGTGGAGCAGGCAAAACAGTTGACACACCAGGCCTTGTTAAGGGCAGACACCACTGAAAAACAATGTACATTATATATTTTGGTTGGATGAAACTATTGCTGGTTTTCAAACAGCAATAAAGTTTAAGTTTAAGTTTATTTGTCACATACACTTTCACACAGTATGACATGTAGTGAAAATGTGCCTTCCCTTTATTCTATAGGCTATATCTACATTCTAGAGGCCAGAAGGGGACAAAGAAAATGTATCTTCTTAAAATGCAAATGTTTGCTGTGATATAGCACGTTCTAGCGTTTAGTCATAAATATAAATAATAAAGTTCAAAATATGATAATTCACTTTTAGACATTTCTCATGAGAATGCCAATAATCAATGGGAAAACTGTCTCTTGCCTCCATCAAAAACCACCACCATATTCTAGAGTTTGAAATCCAATCCATGGGTTTCATAAAGATCACGACAGGAAAATAGGACCGTTTCCATAGCGATTAAACAATTTATAGCTAAATATTATATTTGAATGGTTCTTTGAAAAGTCGTCAGCATTTTGCATATAAGTTGAAACTCATGAATATCTGTAAAATACCTGTTCAATGTGTAGTTCTTTGATGACATCTAGTGGTGACATGCCCTTACCAAACTTTCGACTGTGTTTAAGGAGGAGGGGAGTTTGCTAAATAGTTGCCTAAAGCTAAGATGAAAGCAGTTCATAATCTGAAGGAAATTACATTTAGTTAGTATTTAAAATCAGTTATACTTTGATATAATCATTACTACACAATGTTATCTACCTTGTGCATTCACATTTTGGTTTTGTTTTGTAATTTACCAACAGCATTCTTGACACGCACTTTAAAACATCTAAATTAACTGAGTTTAAATATAGATGTGTCTTCTTACCGTCTCCTTCAATGACACGGTTGCAGTGGTAGCAAACATCTCCAAACAGCTGAGAAGAAAGACAGAAATAATAGGAAAGGATTAGCAAATGAACATAATTACAAGTAATAGGAGTCATTTAATTAAAGAAATGTATCCCAGCAGTGCTTGACTCATGACATGCTTTCGATGCCATGCAAACACAGGCATTTAATCACTTACAGTTGGACACTGAATGAATGTGGTTTGAACACTAGGTGGAGTCACAACATACTTCAACAGTGACCATAATACAGTAGATTGTAGAGAAACAATCAACACAGTTAAGATTGATAATTTGCATAGAAATTAAATTCAATTCTGCCCAAAGATGAAGACCTTAAAGTGTGCATTATGAACTCTCCATGGAGATGTCATTGCTTGCCTGTAGAATATTCCTTAATATGGCAGTAGACTTATTTAGCTGGCATTCATACAAATAAACGTATTTTTATTTCTCAAAATATCCTGAAAAACTTGCATTCCTACTGTGAGCAGACTCGTCTTTCAAGGGATCAAATCTGTATCTTGGAATTGTTGGCGTTACTTGCTTGTCTCCATGGAGATAAATACATTTAATGCAATGTTGTGGCAGCAAAAGTTACATAGTGTGCCTTTATGGCGTGTTTGTTGTAAATTGTTGTAAATGTAATAAGAGTAGAACAGAACCTTGATTATATTTTCACAAAAAATATGATTCTGGCTTTATTATTTATGTATTTAAATGTATCTATAATTTAGTCTTAAGCTGAACACAGAAGCTAACCCTCCACATGCCGCTGCTTGTTACCTGGTTGTAGTGGGTCTCACAGTAGGCCAGCCCCTTGCGCTCATAGTGACGATGTCCCAGGAAAGGTTTCTCACACTTAGCACACACAAAATGCTGCAAAACAAACAAAAACAAATGCCCAAAGCCAAGCACTTATGATCAGCACAGCCAGCAAAAACACTCACAAAATTAAACAATATGAGGTCAAACCAAGTCAATTCTTCCCAGCTGTTTTACAACTGAAGCAGGGAGGGACAGAACAGGAATTAGACAAAAAAAGAAGTACAAGACAAACAGGGAAGCCTATATGTATGTATACACCAATCAGGCATAATATTAAGACCACTGTCAGGGAAAGGTGTTTGATATGACAATAAATAATCAAATTGTGATCTGCTTCTGTGAAGATTAACATTAAAACGACTGATTGTGTTTTTGGCTGATATTTACATCAATCTATGACATCTGTGGATTATTATTTTATATCTTGGAAATTTTAAATCACAATCTGAATCTAAAACGATTTAATAAAAGAAACAAATACTTTGTTTTTTAAAACTGTGCCAAAATGACTTTGTGGAAAGGCTGAATCCTACTTATATCACAGAGAAAAAAAATCTGTGAACAAAGTATCTGTGAACAAAGTAAGTACAGAGCAGTGTCTGTTTATGGGAACAGGGCAGGGGATTTTCGGAGCAATGGCATCTTGAATGAAGGAATTTATTACTCAAAAATGCATGAATCACTTTAAATACAAATTTGAGAGGGTAAATTAGAAGGGAAAAGTACATTTTGATAGCGTTTCCCTCTTTAATTGTATAAATTGAAATATGAAAAGTGCATTTCTCTGCTGTTCTGTTTAATTTAAATTACAGTAAGTATGGAAGAAGTAGATGGCTTTAAATAATAATTAAGGCAAGCAACTTAGACTCAAAATCAGGATAAAATTGGGACCTTTGCTCTAAGATAATATTGTACAGATCATCTTTCTTCGTTGTACCTTTTGTAAGTTGGCTCTAGATATCAGTAAGTGAAGGTTTTGCCCACAAATGTAATGGGGCGTAAAGTGTCAGATCGACAACAGGACCAGAATATCACAAAAACTACATCCCACTTTTGAGTGTTCGTGGTAAGGCAGACAGAGTCAGCAGAAGAAGGCGATGTTTGTGGGTAGAGTTGCGTTTTAGACAAGTGGTCATAATGGTTTACCTGAGTAGTGTATTCCAACAAACTGGGTGACACTAATATTCATTTAAGCCTACATTTACTTTTTTTGAGAACATTTTATTTGTTCAAAAAGCATTCAAGCGTCTTTGAGTTTAAAAGCGCTATATAAAACTTGTCCATTACTATAATTTATTTGGGGTTAAACGTTTATTGTAATACATAATTGATTGTCCTCGTGAGGAAATTGGTTTACAGTGAGCAAAAAAACATTTAACAGCAGTATCAGTGTCACCCAAAGCTTAAATGGAGCAGGGATGAGCCATGATGCAGCAGACCGGGGCACGTCCTGTTCCTCTCACCATGTCAAAGTGTTTCTCACAGTAGGCGCGACCACCTCGTTCATAAAACGGGTGCCCCTGAAACGGTCGCTCACAAATAGTGCACACATGATGCTACGAGAGAAAGGTGGCAGGACAAGACAAAGGCCATTGGAGAAATAGGAAATGGAGGTTAAAAGAAGAAGAGAGACACAAATCAAGGAGATTTAAAGAAGCTGTGAAATAACCTGTTACATTTGTATGAGAATGACAAATAACAATGAAAGAATATACAGTTATTAAGGTGAGACAGACCCATTTAAGTAACATTATTTTTAGGACTGCAAATCATTTATATTATGCTGAGAGAACCTTTATTTGTCCCAAAATGGGGATGTTGCAACACACAATTCAATGTTGCAACACACAATTCAACAACAGCAACAGCTAGTAGTCGGCTAGACAAAGTATTAGGTTTCTAGATAGAGAATATTTATGAATAAATTATATTATTGGTGAAAATCAGATATTGTTTATTCTTTTTTGACATTTAGCTTTAATAATGCCACTACCTTTGTTGTTTGTTTGGAGTCTGTATAGTTCAGATAACAATTATGATTATGATATTATGATTATCATAGGACAACTACAATTATTTGTAGTCATTTAAGTCACAATAAATCGATTAATCATTGCAATTGTTTCTATACCGATCTAAAGTTACTCAATAAACTAAAAGTCAGTTTATTTTACTATTCAGTAGTGGTGAAAGTTTTAAGAGAACTACAAAAAATAAAAATAATAATTATGTTATTTTGTATATTTTTCTTTCTTTTGATGCTGAATTTATTTATGGGTTTCAGGGATAAGAATTCCTTCCTGATTTGAAGACATTCACATCGCAACAGTCCTACATTTGTCATAGCAACTGGATTAAAGTTAAAATATCATATATTTTGGACGGGAAAAAGTTCTCACAAAGTCCTTCAAATCAGGGAGGAATCGTTTGCCTGAAACCCATGAATAAATATGCATGAGTTTCATTTGAATTCAAGTTTCAAATGACACTTTACAGCTTTGTGTACGTATTGTAGTGTCATACCTCGACGTGCCACTGTTTGCCCATAGCATTGACCACACGGCCCTCGATGGGTCTCCTGCAGGCTCCACAGATCGGGACGCCCATCTTATCGTGGCAGGGCAGGCAGTACAGCTCCCCTTTCAGCTCACGGGCGTCAGCGGTCAGCTCCTTTCTGCAACGTGAACATAAACAAATACAGAGTGTGTCTTATGGGCTTTCAAATGGATTTTTACACCGACTAATGTTTGTTAATCATTAATCATTAATATATTGCTATATATGTAACAAGTCTGGTGAAGGGTCTGCTACCTGCAACATGGTAGAGTTATCAAAAGTATAAAAGATCAGACACTAAAAGGATGCTAAAACTAATATTCAATTAAATTAATTTTTGTAGAGCCCAAAACCACAACAGCAGTTGCCTCAGACAGCTTCTCAAAACTGTTGTTTTTACCAAAAGGTTAGAAAATGAAACATTCATTGGTTAGTAATAGAGAAGCGGATTAACTGACACTGACAGAAAATAAGGCAATGGATAACTCTCTTTAAACCTTCTTTCTTTGCAAAAAAGTACAAAAACTAGAAACAGATAATCATTTGAGCAAGTATCGAAACAAAAACAAAAATCACAGATCACACAATACTGACAATGAATGTAAGAAGAGCAGTTTTAAAAATGTATCAAGCCTATTCCTTAGTATAGAAATCAAATTTTAAATTTTAGTATCAATGACTGCACTGCTCCATGGACATCTGACGTGTAACTTACCCGCTTGTCCTCACTATACACAAAGAAATCCAATTTACTTTAAGACTCTTAATATATTTGTCTTTTGTATCTACTCCGTCAGCAAGAGCCAAATAAAATTGCCAAATAAATATTCTAATATGCTAGGTATGGAAAAGAGATCATGCATATTATACTGTATAACAATGTGAAGGTTTCATAAATAAAACACTCAAAAATAACTTCAAGACAGTTATAGTATGGACTAAAGTATACTGTAGATTAATTTACCCGCAGTTGTTGCAGTTGAAGTGGTCGGGGTGGTACGGGTCGTTCTTGAAAAGCAGCGGCTGCTCTTCAATGATGGCGTGGCACTTCTGACAGATGTATTTTCCCAGGCCTCGAGCTTTCTCCCGGTTGTGACACGGGCGACACAAGTGCCTGATGGGAGAAAATATGACGCGTTAAAACAAAAGTTACAAAAACATCCATAGTTATTCATTTATTTAATGTTCTGAACTGACCTGCCAGCATTTTTGACAAAGCCCACGTCGGCGAGCACGGCCTGGCAGATGTCGCAGCAGAAACAGTCCGGGTGCCAGCTGTTGTTCATGGCTTTGATCACTCGCCCGATGATGAACTCACCTGGGACAAAGATCACAGTATAATTAAAACTTTACTTTTCTGACAACTTTTAATCAAAGCAGAAACTCAGGGTCATGTTGGGACAGAGCTGTATGAAAAACTCGAGGTAGAAGGAACTAAACAGAAAAAGTAACCTCTTTGAAACGACAGCGAGCACTTTTCTACTCATTCATTCTCCGAGGATGTGAAGTTTAATTGTAGTAGAATTAGATATAGTTTCCTTTACGTTAACATTCCTCAACGACAACTGTACCCAAAAACTCCACTTACTTATTGATTTGCTTTATAACAACAAATTATCATTACTTTTGGATAAATGAAAGGTTTATAGGTTTAAAGCTTATATGTACCACACTGATGACAGCACGGAGCGAAAAGCATCTGGAAGTCATGTTCGCAGTACTTTCTTCCTTCAAACTGTGAACACAAACAAATATTTCAATACTTTGTACATAAATTATGCAGAACACCTCAGGTGTAAACATAGCCCCTTGTTGTGGTCATTAGTATTGATAAACTGAGAGCAAAATACAAGAAGGTTGGATGCAAAAATTGATTTAGCAAGAGATATTTTGTCCCTGGAGTTACTCAGCCTTGTGAACAAACGGCTTACTGGATTTGGCTCAGGCAAAACTCAATACGACATTAAAGCCTTTTGTTCCAAGGAACGTCCATGAACCATTTTCTTTGGAAATTTATAGAAATCTGAATTTTTGAGCCCTTGAAAAATATTGTTTATATAAAAAAGAAACATTTAAAATCAGCAGTATTGGGTTATTGTAGCCTGTTGTAAATCTGGTTGTTTAGTCACTTTTCGAAAAAGCTTGTAAAAGGAAGCATTAGCATTGTTAGCATTTCACAGAAATATGTCCAGATTTATTCTGTCAACAGGACTACAGTTTTCAATTCAATTTTCTTTCTTTCTTGAACTATAATCATAGAAATAATTCCACTTCTTTAGTGGTGGTGTCATATTGTTTCTAAGAATGTCTAAGAGGCTTCTTCAGGACAAACAGCAGTGGTGTGTGGAGGCAGGAAAGATCTGGAGAGACTTTGTTGAGTTATGACATTGGGAAATTGTTTGAACTTTACATTCTCTACCTCTGGTGCATGTTATTGCATATTTAAATGTAGCTAAAATCATGTGTTAAAGTAAATATCTGGATGTACCTCATAGAAAAGTCCCTCGGGAAACTGCTGGAAACACTGGGCGCACACAAAGCACTGCTCGTGGTACAGCTCTCCGTTGCTGTTGACGATCTTCTCGGCCGGAGCAAAGCCGCTCTTACAGCGCTCACAGATGGCGTTGGCCAGAGCGTTGGCCATGTTCCTGTGAAAAAACATACAACAAACATAGATCACAATAACATATTTTAAACCATGAAATTAAACACTCTTCACACAAATCTAGTATGTTTTAAAAAGTGATTCAGCTGTGTTTAGTTTCACTCACACCTCTTTGATAAAGATTTTACTCTTTGATTCTGAGAACTCAAAACAGCTGATACAACCCGCTTTTTAGGCTGTAAAGAAATCTTACTCGAGAAGTGACCCACAATTGGTTTGAAAAATAAATGAGCCCACAATAAAAGCACTGTCCAGACTCAGAAGTGGGAAATCTCTTGGGATCTGAACTTGATCAGGCCAGAACAAGGACACACCTACAGCCAATATTTCAAAATCTTATTAAAAGTTTCTAATCTTATCAAAACAGCTGAAAATAAATCCAACTCTGGACGAAAAATATTGCTGGCCCTTCACAAAGACGCTGGTGTTTTATCTGGCTCTGGAGCTTTGGGTGTGGAAGGTCAGAGAGGAAGAAAAAGTTGCATTAATTCAAACTGATCAGAAGGCTTTGACAATTTGTGATTTTGTCAAACAATAAATGACCATTCACCTGTTATTTGAACTCAAACAACACCAGATGCGTAAAAAATGTGTGCGATGTTTTTCACAACCAAGAACAACCCTGAAGCAATGTTTTATTTTATAATCTCAGATGTTTTCAATAAATTAAGTGTTACAAAATGTTTCAGGGAGGTTTGGTCTATTGGTCCACATGAATCAACAAGACACAATCTGTTTAAACGTTTCCACTTTTCCAATCAGTTATGAAGTAACTATTTTAAATGAGCCAATTCAACACTTAACATATGGTTAATGCTTGGATAAAGAACTTTTTCTCACACATTTTTAATTTACAGCCAAATTCTGTGGAAATAAAAGCATGTGGTTTTTAGCAGAATTTAGAGGATTTGTGGATTTGTGTGTGTGTTTTAATGATGCTGCAGTGGAAAGCATTCTGTTGTTAAAGTTGAGGATTATTTAAATCTATCATTTAAAATCTATCATTTTCTATTATATTCACCAGTCATTAAAACGTAAATCCTTTCTAGTAAGAACATTAACGCCACAAAAAGATGGGAGATATATCAAAAAATGTATAATATCATCAATATTATTTTCGAGATTTGCAAAATTAATCTTGATTGTATTTGCTATAATTAAAAATATTGAAAATTGCAACAAAAAGAGCTGATTAAAAGTAATTTGAACATATACATCTTGCGTAATCTTAAAAAACAATGGTATAACGCGATATTTCTGCTCCTTTTGTGGTTAATTTTATGACCCATTCACATTTTTGTACAATATTTAAACTACAACAAACAAGATTTTACTATTTACAAGCACATTTAGCACATTCCTGATGCTTTATTAAAATATAATGTCAATAATATTATAAAGATACAGGCAGGAAAGAAACAAAAATAAAAAACACAACAGCGAGATATTCATTCTTCTTAACTCGCTCACCCCTAACACTACCCATCTACTTTAAACAAAGGTCAACATGGCGACCAAACAGATGATTCGTTTTGTTGAAAAAGGGCTGCGCAAACGTCGGAGCCATCTTGTCTTTAGCCTCGTCTGTTAAAGGTCAGAATGTCTCCGTCTCTCGGCAACAGAGACAAACTCTGCCAGACTGTGGACTTTTAGTGAAAGAAACCATCTGCCCCTTTAAACTCAGCCAAAACCAACGATGTCTCCATCACTGGTTTCACTATTTACAAAAGGTGGTAAATAAAAGTAGTAGAAAAGCTGTCGGCGTTTAGTAGATTAATCAGAGTCTTAGTTGACCAAAATGTTTACTAGTCAACTGATTATGTTTTATTTTATTGGAATTATAGGGATTTATAGGGACCGCAGGAGAAAAGAGAAGGCATTTAGGGATTTTGAAGTTTACAAGTGAATTGCGTGAGTTTAATCTGCATTTTTACAGAGAAATACACTGTTTACTAGTGGTTTTCTCTGTATAAATATTTGTAATTCTGTAAACTCCTGCAATCGTGTGGTCTTGTCAGTGCACTTTGGGTCAAATGCATGCTCAGATCATTCTAGCACAACGCATCAACCCCTTTTAGTCAATTAGTCTTAACCAATCATTTGTTTTGTTGACTACTAGCTCAAGGTAGTAGTAAATAATAACAAGTTAGATTGAATGAGGCCAAAATCAGATAAAATATCCCGATAAAATAGTTAATTTAATGTAAAGTACTAATTACCTTCCTTTTTTAATTCCAAATTTGTCTTAAAAGTGTTTTAAAAGTTGTGTGGACCTCACTATTTTCAGGTTGACCTTTTGAATCTTATATTTTAACAGAAGGATGTACTATTTCTCTTCACATTAATATAAATCGTCCCATCTAAACAGAATAAGAATATGGCATTAGTTTTCTTTTACGTAGCGCTTTTTCAGACACAATTTACAATTTCCTGCATTGCTCATAGACTCTCTAGTGCCTTTACTCTCTGGTTGTAAACTATTTTTCACATTCAGACAAAAACAAGATGGATGAAGTGTCTTGGAGCTGGAATCAATCCGCCAACCCTTGCGTAACTGCAGTCAGACGCAAACTAAAGTCAGACAACCACTTTCTATAGGCAGTAAATGTAAACAATAGTTCTTGTCGATGTCAAATCCAGTTATAGATACTGAACGTCTAGACTGCGATCACGCGACAGCTCAGGCCCGTCCCGTGGAGCTTAGTTTAGGAAGTGATACATGTATGAGGCATTTCCATGATCCTATCTGCTCTTAGCACCAAGTCAATTACACTGCAGCCCCAAACAACAAGTCCTTTTCACTGAAGCCAATAGGAAATTCAGCCCGGGAGAATCTGGAAAGTCACATTCTTGAAGCGTGAAGGTTGATAAGCAAACAAGCAGAGGGACAAAGGAGTGTGATTCCAAAGTAATTTCAATAAAATGTTTAATCAATCAAGGGTTCTTATTTCAGACCAGTGTTTGTTTAGTTTAGCTGGCAATTTCGACTGCTCACAGGTAAACTAAACAAACACTGATCTGAAATAAGAACCTTTAGATTAAATTATCAGAAGACCAAATGAACCTCGTATGTTTAATTCATATAAAGGTGGGCAATTGATCAAAATCTTGTGAATGTTTTGAAGATGTGTATCATTTATAGTAAAATGCTACAAAAAGAGGTGTTATAACTTTTAAATAAGGGTATAAAGTGATATTTGATGAATTTTACAGATTTGCAGTTTCCCTTTTTTCTGATAATTAAACCTCAACGTATACGTTTAACGACACGTTTTAAAATATGTCTGTTAGATTGACATTATTTCTTCTGACTATTGTTAAATGAGATATTCCTTTTTATCAGTATTGCCCAGGCCTAAATCCAGTTTGACAATGAAAAAGTATTTATTGCGATAACTAATTAGAATAAGACAATATTTGGACGGCAGCTCAAATTGTTTGGTGACTGAAATTGAGAACAGAGAATTGGTTGGCTATTGTTTAAGGATATCGCGGTTTACGAAATTGAACAAAATAAATGCGCCACAATTTCCAAAGAGTCACTGTGTTCCTCTGGTTCATTACTACATAAATAACTTCATCAGCAGCAGGCACAGACACAACAATCACTTATGTGTGAAATGCCTCCCGTTCTCCGTCCCGGTCCTGACCTTGTTCTCACCGTATCGGTGGGAGTAGAAATTATGCAATTTATTTGTGGGGTTTTACTAAAATTCTAAGTGATTCATGATCATTTTTTTAATTTAACCATGCAAAGATATTAAGCCAATTTTTTAATCGGATATAAATTTATATAAACATTCATAGTGTTGTATTTGGGATAACAACAACACAGATAACTTTTTTCTTGTAGATTTTTTAAAGCTACTATGTCTTTAGGGTAGATACTGAAAACTACGTACAAAACATTTGATAATCTTGACTAATACATAACAATAAACTATAATGGTGTGCACTAGGGTTGAGTTGTCAAAAGAAAAAAGAAAAAAATGATACCCAGACATTGATCAATACTAAAACTAATATCAAAACTAGGAATCATTTGAGCAGGTAATGATACTGAAAAAAATCATATTCAAATTGGACTGAATAGTTTTAGAATTTAATTTTATCAGGCAATATTAAAGAAAGTACTCTTTTTATGTTGGAAAATATAGTATAAGGTTTATTAAAAAGTGTGGTTACTATGGTGTTTTTGATATTAGTATTGAGTTTTTGAAATGTCTGTACTGTGACACTAATATACAATGCCTTTTAACCTCTAAACGTCTTGGTGACTGGTGTTTCCTGTGATGATGCCGTGTCGCATCAGTCCAAAATACAGGGGTATATTTAGCGCTCCTGTGCCTCCTGTTCACATAACCCACATTCCACCGGACATATTCTACTTTGCATAACAACTCCCCCTTTGGCCCTAAAATAACTTTTACTGTGAGCTCCTGCTGTGGCACAGAGCTAACCCTGTGAAAACATATGACCGCAAGTGTCAAAAGTGACAACAAACAAACAAGGATCGACAAACAATATGGGTTGAACTTTGAATGATGTTTGAGAAAAATATGACAAAACATGATTTTCCAAAAAGTATCTATTAAAAGGATATAATTTTGTGATACAGACCAATTAAACTCATAACATTAACTTAACTGTCTTATTTCATTTACCTTTTACCAGGAAAAAACATTAAGAACATATTCTTATTTCCAATGCTGACCTGAAAAGTAATTTGTTTTGGTATCCAGTGGTTCTCAAACTTCTTAAACAAAGTTCCACCAAAGAAAAGATGCAACTTTCCGGTTACCACCAGATCTAAATCGGGAAGTTAACAGGATTTCAGGTCTAAATTAGGGCTAAAGTAGGTACTAAGTAGGAGTACACTACTGCCACATATGGTTTAACAAAAAAAAAAAAAATTAATTAAGGAAGAGCAAAAATGTGAATTATACTCTAAATTAAGTAAAGTGAGGAGGTACCACAGAAGAAGCTTGTGCAGTTTGAGAAACACTTTTATTTGTATTTGTGGGATAAAAGGGTTTGTGGCTTTACAGCAAGGACAGAGGTGTAACACTTGATAGTGATCTACCTTCTTTGTCACTTTCCCAAATACCCCAGTACTCGTTCTAGTAACATACTGTATGTACTCTTAAAGTAATAATAATAATGTTCACGTTTGTTGTCCCAATTTCCTTCCAATTATTTTACATTTAATTAAAGCATAATTTCAAAGTAACTTTTTCAACTTGCATAGAAGATGGAAAATGTAGACAATTCATTTATTTAAAGTAGCACTATGTAACTTTTCTGGTAAAGTGCCATCTTGGTGATGCTATTGATTTGCCTGCAATGTTCCACAATATGGCATTAAACGCATCCATCTATAGAGAGAGCCACACAGACGAGGTCAAGACGTTACAGCTCAGATTTGTGGAAAGGTGACCCTGTTCACAGTAAGAATTAATTTATTTAAGATACTTCTTAGCAATAAAACATGGAGAAATTTCTAAATGCAGGATAACTTTAATATCACACTGGGGATCATTTCAGGCAAAGCAACAACAACTCTCACCAGATGGCGGATGACTCACCAGAAAAGAAACATTTTAAGCCAACATTTGATTTCTGCAGTGAGTTTTATACTTACGTTTTAGCATAAAAATCACAAAACTCTTTATAGACTTTGACATCGCTTTTCCTTCTCTGGGACTTGGAAACCGGGACCTCCGCCTCTCCCATGTCCTGAAACCGATGATGATATCCGTTCATTTCTCCTTGTAGTAGGTGGTCCGGGATCTCCCCATCTTCTGGTATCGACGGAGGCAAGTGACGCCCGTTTACCTCCATGACACTCCAGGATTCAGTCGCAAAGGTGCAGTAAGAAGTTAGTCCAAAAGGCTGTCCACTCAGGGAGGAAGGGGAACGCAGCGCTGTCCGGTCCAAAGTGGGACTGATTACTCTCTCGCTGTGTAAGACGCACGCCCACCGAAGTGAACGCACTCCCACATCACTCTATTTTCCCCTCAGAGTTACACATGATCCACCCGCGCTCGTACGGCTATTCTTGGGCCGGCTGCTGACACCGACGAGCCCACCCTGACGCCAGGCGGAGGTCAGCGCGTCGTAAAAAATGTGTAGGGAGAGAGGGAAGGAGAGAGGAAGGAGGGAGGAGGGAGGGAAGGAGGAAGGGAAAGAAAGAGAAAGGAAGGAGAGAGGAGAGAGGGAAAGAGTAAGTGACAGATAATTAGAGAGAACAGAGGGGGAGAAAATGTGAAAGGAAAAATAGGTGGGGAGGAAGGAATGCGAAAAAAGGGAGGAAAGGAGGGAGGAGGAAGAGGAAGAAAGAGAAAGTTAAGAAAGAGAGAGAGACAGAGGACATAGGGAGGAATGAAGAGAGAGGGAGGTGGAGGAGGGAAGAAGGAGGAGAGCGCAGAGTGAGGGAGAGAGATAGAGAGAATGAAAGAGAGAAAAGGGAAGAACGGAGCGACGGAGGAGGAACAGGTGGGGAAGAGAGAGAGGTGACACAGAAAGAGAAACAAAAAGAGAGATAATTGGAGAGGGGAGAAGAGAGAGAGAGAAAGAAAGAGAGTGAAAGAGAAAGAGAGAAAGAAAGAGAGAGAAGAGACAGAAAAAGGAGAGGAGAAAGGGAGGGAAGGGGGGAGTCAGTGATAGAGAACAAAGGGATAAAGACAGAGAATAAGAGAGAGAGGAAAGAGAGAGTGGGTGAAGAAGGAGGTAAGAGGGAGAGAGACGAGAAAAAAGGTTGAGAAAGAAAGGGGACGAGAAGAGGGATGGAAAACAAAGGGAGGGTGAAAGAGAGAATGAAGGAGAGAAAAGGTGGGGAGGAAGGAAGGAAGTTAGACAAAAGGGAGGGAAGGAGGGAGGAGGAAAAGGTGGGAAGATAAAGAGTGGTGACAGAGAGGGAGAAAGAAAAAGATAATGGGAAAGAGGAAAAAGAGAGGAAGCAGGGAAGTAAAAGTTATGTGAGAGAGAGATGGGAGAAAGAAATGAGAAAGGGACAAAGAAAAAGGGAGAGGTAGTGAGACAAGGAGATGGGGGCAGATGAGAGGGAAGGGGAAGAAAGTAGGAAAAGAGGAGGGGAGAGAGAGAAGAGTGAAGGAGATGGGATTGAGAGAGGGACAGAGAAGAAATAAGTGACAGAGAGGGAGAAAGAAAAAGAGATAAAGAGCTGGAAAGACAGAGAAAGAGAAAGTAAGTGGTGGGGACAGAAGGAGGAAGAGTGAAGAGGGGGAGAGAAAGGAAACAGAATGGGACAGTGAAAAAGACAGAGGGAAGAAGGAGGAGGAGAGAGAAAGAAGATGTGGGGAGAGGAGGTGGGAGTGAGAGGCAAAGAGTAAATGGTCAGGAAACAGTGAGAGTAAACAGAGAGGGAGAAAGAAAGTGAGATAGTGAGAGTGAGAGCATGGGAAGAGACGGAGAGAGAAGGAGAAGAGGGAGGGAGGGGAAGAGAAAGGACAGAAGAGGGAGAGGATGAATGAGTGTGTGACAAAAAGAAAGAGAAAGGGAGAAAAAAGGGAGCAAGGAAAGAGATATAGGAGTGAAAGAGAAAATATGAAAGACAGAGAGAGACCGACAAACAGAAAGACAGAGAGACAGAGATAGAGAGAGGGAGACAGAGAGAGAGAGACATAGAGAGAGCGAGAGCAAGAGAGAGAGGGAGACAGAGCAAGAGACAGACAGAGAGAGTGAGAGACTGAAAGACAAGGGCAATTAATCTCCACAGCTCTGCTTCCTGTGGCACGAGATCAGAACTTAGACTGCACTTGTCACTGCGTCTAGAAGAATAATCTATGGAGGAATCAGCTGTCGACAAAATGAGAGTCTGGGAGTAACAGGCCCTTGTAAACTACAGACTGTTCAAATTAGTTTGTGAAAGAGTTCATGTTACTTGGCAGAGATTTTAAGATTTCATTACGCGGATTTGTAGATTAGTAATTCATTACAGAAGAATTTGGGACAATAAATAGGTCAGTCAAATCTCTTATGGCCCTGATTCACATGCATAGATGATTAAAAGTGCAACAGCTATTTCTACTTGTATAAATTAATTAATAAAATGTATGCAAAACACCACACAAATTTATCAACTATAGGTGTTAAGTTTTGTGTTTACAATGTCTGACCAATTTCAGAAAAAAAAATAAAAAATCGAATTGCCATTTTTCAGGCAAGAATCTCATGCATTTCAGAACATGTTTGTTGAGGTCTGAATTACAGGGTTTGATGTTATTATTATTATTATAATTATCAGGCAATTATGGCAAATGACTGCATAATTTGCAACCATTAAAATGTATCTTTCAGTCCTAGTTTACAACAAAATAAATGCACCCTTCTTTGTGTCTCCACTTTAAGTTACAAACATGCAAAAGAACAATATGATAATTATACTTTTAACGACGCGCAGGACAAAATACAGATAGTTAGACGCTCGTACGCTTGTTTATTTTGGTCCAAAACAACATCAACAGATTTAAAAATAATCTTACTCCCTGAGGATCAGCCTGACGTTACTTCAAGAGAGTATTTGTTCATCAGTTCGGAGCTGCTTTGGCATTCATAACTACAGATCTGTCCAAGGAAATGATAGCTCTTGTGGTTCAACTCAAGCATCTCAAATGAATGACTTCTGTGCAAACCACCAGCGACGACATTAAACCAAACCAGGAATAAACGGCTTTGAGAAGATTCAAGCAGGAAGATTTCTTTACGTTTGTGGAGTTGAACTATACAGTGGCACAGAATAGTTCTTTACATGACTCCATCCTTCTACAAATAGAGAGAGTCTAAACTAGGTGCTGGCAGCTGCTGTTTAGTGTCTCGATGTGTGCGGCTGTGGACACTGCTGGGGCCAAGAGCTTCTACTATAAAGTCTGACAGTCTGGCATCATTAAAGTGAACAACTGTAGAAAATCAAAGTGAAGTGTATTTGATGTTAGATTTGTGTTTGTTGTTAATATTGTGAAAGGAAATATATAACTGTGACTAGAGATGGGTAACAGCAATTTGAATATCAAGTGTATCATTCATCAATATCATTATCAAGATACTGAAAAAAAAAACCAAGATATACATTTTTGTCAATGTTACCCACTGCTAATTGTGACAAATATTAATTACAAGAAAGAAAAAGGAGTGAAATCCTAAATTGTTCCCATGCATGAGTCTGCTAGTTGCTGTCTCCATGTAGATGTCCTTGATTTGCTTAGAATGTTCCACAGTCTTGTATTTACCTTTTCAATTACAGGTGTTTTTAATTGTTAAATATATCTTTAAAAATGTATTCTTAATGTCGTCTCTCCACAGATCTGAACTTGGCCATGCGCTATTACCTTCTCGTCTCCATGGAGATAGACTGTTGATAGTTTATTATCTCCACAGTCCCAAACTGTGTCGAACATTCCACAAAGAAATTGCATCTCCATGTAGACAAGCACTAGGAAAAAGTTACAAAGTGTATCTTTAATTCACTTTTAAAAATTGCTTAATTTTATTCCCAGCTTCATAAAATGTTCCTTGTGGAATGTAGCGTAAAATTATACAATATTATTTACTGTACGAAGCTATATTTTCTTATTGTTTAACTCTTCAGATTAATTTTAGTAACATGAAAAAAATTCTGATTTCCTCTTAATCTGGGGGAAACTGCACAACAAATCAGTTTACTGTATCTGGAAAATATTGTCAAAACCAGAAATCCCAGCATCCGACTGTGAGTTCCAGTTGCAGAGACGTTACAAGATCATTTCAGGTGGCGATGACAGACTATTTTTAAATCCACTGGCCTTGTGTATCCAGACCAGTCTTCACTCTCTAAATTAACATTACACAAGTCAAATGTAATGCCAGTTTGTCACCTCTGTGTCTCCTCCACACTCTGCTGCCAGGATCACATGCTCTTATACACGTGTGTAATCTGTATTCTGAAGTTTTCCTGGAGCTGGCGAGGACAGACAGAGGCACAATGGACAAAAACACAGACCAGGAAACAACAGCTGAAGGAGTCAAAACCTCGAGACCCGCTCAGAGTCATCGCAAGAACAATGGACGTCACTAACGGGCAAAAAAACACTTGAAAAACACCTTTGCTCTGCTACCACGTGTGTTTTATAGAGACTTGGATCCAAGATTTAAATGCAGTTTGATGGTTATTTCAATATACAATAGGGCAGGGCAATTTGGCAAAAAAAAGTTGATTTCCTTGGATTTTTTTCTCATTAAAAACAAATTAATATGGCTCTTAATGGTAATAAGGTTCATAAACAACAACAAACAACAAATTAATGCTCTTCACAGTGCAATTTAACACAAACATTTATTAAAAAGTTTGAAACAACATACTTTTCTGCCACTGAATTGGCCGGTATGGCATGGTCAATGGCGCCAACCACCAATTATCTTAGCTGAATGGTCAGTGATTCATTTTTTGATTTGTCGACCAGTTTTTGGGATATGTTTTAAGCCAAATAAAGGTAAAACTATGATGACTGAAGGTGTCTTGTTAGAGAATATTAACAAATAAAGTGTAATATTTATGAAAATCCTGAACGTTTTATTCTTATTTTGCACTTTTGATTTAATAATGCCACTGTCTTTGTTATAAAACGTCTTTTTAGTCGAGATATCCACGATTATCAAATTAGTCAAAGATTATTTTAGTACTCCATTAGTCACAATTGTTTTGATTAATTGCTGTAGCCATATCGCTGACATTTTTGAAAAGATTGGATCATGATTTTATTAAAGTTGTATTAGTTGCACAAGTCTACAGTGAATAAAGATGTACAATTGATAATGAAAGTTTAATGGAAGTATAATGAAACACTGTATGTAGACCATCAGTATATGTTTTGTCAAACGCAAACTAAAAGCATCATCATTGTTAGTGGGAAATTGACTTGATATTTCCACAAACATAGTTCAAATATGTTTTCTGAGATGATCTGTGTATAAAGGAGCTTTGTCTATTGTCAGGCAGAGAACGATGTTGACAAAGTAAACATGAATTTGATGGCGGTATCAGGCGATTACTCATTCGTTTGCCAGTGTTTGTTCAAATAGAAGGTTAAAACTTAGAAGAACTGGTTCAGGATTTGAAAAAGACGAATTGCGTTAAAGTTAAAAATGGACTTCTGCTCATAGTCTTTATGTAAAAACAATTAACTATAGAAAAGTACATCAGTAAATACAGTAAACTCCTGATTTACTCCAAAATCTTCAGTTAACGCTCTCCTTATCTACTTTTTTTTTGCTGTTGTCTCATATAAACCCTTTAAATCTAAAACCACACCATTGACTGATTAATCAACTAAACGACTAAAGGATTACAGCCCTAGATTTTACAGTTTTATTGCTAAGGACCAGTTCAGCTAAATAGAGCTATATTTTATGTTTCTGTATCTTTAACTTGAATTGTGCAGCACTACGGTGGATTGGGGCTTTCTTGTCTTGTGGGTGTCAGCAGTAGGGCTTAATTGAAATTGCAAATTAGCAATTAGCAAATTGCAAAGACAGCAATTTTTTAAGTGTAAGAATTTCTTCCACAAAATTCTTCAACAAAATATTCTGTTTACTCTGAATAGAAGCACGTCAAAAACTCATCTACAGTGTCAAAAATGCGTCTAAAAGACTAAAAAGGTGAGTAAGGCAGCAAAAAGGCAACTACAAATGATAGAATTGTAACAAAAATGACAAAATTGCATCTAAAAGTGACAAAAAAGTGACTAAAAGCACAACAAAATTGTGTCTTAAAGTGACAAAAATGCAACTGCCTTGTACAGCAGCGCTATTGTGGTTGTTTTAAATGTAGAAAATACACAAATGTGACTAAAAGCAATTCAAACGCAAGTAAGTGACTAAAACGCAACTAAAAGTGACAAAAACGCAACTATAATTGACGGAAACACAATTAAAAGTGACAGAAACTTAACTAAAAGTGACAAAAAACGTGACAAAAAGCGACACAAGGATGTTCTGAAACGTGTACCTCTATTATTCATTTGTCAGTTCATTCCATAATTTCAGTCTTTTTGTCAATTCTCCTGGTTGTGTTTAAAATGTGAACCTTGAACACAATCCTTTTATTACAACATAAATCGCAATGCTAATCACAATCGCAAAACTGGTCAGAAAACTCGCAATTAGATATTTTCCCCAAATTGTGCAGCTCTAGTCTGCGGCGGTTAAAGTTCAAACCGTGCATCTACTAAACAGCTTGAAACAGGAATCATCTCCGTGGCGACACATGACTCACAGAGGTTTTATTAGGAAACCCCATTATTGTGCCATATATCACAGGGAGAGTTCAGATAACATTTGTTTGACCCTCTCCACTGCCCCGACGCTCCCATCCGCCGCGAGCCAAGTGGACACAACAAACCCAACACGCCCTGTTCCCACTTTGAAACACACTGAGTCAACAGTTGTCACGGCAACGCAGACAGCCAGGTCCAAAGCGCTCGTGAATCAGGCTCTGGGCAAACAGCAGCGGCAGATATTATAACATCTCTCTTGCTTTATGAGGTGCTTTTTGTTGCTGAATCTTGTTAGGAAAGATCTCAAGAGAGGATAAAGCTTTTGTGAACTTGACGAGTGTTGAGCCGCAAAAATATAGTGCACTACAGTAACAATGGCTGTGGTTACATCATTCACGCTCAAAATATGATTGTTTTAAGAATTTTTGAGTTATAAGATTATCAAAAAGTGTATGTAAACAGCAAAAACCGTGATTTCTTTCTGATCCTTCGTATTAGTCGCATCAGAATCTACCGTCTTGCATGTTGTTTAAATAATCTTAAAGGTCCAGAACTCAGAAATTAATCCGATTTAGGTGTGCAGGTGAACATAGCCACTGACAGGAGGGCACAAAACCCTACAAAACTACACTGACTGTTACTACTATGGCTGTACAATTAATTCAACTTTAATAAAATGGGAACCTAGTGATTTCAAATTGTGTCTTCAAATGGAACTCTATAGGAAATTGATTGAATATATATTTGTGATTCAATTATAAACATGTTAGAAAAATAACGAAAAAAAGAAAATGCCTTCTGTTCAGAGTTAAAAGTGCAATCAGTCTGCCTTTTCTAAAACATTACTGATATATTAGTAATGTCCTTTTCTAACACATTACTAATATAATATCTACTAATATAATATCTATAGTTTCTCTACAGGTTATGGTAATTTTGACAGTACAGAAGTAACGGTTTGAAATAATGAATGATTTCAATTATGAGCCAAATAACTGGGATTATAATTTTTGACTGAACTGAGCAGCGTGTAAAGGTGTGTGGTTTGGAGCAGATTACTTTGGAAGAAAACATAACTACATTTTGTGAATAGGAATGAATAAAAGTCAGCTTTGTTATGTTTATGAAAATGAAGGACAAAGGAGGGAGGGAGGGAGGTAGGTAGGTAGGTAGGTAGGTAGGTAGGTAGGTAGGTAGGTAGGTAGGTAGGTAGGTAGGTAGGTAGGTAGGTAGGTAGGTAGGTAGGTAGGTAGGTAGGTAGGTAGGTAGGTAGGTAGGTAGGTAGGTAGGTAGGTAGGTAGGTAGGTAGGTAGGTAGGTAGGTAGGTAGGTAGGCAGGCAGGCAGGTAGGCAGGCAGGCAGGCAGGCAGGCAGGCAGGCAGGCAGGCAGGCAGGCAGGCAGGCAGGCAGGCAGGCAGGCAGGCAGGCAGGCAGGCAGGCAGGCAGGCAGGCAGGCAGGCAGGCAGGCAGGCAGGCAGGCAGGCAGGCAGGCAGGCAGGCAGGCAGGCAGGCAGGCAGGCAGGCAGGCGGGCAGGCGGGCAGGCGGGCAGGCGGGCAGGCAGGGCAGGCAGGGCAGGCAGGGCAGGCAGGCAGGCAGGCAGGCAGGCAGGCAGGCAGGCAGGGCAGGCAGGCAGGCAGGCAGGCAGGCAGGCAGGCAGGCAGGCAGGCAGGCAGGCAGGCAGGCAGGCAGGCAGGCAGGCAGGCAGGCAGGCAGGCAGGCAGGCAGGCAGGCAGAGTGTGCGCAGGCAGGCAGGCAGGCAGGCAGGCAGGCAGGCAGGCAGGCAGGCAGGCAGGCAGGCAGGCAGGCAGGCAGGCAGACAGGCAGGCAGGCAGGCAGGCAGGCAGGCAGGCAGGCAGGCAGGCAGGCAGGCAGGCAGGCAGGCAGGCAGGCAGGCAGGCAGGCAGGCAGGCAGGCAGACAGGCAGGCAGGCAGGCAGGCAGAGGCAGGCAGGCAGGCAGGCAGGCAGGGCAGGCAGGCAGGCAGGCAGGCAGGCAGGCAGGCAGGCAGGCAGGCAGGCAGGCAGGCAGGCAGGCAGGCAGGCAGGCTGGCAGGCTGGCAGGCAGGCAGGCAGGCAGGCAGGCAGGCAGGCAGGCAGGCAGGCAGACAGGCAGGCAGGCAGGCAGGCAGGCAGGCAGGCAGGCAGGCAGGCAGGCAGGCAGGCAGGCAGGCATGCAGGCAGGCAGGCAGGCAGGCAGGCAGGCAGGCAGGCAGGCAGGCAGGCAGGCAGGCAGGCAGGCAGGCAGGCAGGCAGGCAGGCAGGCAGGCAGGCAGGCAGGCAGGCAGGCAGGCAGGCAGGCAGGCAGGCAGGCAGGCAGGCAGGCAGGCAGGCAGGCAGGCAGGCAGGCAGGCAGGCAGGCAGGCAGGCAGGCAGGCAGGCAGGCAGGCAGGCAGGCAGGCAGGCAGGCAGGCAGGCAGGCAGGCAGGCAGGCAGGCAGGCAGGCAGGCAGGCAGGCAGGCAGGTGGCAGGCAGGCAGGCAGGCAGGCAGGCAGGCAGGCAGGCAGGCAGGCGGGCAGGCGGGCAGGCAGGGCAGGCAGGGCAGGCAGGGCAGGCAGGCAGGCAGGCAGGCAGTCAGGCAGGCAGGCGGGCAGGCAGGCAGGCAGGCAGGCAGGCAGGCAGGCAGGCAGGCAGGCAGGGCAGGCAGGCAGGCAGGCAGGCAGGCAGGCAGGCAGGCAAGCAGGCAGGCAGGCAGGCAGGCAGGCAGGCAGGCAGGCATGCAGGCAGGCAGGCAGGCAGGCAGGCAGGCAGGCAGGCAGGCAGGCAGGCAGGCAGGCAGGCAGGCAGGCAGGCAGGCAGACAGGCACACAGGCAGGCAGGCAGGCAGGCAGGCAGGCAGGCAGGCAGGCAGGCAGGCAGGCAGGCAGGCAGGCAGGCAGGCAGGCAGGCAGGCAGGCAGGCAGGTAGGCAGGCAGGCAGGCAGGCAGGCAGGCAGGTAGGCAGGCAGGCAGGCAGGCAGGTAGGTAGGCAGGTAGGTAGGTAGGTAGGTAGGTAGGTAGGTAGGTAGGTAGGTAGATAGATAGATAGATAGATAGATAGATAGATATAGAATAGTCCGGTGAAGGTAGTTTAGTAAAGATTAGGGCGCATACTGTAAGACAACTCATCACATCTGAACCCGAGCCAATAATATTTTTGCAAATCATGTGACAACATGCAACCATATCTTATCAAAGTTGCTAAAGTAAACAAATGTCAGAAAATGTCAAACAAAACATATTTCATACTTCACAGCTGTTACCTTTACTGTCGGCTGTTGCACATTTTAGGATTTTTAACCCGACTTTAAGCCCGAGTTGTCTATCTACGAGTTCAGGTTCAGGGCTGATTTGGGCAAAATATCAAATTGCAATTTTTCTGCAGTACTGCAATTACGGTTAGATTTTTTCTTGTGTTTGAACAGAATCTTATTATTAAAAGTTTACGTTTGAAAAGTTTTGACAAATAGACTAAACAAGGCTTGAGAACTGACAAACCAATAAAAGAATCTCATGTATTTCAGAACACGTTTGTACATATTTAAACAACAAGTCCGGCAGATGTTGTGCAGAATTAGACAGGATATTATGTCATTTGTGGAGGAAATTACGACTCTATTTGTGATTTCGATGCGATTGCGATTAAAGCCTATTCAGGGTGACAGAGCGTTTCTCGTAAGCGATTATTTGTCGTGGCACGTCTCAAGTCTGTGGTGTTTGTACAATTCTGTTATGAACGTTTGTCAGGTCACAGTTACAAACCCTCAAATCGTATAATGCTCCAATATGACGGATATTTACGATTGTGGCTTGATATAAACTTTAAACAGACCAATGCATTTTTCAACTGTATTTTTTAACAATCTGTAAATGTACGGCAGCATATTGCTTTCACTTGAATAAAAATGCTTTTCTGTTTTAATGAGAAAAGTTACATCAGATCAGACCAAAATACAGACACATTTGCATCTCAATCACTTATCCAGTCTGTAAGGAGGAGCAGGTCTATGAGGTAACTCTTTATCTATTTTGTTCAGCAGCTTCTGTTCTCTCATGTTGGTCTAATGACTTGTTCTGTCACATCTTTGTTTTTGCAGTTTCTCGCTGCAGCAGCCGAGGGAATCTCCACAGACGACCCTCAGGCACAAAAACATAAAACATGAGGCTTGACTGCAGCAATTTATCAAAACTATGCCAGAATCTCAAACTGTCTCTGCACTTAACTTTAATCCTTGGCTTTGGGATACTCTGTTTCACTTAAATACATTACAAACATACTTTTAATCATTTCACAGCATCAGTAACTCCAGGTGACTAAACAACATTGTGTGGCTGACAATAGACTTCACATGTAGCAAAAGAAAAACATCTCCTCACTTAAAAATACACAGCATAATCGATAATGTATTTGAAAAGTCTTTTCAAATACAAGTGAACTAAAATAATCATTAGTGATAGCCCTAAATATATATAACTGCAACAAAAAACTAACGCTCGCCACTTTTGTTCTGAATATCATTATACAAAAAAAGAAGAAACTATAAATTTGTTGTCACCCACACCTACTTCATTGTATTATTAACTTATTGTGAATGTTGTTTTGAAGACTCAATATCAAAATCAAAACTCAATATTCGGACATTTAGTTATAGGTTTTTTGTTTTTTTTAAAGCTACAAAAAGAGATGATTCAAAGTAAAAATGAAAAAAGTTTCAAATTAGGATAGGACAGACATTTAAGATTTAAACCTCTACTAATACGTTTAAAAGACACACTTTAACACATTGCTGTTGGACTAATTCTTCTAAAACTTGTAAAACCAACAATATTGTCATTACCGACCACCACTTCTTCATTGAGTTATTATTAACAGCCAACTTATTAACCGTTTCACAACTTCAACAACTCTAGATGGTTAAATGACTTTGCGTTAAAGACAAAAGGCCAGACTTGACGGTAATAAAACTCATTAGGAGCGCTTCTGTCACCGCGCTCCAATAGTTACTGGGGACACCTCTGCAGAGAAACTCCCTCTTTCCCTCCACATTCCTCACATTTTTACATTCCTATAATCACGGCACGATCACAGACCAAGGGGAAAATACTTTGCTTGTGAAAGACCAAGTAAGAAGACGGGCCAACGTGGACATATTGTGAAACTTGAGTTGCAAAAGTGTACACAGTTTGCTCGGCATCCTTCGCACTTGTGCAAGGAATTTGCTGATGTTGTCTTATCTGTCCTTGTCTGATTAGAGTGAATGTGAAAAGGCTTGTTCTGTTAGTAATTATAGACACATTGATAAGACGCTGAGGGGAGAAAACGCTGATAAAAATAGCCTGATTGCGTCAGTGTGTAAATAATGCACTGTTGTAGAAGATGACAAAACAATACAAAGCCCACTTAAGACAGACTGCAAGAAAAACCCAAAATCTCTAACAATCATATATTTTGAACATCTTAAACTGATAATTTATGGTTTAAACTATGTATTAGGATGAGGAATCCAAGACACAGTCTTAACAGTTTCCAATAACATGTCATTTAAGGCGTCACGTTCTGAAAAAATAGATATAAACTATAAAATACTCAGTAACTGCAATGCATTTGTAGTGCTTTTATAGATATCATTTACGTTTACTCATCTGTGCAAATGAAGCAACTCTTGAAGTGACTAAATAAAATACACATTGTTTTGTTTCATTATAGTTAGATTTAGGCCTGTCGCAATAATAATTTTGAAGTTGCTCCAGAAAAAAAATAACAATAAACAATTATATTGAAACAACTTTATGCCACTGACACAATTAAAGCAATAAATAAACAGAAGAATGACACACTTAGTAGCATTAATGAGTTGTAGATGTAACTGTTTGTGCTCAAATGAACTACAAAAAAAAAAGACAATACAACAGACAATAAACACTGACTCCCAGAAGTACTGTTCCAGTTTTCAGATATTTGACTACCATCACGATATCAAATTTTAGTGTTACAATTAGTGCGAGAAAAATCCCAACGATTTATAGATTGTTCATTGTTACTGAGAACCAGACCGTTTTTCTCATTTTTTTTCATGCCCATTGTCTGTATTTGTGACCAGATTTACAAAATGTGAACAAAAACAGCCAAATAAATAAGTACTTTACATTAAGACTCATATTTGGACAATATAATGAATAAAAAAGATTAAGCTTAAGCTTTTAAAATTGCCACAATAAGACTGCATCAATTAATCAACTAACAGTGACTAGTTGACTATAAAAAATAATAGTAGTAGTCGTATTTTGATAATCGGAATCGTTATTTGGACTATGTAGACTCTAAAACACATACAAAAAGACCTAATATAACAAAGACAGCAGCATTATTAAATCAAAATGTCAAAAAAGAATGAACATTTTCTGATTTTCATCACTTTATCTGTTTATAAATGTTTGTAAAAAGCCTTAATGTACAGAAGAAATAATCGTTTGACCAGTCGACTACTAAAATAATTATTAATGACTCCTGATTTATTATTTCTTACGACTTACACTGTGACCTGAGTTATCACGATTGTCGATGAAACGAATAATCTGGACTTCTGTACCACTAAACCACAGCCAGATAATAAACTTTTGGGTTTGCATCCGCTGTTGCAGAGACTCACCTGAAGCCGTCCTGGGCCACACTGCCATAACTGTCCGGTCGCTCCTGTCTCCGTCTGTACAAGTCTGAATTAGACAACTCCTTCAGCCTCAGCGCGTTCATCCTCCTCCTTCCTTCCTTCTTTCCACTTTCTTAAATATAAAACACACACACTCCTGTCGCTGCAAAAACACTGGAACTCGTCTGTTCAAACCTGACCCGGTCCGAGAGGTCTAAAGATTTCTGTGTCTCTGCCTTGCGTGCACCTTCCTTTGCCCCTCCTCCAGCTGCAGGTAACCGGGGGAATGCCTTTTGAGAAAATGACAAGCCGGAATAAAGCCCCGCCCACTCTGACCTTTGACCCTTTAGCCGTCGACGCCCACTCTGGCTCAATCCGCCTCTGTCCCTGCAAAAGGGCATGGGATAATTGCCGCACAAACAGAGAAAATGAGGCCACGACGGATCGGTTTGAAGATAAAGAGCAGATATATTTAATAATGTAGTAATCTAATTTGTTATAGCTTCTCTTGATTCTGTAAGGTCAAAAAGTTAAGCCTTTCAACTTCAGTTATGTTACGTATCAAGTATTTCTTTCGACAAATAACAAAATAAACCATAAAACCGTTCATATAAATAAACTAATTCAACAACAACACCAACGTTTTCTCAAGGGATGTCAAGATTATTCGGTTAATCCAGTATTTTTCAACCTTTTTTGAGTCATGGCACACCTTTAGTCGAAAATATTCCACGGTACACCACCTACTTAAATATTACCAAATACTTATATTATTATTACTACAAAAGGTAGTATTCAATGTAACAAATATTGTCCATGTCGCAATATCTGGTTCTTTAAAAGTAGAAATGATGATTGTTTTGCTCACTTTTTTGGTGAAGAGGTCAATTGCTCACACTATAAAATGGTAAATAATTTTATCAAATTCATGAATACATTTTTTTCAAGGCACACCTGGCACTACTTCAGTCGATAGTCACAATAACTCAGGTCTCAATAAGTACTTAACATAAAACATCTTGAACATTTTAGGTAACACTTTATAATAACTACACTAGCCTTAATAAAGCATGAATGAAAGATTTATTCACAACGAACAAATAGTTATTAAGAATTATTCAGATTTAGTAACTGCTTAACACTAATTCCTAACCCAAACCATCCTAACCTTAACTAAATACTTACTAAGTATTTGCTCAATATGAATTAAGTGCTTTGTTAAGGTTTAATTAAGTAATTATAAAGTGGAGCTGAATTTTAGAAGCAAAAATAAAATGTCCATTCAATCTATAATTCAAAAGGTAAACTTAATGGTAAAATCAAAACATCATTCACTGTTTGAGGAATGGTGATATTAGACAACGGGAATGGAAGATAACGGAGTATTTTCCTGTTGTTTGGTCATGGTTTTAGTCATTTTGAATAATAATTATGTTAAATTGTGATGCTTCTTTCCACAAACTGATATTTGACACGGTTATATTCCTGTATCACGTTCAAAATCTGGGTCCAAAGAAACTACAAATACAAAATAAAATATATCACAGATGACAGTCAATCCATGGGTTTCAGAAAAATTAGGACCGTTGTCATAGCAATTAACAATTTAAACTGCATATCCTATCTTTTGCTTGGTGAAAAGTCCCCAAGATGTTGCTTTTAACAGGAAACTGAAACCCACAGATAAGTTTCTGCTCAAATTCTACAGTAAAAGAATCTTACTTAACATTTTGTGCTCGCGCTGCATGAATTACAACAAAAGTTCCTTCTCAGACTCTTCTTCTGTCTAATTTGTCTTACAGCAATGAGTTTTAATTAGAGAAAATGTCAAATGTGAATAATTCATGTCAGTTCAGTGTGGGATAAACAGATCTTCTCCAAAACAGACAAAGCATTTTGAGTGTTCATTGGAAGTTGCCCTTTTACGCCTTCAAGGTCGATCTGAGCCTGGTCCAAGGATCTGGAGCCAAACAAACGATGTCAAAATGATTTTCAAAGCTGCAACAGAGTGGATATGTTAAAGAGGCGGAAGAATGCCTAATATCTGTGTCCCAGGGCTACGGTTTAAGCTCGTGTGAAATAATTATCGATGTATAACAAGATAATAACAGGATCAATGTCAAAGAAAGTCCCACTTTTAGTTCACATGTTCAGTATTTGCTTTTGCAGCTTGTCTTGGCCCGTCAACATTCCTCTCACATTCACACATCGCTAAAAACGTCATATGTGAAATTTCAGTGCCAGAGGTGATGTCGTAAAAGCTCAAACCTCCACAGAGAATGAAAAGTGTTGGAAAATCTATGGTACAATGTGTTTTATGGAAGGATCAGACGTGGCAAAGTTTTAATGTAGTTTGGCAAAATAGAGAGACAAGCTCAGGCAGCAAAACTAGATATAAAAAATAAGAAAAGTTAGTTATATGTCTGCCAGTTTTGGAAATAATATAATATGGCTATTCATTTCTGCATTACAAATAGTACTGAAATATTTTAATTTTAGATCCAATAATATCACTTGTATTTCAAATAGTGCATCATGTCTTAATTTAATTTACAAGTCAGAGTCTGTCAAAAAAATCCGTACATTAGGAAAATCATAAATAAAATCAGCCTTTAAAACTAGTATTGGAACTAGATACTCATTTGAGCAAGTATTTATGCTAAAAATCTGCTGCAGCTGAAGTTGCCAACAGATCTGTGGAGAGGCGAGCCCACTCACAGGAAGAATGCATGTTTTTCAATGTATTTTTAAGAAATAAAAATGCCCGTGATTAACTAAATGCTCATAGATATTGCCAAACAGTGAAAAATCCAAGTCAAAGCAACAACATTTCAAATGAAGACAACCAGAAAACTTAGATAGTGTGCATTACACTCTTCAAAAATGCAAACAATAACATTATGAAATACATTGTTAGGGGGGAAAACATAGTAGAAGTAAGTTAAGAAGGGTATTATTAGTATGAAAAAGCTGGCAAAATTTTACTTTCTAAATTTTAAATCAATTGTCCATGCTTTATATTGTCTGTCAGTGACAAAACTGTTTAGCAACATGATCTAAACTTCACGTCAAGAGGCGGTGAGGAGTGATTTTACACAGTGCACACCGCCCCCATGTGGATAAGTCCGGTACTACAAAATGTCCACAAGTGGCAGTTGCCAAATTTGCTGCAACATTCAAACATTGTCTTTGTTTTTTTATTTTATATTTAAGTAAAAATAACAGTCCTGTTTGTGCTTGTTTAAGTTTGCTCTTGTATTATAACTTGTATTAATCTATGTGGATCATCAGCAACACAGAGAGCACAATTAAGATTAATTTGTGGCGTAAACCCACATCAACCTCCCTTCTCAAACACTTTTCACTGACTACACTGGACAAGTAAAATGTGCAAAACAAAATCACACAAACAATAGCATACTAGTATAAACTGCCATTGAAAAGTGCATCTTACCAAACGCTGCGGAGATGAACTGTGTCTTTCTTTAGTGTCTTGGAGCTGTCACTTGCTGCGTTATCTATGGCCACATCACTTCCTGTGTCATCTGTGGGCTGTGTTTGAACTGAAGCCTATGTGTCAGGGCCGCTCTGTTTACTCCTCCCTCTGTCATTTGGCGAGACTGAAAACGCCTAAGAATAAAATACCTAGAATAACTGTTTGTGTAAATAATCGCATTGGAAGGTTGAGAACAGTAAATTAATTAAGTGTGTAAAAGATGAAGAAGACAAGGCTGGTGAAGATGATGAGGGGTTTTAAACATTCACTGGAGATAAAGGATCATCAGGCAATTAACAACGGCCTGTTACTGAGTGAGGTGTGAGTGAGGAGGGACACTCTTCACGTGCAAATGTCTGCGCAGCTTGGCTTTGAAATGTCCAGGGCTGTAGTCGACTAAAGAAATTCTTGGTCGGCTAAAGACATGCCCCATCGGCCGATTAGTCGACTAAATAATATATCAGAATGCGGCGGTATCTCCATGTATCTGACCCAAACTGCACTCAAAAGACCAAAAATGCACAGGAAATGCAACTATTTACAAATAAAAGTACTAGGAAACATAGGATTTATATGTTGGACTTCAAAATATTCAGCTATATCGCTTTATATCTTCTTGTTTTTTGTCCTATAAATCAATGTAATCAAAAAAAGATTAGTTGACAAATAAAAATGTTGGTCGACTAAGACTCCATCGACCGATTAATCGACTAAACAACTAAAGCACGCCCCTCGACTCAAGCTGCTGGTATGACTCCATGTCCTTGAAACAGATGAACAGATTATTGAGGGATAAAAACTTCAGCCACTGCTCTTAAATGGTTGCCTCGTTGGTACTGGCTGCTCAGATACAAACAGCATTAACATTCATTCCTTTATTGACATCACCAACTACAACTACAACTACAACTACAACTACAACTACAACTACTACTACTACTACTACTACTACTACTACTACTACTACTACTACTACTACTACTACTACTACTACTACTACTACTACTACTACTACTACTACTACTACAAAACTGCTATCTTATTGACATTTTCAACAACAAAAAACATATAGTAATACATTTAAATAAACTAGATTTTGATTTTAAAATATTCAAAATACACCAATTTCAGTACAAATACAATACACATACAGTTATGTGATTTTAATGTCCTTTTCAACACAAAATAAAACTAACAGTAGTAATAAAAGAGTTGTAAACTAGTTCTGATTAGACTGAAAATAGCATTCATTTTTAAAAACAAGAATAATGTATAATGCCAAAAGTAGTCCATATGGGTTGTGCAACTATTTTTCCTCCTTCAATTAAAGACAGAACAGCTTTATGTAACAAAACCTCAAATATCATGAGATGCTCTGAACAAACAAGGGCCTGTAAACAGTCTAAATCAATTTAAAGGTTTATAAAAATCTTCTTGCTCAGAAAAAGAAAGAGCGCCAACAACTACCCATAACCTGCGCCTTCAGTAGAAACAGACGCTACAGCGGAGCGGAGTCAGGACGAAGAGGCACAGACTGTGAAATACGCCGTGACAACGTTTCCAACCTTGTATTACTATATTAAAATTATTGTTTTAAACAAATTTTGGGCTTTAAAACAGGTTTTGATTTTTGGTTTCATTCCATAGTTCAGTATTGCATTGTAAAATAATAAAAAATAAAGCTGTGACTACTTCACGGATTTCACTTTTCGCGTGTTATTTTTGGAACGCAACTCCCGCGATAAACGAGGGATCACTGTATTATGTGATTTTTCTTTTCAGTATAAATACTTTATAATAAGCGTCTAGTTTTGATAATAGTTTTCGTTTCGAATAGTATGTGGATATAGATTTGTTGACAGCCCAAGTCCTTATTAGTTCACAGAGTTTACACAACACTGGTATGTTTCACACTCTGAGGACAGTCATATCCTGCAGCAGTTCCTCTCAGTTTCCCAAACAAGGACAAGTCCACGGTGCAGGAGGCATTCCTCTGAGCTGTGGTTGGATCAACAAACTTACACCAGATGAATATCACACACATTACAGTCTTTAAATGTCAAAAACTCTCCTCTATCAGCTGTCGAGTCCATAAAAGAGGCGGGAGATACGTTTTCAGTGTTTAGAAATAGTTACTTTGAAAATAATGAGTCAGAAAATAGAATGAATGAAGAAAATTAAAAGTCTGAGAACATTAAATTGTGGTGTATATGATATTTCTGCAGAGTTTGGCTTGAATAAGGCAAAAAATCCTAATCACAATTATTTCAAACAATTACTTCTGCAATGCCAAAAGAGAAAGTATAGACCTAATATGTTTTATTTTTGTGACACTTGATAAGAAAAGTGGCTTTGCTCCAGGTGTTGAAGGGCAGATTGAGCGCATATGTTCTGAACAGAATTTAATTAATTCATTGTAATATCGATTACAGTATTTTTGTAATTGAATGGAGTAATAATTGAAATAACTATTTTAAGAGTGATTATTTGCAAAGCCCTAATTTTTGCACTTTTATAGTTAATTCACAGCACATTTACATTTGTGGAAAACTTAAACCGGAACCACAACATGTACAAGCCCATTCAGCACATTTCTGATGGACTGCAAAAATATCCTTTGAATACTATTTACAGAAGAATACCCAAAATACACTAAGATATTATTTTTTATCAAATATTGACAAGCGCAAGTCCAAAATGCATCAGAATAAAAGCCAAATTCATGTGGGGCTATACTTAGCTCAGCTGCACACACAACGACATTCAGCAGAAGGAGGGAAAAGCCATTGAGAAGGAGGTCTCGCGGGAGCGGATGGTCAGGAAGTGGTCTGGAAACAGTAGTGTCCAGTTTGTGTGGACATTCCTGACCAGGGAGGAGCGGCCACTAAAATATAAACAAACCCTGCTTTTTCTGTTTTGTGAAACCATGAAATCACGGGCAATAAACGGGTAGAATATAATTTGACGTTGATTTATATGATAGAACTGAATTAAAATGGTTATGTCATCAGATTGTGTGGTTACGCCCATTTGTAGACTCTGCAGAGTCGTTAAAATAAGGGCAGATCGTGTAAAAAGTGCAGCTTTAGATCAATATGCAGAGTGTGACTGCAGCTGCAGACTGCACTGGTTTGAAATTCTATGCAATTACAAAACTTAAAAGTTTAAATAATAGCCACTATTACTTCCCTGTGTATTTGTTCCTTATTTGACGTCTGGTTATTATTGTAATGTGTGAGCTTCTGTGTCTAGTCTGATTTGTCAAAGTATAAGTCTGAGATTTAGGTATTTATTCATTTATTGCTACTTTGATTATTTCGAATGGTATCACTTGTTTTTTATTCAATTGTAATGTGTTAGCAACAGTGTCTGAGTAATTTCCCTTTTGGATAAATTTGTCGGAGACTTATTACTTATGGGTTAATCATCAATTCCAGTTCCATTAATTCCTTTATACAACTGCAAGTGTATTTTTTCACATTATGATAGTTGTGTTTGCCTAACCTTTATACAGAACATTTCACTGCTTGTATGAATGAAAATGTACATTATCAGTTGCAGCAAACGCCATTTTCTTCAAGAGCACACTAGAGGGAGCCCGTGAGAGGCGATGTCTGAAGTTCAGAGAGAAACTTGAGAAAAATACTATAAAGCTAAACATTAAGCGCATAAATAGTGTGTCAGTTGTAATTACTCATAAGTAAAGGTTGATCTTGCACAAACAGCACAAAAAGCGCGGATACGTGGCTGCATCGCTGGTTAAATTAAAATTTTCTCACTCTTTTCCATGACAAGCCTTTTGCTTCTTCAGGCAAATCACTCCCAACAAATGCACGCCTTTTCAGACAAAAAGTCATGAAACAAACCCTCGCGTGAGCTCCTCTTACCCGTTTGTCATTTCGTTGATCGCCAGCATCCCTGCAGAGTCTTTTGCTCCGGTGTTTGTCCCGTGCGGAGCCGCTCGTATCCAGATGTGGAGCCGTAGAATGGCGCAGACTCGGGCCTCGCCTCGCTTCGCTCTGCGTCAAGTCACTGCAGCGGAAATGAGCGTTTCCGGTTAAACTGCCAAATTAAGAGTTTAATAAATACAAAGTCAACCACCATGCACACTATACATGAATGAGTTTTTATATTTAAATACGATAAGGCAGTTTATATGAGGAATTTAATTAGGCTTATGCTTTTGATAAAAGCTTTAACAATTGATCAGAATAATCCCGACTAATCAGCTATTCAAGATAACCGTCAATGATTGTTAATCGTTTTTTGGGCAAATCAAACTGTGAAAACAAGCCGAAAGATGTTTTGATATATATATATATATATATATATATATATATATATATATATATATATATATATATATATATATATATATATATATATATATATATATATATATATATATATATATATATATATATATATATATAAAAGGTGAAAAGAATTAACAATTTGCTGCCGTTTATCAAAATTTGTAAATATTTTCTTTCTAGAAGCTTTGAATTGCAAATTTTACTTTATCAGTAAAAAAAATATCTAAACGTACAATGGAAATATTGTTTGACTAATCAAAAAATTAATACAAACTATGTTAACTACAAAAATCTGGTCCATCATTTATTTTGGAGAAGCCGGAAATTACTCTTCTCCGTCTCTGTTACCTTTACACATCTGGACATCAACAGCACAGCGTAGCTTTTTATTTTTTCGTCAAATACTTGACTTACTGTCAGAGTCAAACTTAGATGCAGATTCAGTAACTGTGACATTAATTCTATATATTCATTTTAAATAAGTGAAGACTTAAAGTTGCGATTCAGCATCATTTGGCACATATGGAACAAATGACTATAAATAGGGAAACTGTTGTGAACTGACATGTCGGTTTGAAAGGAAATTAAATCCTCCACACTAAAGATGAGTCAAGTTTGAAGTCGCTTTGCTGCCAATGAAATGTATTCTGACGATGGAGTAGCAAAATGTCATAATGCCTGGAAACCACATATTTTTTCCATAAAAGGAAAGTGTGTAAAGTCCAGCCTCCTGAAGGGAAAAAGTCAGAGAGACCCCAAATAAGATGACATCATTGTACAGTCCTCAGTTCAGTGGAATAAATAAAGGACTAATACAAAAAAGTAAAGTGATAATATGCAATAACATAGACCCAGTTTTTATTATTTTACAGATATGATTTGAGTTACAGTAAAAATAAGCACCATATAAATAAACATTAAGATTACATTCACATTATGAGAATGATGAATGAAAAAAGCTGCCCAAAAGCTGGAGTCAGGAATCAAGAGAGCTTTAGAGCAATTTGATGTTATTTCAACATAGGAATAATAAAACTTTATTCTCAACAAATCCGTATTTATATAATTGGAAGAAACAAATTAATATTCCTCATCAAACCACAACAAACCAATCAATAATACTAAATACTAAAAACAGACAAAAACTTAAAACACTACAAAATCTCAAAGCAGGGCAATGGTCCTTCTTAAAGAAATAAACACAAAAACACACAATAACAATATCATGAACTGGCAATTTAACAGTTTAAATGTCCTGAATGTAAATGGAATTTAAGATTTAGTTTGAGATAATGGATATTATTGAGTTTATGTAATAATTAATGAATGCAAAACCTTAAATAATGCTCCCTTTTAACTGGAAATGCTTTCTGGAACTTTTAAAGCACAGATTTTCACAGATTAGATATGCTCATTCTGTTCAGAAATGTTTATTATTAGGTATCTACAGACATCCTTCATTAATCACAGTTACATTCATTGGACCCATATAAATTGGGAAAACAAAAAGAACTCCCTTTTCACAGATTTCACAGAAAATGCTTTTAACATAACGTTTGTGCTTCAGGTGTTTGGTCGGTGCGACTGAACTCATCTGATCCCAGACCAGCTGTGAAGATAGGACGACCAGCCTGATCCTCTCGACCCAGAGCTCTCTTCTTCACCTTCAAATGTAAAAAGTGCATACAGTTATTATGAGTTACATCTGAATTTTGTAGACAGGTGTAATAGATAAGTTAGTGTAAAACTATGACACATAGACTTCATTTGAGTTTTAATGTATTTCAACACATATATTTTACCTTCTCTGCAAAATAAAAAAAATTGCAAATGAAAATATTGCACAAAAAGATAACTGTGAAACACCTTTATGCTAATAACACTAAAGCAAAAGAATCTCTGTATAAACCCTTTTCTAAATGAACATTATGTAGCAGTTCTGAGTTGACACTTTTTATTGGACTAGTTGATTGTTCTTGTTTAGTTCTTGTTTTTTTTTTGCATGGGTTACAGCTTATTGTAGTCCTTTTGTGCAGAAAATAAACAAAAAGTACTTCAGCACATTTCCTTTAACCAGAACATGACAGTATAATAAATAAACAAGGGTGCAAAAAATAAAACAGAATGTAGTAAGTAGTTAGTATCATTGAGAAGTCATAGATATGTTCATTATTCAGCAGCTCAAATGTTCATGTAATACAATACAAATAACAAACGGTTCAGACAGAAAAGGTACATATGGAGCCTCAAAAATATTGATGCATCTATTATTTTAAAAAGTATGTTGAAATCGGGACAGCATTAACTGATTGCGTACCTTGTGCAATAGCAGCCAGTTTGCTCTTCTCCTCGGGGCTCAGCTGCAGCATGGTGTGGATGACGGGCAGCAGAGCCTGCCTCTCACTTCCTGATCGGAGGAAGATGAACTGCAGCAGGACGTTCTTGAGATACTCCAGATTGGCAACACTCTTCTCCCTTTCCTGGTTTCGCTCCAAACGGCGGATCTCACTCTTCAACAACTAAGGAACAAATTATACACGAAACATGTTAAAAGCCTCCCTAACGGGAATAAGCGGTAGAAAATGAATGAATGAAAAGTGTAATGATTAATTAACAGTTGTAGCTACGACCAAAAAAGTTGAAATAACACATGTTTTTCTTAGATATTGGATGGTTGTATAGCAATGTTTTTATTATTTCTTAGTTTAGAAATTATAATGTTTCTAAATAAAGAATGAATGAAAACTGATTGAAAAGGAAAAAGAAAGAGAGCAAGAGAGAATAATAGCAGACAGAGAGAGAGAGAAAAAAATTAATTAATAGTTGTGTTCCTTTTGAGCTTGTACTTTTCAAGATTGATGAAGATATTGAAAATAACTGAAGAGATTGCGAAATAGTTTTGGATTCTTGTTTAGCGAACACATTTGTCCTAATGAGCTTTCCGTCGCCATGACACTACGTCACAACATGGCGCTGCCCTCTAGTCTTGAACTATAAATACTGAGCTCGTTTTCTGCTTTTATAATCGTAATTTAATAGAGCTATCTCAACACTCGCAACTAAACACTTACATTGTGTTATTTTTAGACTATCCTTCAATGTTTCGTGTAGTTATTTTGCACGTTTAAGATGGGTTTGGAGCGTCTTTTCTGCATTTCATCGAGGTGCTTCTACTCCACACAGTTCCGCCTTGTAAACGCGCACCAAAACGTCTTTCAGAATGGTTTAACGCAGACTTTATCCATTAAAAACACACCAGACCGGCTTTGTTCACGCTTTTTTGGTGTTGTTAAGCGGCAACAGGCAAGATTGTGCACCTCCGCGACACAAATATCCCGGGATGTCACTTTGTTTGAGCACGACAGGACGCGCTTCTTCCGCCTCCTTTCCATCTTTTGCGGTGGACAATTTCTGTTTTGGACATATTTGGCGCAATTTGCCTACACAGGGCTGAGAGACACGAGTGGAACTAAAGAAGACAAGACGAAACACCAAGCTACTTCGACAAAAACAACGGGACTTGCGGGGATGTGGAGCTTTGAAATGAACCTCGGATCAAACGCTTGGAGATACGGATTCACAGCTGGATGTTTGGCGATTGGAGCGGGGATTGTCGGGCTCGGATTTCTGTTTTGTCGGCGCTCTGTGAATCGAGTACTCTTGCATCAAGGTGGGAAAATGGTGACAGTGAGCACACAATCACCTCTAGGATCAGGGAAGGGTCGTAAAATAACCGTGCCTCTGTCCCAAGTCGCCTGCTACGCTCACAGACAAGAGTCGTCTACGTTCATCCCATTGAGAGTCAAAGGGCATAAATTCTACTTTCTCCTGGACAAAGACGGGACTGTCACTAATGCAAAGCTGTTTGATATTACTGTGGGGGCCTATAGAGTCATATGAACTACAAATAAGGTTAAAACACACTTAAAAGAACTTGAACATCTCTGAAATTTTGATCCAGTTGGCAAATAAAAGTCTAAAGAATTACATGTAAACTGTGTCTCTGTTTAATTAACTGCACTGTAATGTTCTTTAGAGGTAACCACAGAGATTAGATTAGCCGTAAATCAGATACTAAGTCATACTTAAACTAGTATAAAAATTAAATACTAATTTGAGCAAGTATTGATACCAAAACAGAAAAATCACATTAACAGAATACAATTTCATCTATCCTAAACATTTCTAAGATGTGTTCACATTTGCACATTCACCACATCAAAATTGGGAGTCACCCAGAACTAGATCATGACCAAACCAAAACCACATCAGGACTAAAGGTGAAAACGCAACCTTTGAATGACTTTGACATTTCTTAACACAAGTGTAATACCACAATGTAAAAATTACTATTACTTTATGCTGAAATTAAATGGCAGTCCATTGTCTAAAAAGAGCACATTGTATTATTATTGTGGCCTTGCTATTGAGTATTGAATACTTAGTATAAAATTGAGTTTTAAATTTCAATTTCATGACAACACTAGAGCTGAGCACACTCCCATAATGACAGAGTGATAGCAACAATGTCAATTATTATTTGTACCAGAGTGGCTTTACTGTTTTTATTAAAGAAATGAATCACGCAAACTGGATTCAGTCTGAAGTCCAACTCAATATTCTGCACCCAATGTCATCATCATAATCATAATTTTGATTTGATTTTCATAGCAAGTTCTTTAATAGTTGTCATACAGTGATCCATTTGTAAGTATAGTACTGACATGATGTGTTAAATCAATTTAAACATCTAATATGGGTATCCTGCAACCTTTTACAACCAGTGCAGTGACCATTACTATTGTTTTTCCTTTGTTATAAATGAAGGCATGATTCAGAGTCTGATAATATCTGTGTCAATTAATAAATGTGAGGATAATGTGGCAGATACATACCGTGATTTGCTCCATAAGAACTGCATTTGTGGCCTCAGTCTCATGTAGAAGGCTGTTTATGTGATCCAAGCTGCGAGTGGCTGTGCTGAGCTTCTGACTCAACTCTTCTTTGGTTGGTTCCACAGTCCAAACAAAAGGCTCTGCACAGAAAGGCAACAGGAACATAAAAGTGAATAAGTCACAGTAGTTTACTGTATGTAAAAGCTTTGGCAGATAGATCGCAAGCCTTTAATCATACCTTGTTTGGGGTCGGGAGATGAGAGGAGTTGCTCCAGAGATGGTAGGGGCGTGGAGGCAGGAGACGGGCTCTCTGTCTCTGTCGTCTCCATGCCCTCCCCTTCCTCTCGGGCCATCGACTGGAGATCACTCAAGGCCATGAAGCCCAGTCCAGTCTGGCTGAAGTCTGGGTTTTTACGTTGAGAGTCTGACACAGATTTACGACTTGACTGCATTGACAAAGCACCTGAAAAAAAGTTGTCAATATGTTATTAAGTAAATTTTAACTGGTTGCATTATACTGTATTTATCATCTCAAAATAAAAATGTCCTTTTTCTTACACAGTTAGCGGGTGGAAAAATAAATATAGTGTTACATTCTGTAACAATTTGTCTGAAAACATTTGGAACTTTACACAAGAACATATCAAAAACTCAAAGGAAGATATGATTTTCAAACCACAAGAGGAGGAAGTAGGTGTTGGAATCTAGTTCCAAGCTCTCACAAGTCCTTTGGCACATAGTTCGCATTATGTATGAATGTTCAGGCGAGTGCACAGTTAAAGAGCAGCTTTTTTCAGACAGCAAAGTGAAACTATAATGCACTGGGATGCTTACAACTGTTATTTTCCGTTGACAAAAAATAAAATACTTTAATTATTAGATGCACAGCGTGCAGCAGTCTCATATTTGTCACAAAGTGCCACTTTTAAAGTATTTGGAGGAAAACTATTTACTATTTACACAAAAAGTCAGGTGCCCAAGCTTTAAAAGGTACACAATGTAACTTTTCTAGTGGGAGGTCCATCACCTGCTTTGAGATGTTATTGCTTTGCCCAGAATGTTCCACTATATGGCATTAAATCTATCTATGTATCTATCTACATTCAGGTGTTTTTATTGCTTGCTTCGCTGACTTGTACCTTGGCCTGGTGACAGCACCTGCTTGTCTCCATGGATATGTTTCATGCTATACAGTGAAACAGGCAAGAAAGCAAAGCAAGAACATCTCCGTGGCAGACTCTCCACCAGAAAAGTTACATAGTGCACCTTTAAGTAAAACATTAGCTAACAAGATATTGTAGCAGTTTGACTGGATGAAGTGTACCACGAACAGGGAGCATCGAATTTGGTCTAACACCCTGAAACTATCCAATTCTCTTGATTTACAACTACATTATTTATTTATCTATTGCTTCTTTTTTTACAAACTTTAATCAAAAGTAATTTATTTTGTTCTCACACCAATTAAAATTGTCAATCACAACAACCAAGTACAGAAGACATCACAGCTTTGTCTAGAAAGCTGAAGTTTGGTTTTGTGAATGCAGTATTCCTGCCATGATGTGTTCTACAGTGTGACAAAAGGGGGCACCAGACACACTGATAAATGTGTCTGCTATTAGCTGGACCAAAGTGAGTGTGGGTGGACAACGGACCCAAGTATGATTGATGAGCCTGCAACAAAATGCCCGTGCCACTTTACCAACATCGGCCTGGCATTTTCAAACATAATTTTAAGTATGTGGCTTGTATTAAAGCATCATGTGTTTCGTATTTTCATTGGAGAAATATATTTTTAGTGTGTTTTCTTGGCAGGCTTGTCATCCCAGTGTCCTTGAGAATTCAAAACATCCATCTAAAGTGTGAAAGATTAAAGCCGTAAATAAATCAAACGTAGATCAAGTCGCTGTCCATTACTGTTGATTAAAAATATATAGGACCACAAAATTATGATTACACAGCTAAGCAGATTAACCATTTTGATAGATCCCTGTTGCATTTTAAACACAAATGAACTGACTCGAACATTCGTTTTAATAAGGCAGATTTTGGCCTCATGTTTGGGGTTAAAGCTGCGAGTGAGCATGTGCGAGTTACTAATGATGATCCTCTCCAGATGTAGCAGGGAGCCGATTGCCACACTGAGAGGCGGGAAGGAGCGCTGGGAGCAGAGGCAACACCTGGACCGATCAAACACACAACACTGTACACACAAAATACACAAACGCACACATACACACAGACGTTTTCCGTCATTGGGTCCAGTTTATTTGGTGGTGGATGTGGAGGGCAGCTGGGTGGGAGGTGAAGAATGAGCTTCCAGTGCTGCTTTGCTGGTAAACACACAAACCTCCCAACCTCATGTGTCTCTGTCTCACATGAAAACCTCAAAACTTTTGCTCCATATAAAAATAAGTCTGTGCATATTAGAGTTATAACTAACAATCATTTTAACAGTCGACTGGTAAAACGATTCCTCCAATTGCATATGGAGAACTTTTAAACTAGATAAAGATCAAAAGAAATACTAACTAAAGGCTTCTCGTTAATCTGAACAGTCATAATTAATCGTCTAATCGTGACTGGTCAGTGTTTAAAATAATTGTTGACCATTTTAATAGTCGTTAATCGTTATATGGACTATACACACTCTAAAATACATGCAAAATGATGTTTTATAAAAAAGACAGTGGCATTATTAAATCCAAATAACAAAAATAATAAGCAATTTCAGGATTTCATCAATCATACACTTCATTTGTCAATGTTGTTTTTCAAGAAGCCTTCAGTCATCCCATATTTTGGTTAATAATGTATTTTAAGATTCACTGTAAAGTAGTAATTATTATTTGACTAGTAGACTAATTGAAAAAGGAATCACATTTGACTACTAAAATAATTCTTAGTTACAGCCCTAACATGTACATAACTGTGTGAGTGTTGGAAAAACAAATGACAGAAAAGTTAAATAATGTACAGCCCTCATGTTTATAATAGTGTATTGTCTGCACACTCACTGGTCTGGCTCTGCAGGCTGAAGAGCTGCTCCTCCACTCGGCTCAGTTGTCCCTGCAGAGTCTCCACTGTGGCTCTGTGCTCGTCCTGGAGCTTCCTCAGCTGCTCCCGGTACGCCTGACGCTGGGCCTCGATCTGAGACGACAGGTCCGCCTGCACCTGCGACGCCTCCGACCGAAGACTCACATTTTCAGACTGCAGTGAGAGCAGCCTGGAAGAGCAGAAGAATATCAAACCTGTTCAGTGATGCAAATAAGTAAGGGTTGAAGGAGTACACAAATGTTTAAAAGGTAATGTATATGAGGTAAGGTCAATTTTATAGCCATTTCAAGTACTTTTGTGTAGGAGAATATGTTTCACCATTCATTCAATCATCCAATCAGTTGCTCTGAGGAATAGGAGCACTTTGGGTGAAAGGTGCTATATAAATCCAATACATTCTTCTTATTATTATTATTATTTGGAAAAGAAGAAACTAAATGGATGAGTGTCAAAACTTATTATTATTAACTTTTGTCCAGTTGACAGAATGCAATCTTCTTTAGCTTCCCAAAGAAAGGTTACTCACAAAAACTACTTGTGTACTTGCTGAAGTTTGCTATTATGCAATTCAAACCATCAAAATAAAAGGCGTACTACTAGTTGACAGTATGTAAATGTACAATGCAAGCAATGGTTGCTTGCGTTTACATACTCTCAACCAGTAGTAATCCCTTGATAAAACAAAGCCTAGACTTTAAATTTGACTGTCAAACACAGCAGAACTAGAAAACAAACTTGAACTCCAAAATCACAAAACCACATAATCTGCTTAATCAAACATATGTATTCATGATTGCGTTCTTTCCGTTCTCTCAGTGGAAACCTGTTGCCTGTAATCAGGTGTTCCCAGCGTGTGTCTGACCTCTCACGGAGCTCAGCCTCTTTGCTGATGGTTTCCTGGAGGATTTTGTTGTGCCTCTCGAGCAGCGTGTCGTGTTCGCTCTGAAGCTGCTGCAGTTCAGACGTGACGCTCTGAAGATTCTGCTGGCTCTCGCACAGCCTGGACCGAAGCAACTCCACCTGAGAGGACAACTGCTCCCTGAAACACATTAAGAAACCACTGTTATAACAGACTCGGGTTAGTTAGAGGTCAGGTTAATAGATACATTCATAGGACATCAAAATTGGGATTAAATGTGGATTTAAACCTGAACTAAAATGAGACTATAACTATAGCTAAATATAGATCAGGTCTGTGAACATACCCAATATGTTTCAATCAAAGGTGTGCTTGAACTGGAGAAGTCAGAATTCTACAGTAGAATTTGCTGTCAGATTGCAGATTTGTTTACCTAGTTTATGGCTCATATCTCTCATTACAGGGACTATCCACATGAAATAAAAACTGGAACAAAGTTGAAAGTCTTCTCTGTCAACCCAAAACACATGATTGTTGTTGGGACTATAAACAAAAAGATCTATCTATATCGAGCCAATCCCTGAAAATAATAAGGTTCAACGTTTGTAGCCAAAAACTGTGAAGCTACCATAGAGTTACTAGAATGTGAACACAACCTATAAAGTGGCTTTAGTGTGGTAGCTGCAGTGGGTTCAATATGTGAATCAAGACTCTCAAGCGAAAGATTCCCTGTAAAAGTTAGTAGTATATTTTGGTCTGCAACTATTATCCACTTTAAAAGGCGCTGTACCGGATTTTTACTACTTTAAACATAAGAAACAGACCTAGTTCATGCATCCGAATTCCCCCTAGCACAGATATATTATAAAAGTATCTATTCGGGTGAAAAAGAGACCATAGCACTTTCTCGGCATCTATTTATGGAGCGTTTTATTCTACGAGAAACAGGAAGTGCGTTGTTAGCATGCTAATGTTTATTAGCTTTACTGTTACGGCAAACCTTGCTCTGGGCTCTTAGACTCGTTTTTAATTTTAAAATTACATTGTTACAAAAATGACATCACAGATGCAGACTATTTACTTCAAAAATAAATTGGAACCTTAAACCTTAAATATCACAACATGTAGGAGTACATCTACATTCAAGTTTTTCAGTAGTACCTTTCAGTTTTGCTTGAATCTCCTTCACTCTGGGAGGTAGTTTTGCTCTTCTGTTGTTTGAGGACATTGTGGACTCGCACCTTGTAACTTTCAAACTCACTTGCTGTTGCCACAAGTTCATCCTTAAACATAAATGTAAACATGCCATTCATAGTATAATTTAACAAAAAAGACTTCAAATTGAACTTAAATGCACCTTGGCGTTATCCCTCTCTTCCTGAAGGCTGCTGACTCGCTGTTGCAGGGAGGAACTCGTCCGTTGGTGCTGCTCCAGAGCCGACCTCAGCTGCTCCTGCAATCGATGGCGCTCGGCTGTCAGTTCACACACTTCAATCTAAACAAGGAAGACAAACGCACTTAGGGATGTAACAATAACCCAAAATGTGGTGACATTGCATCATGTCTCACAATAATATCATGAGCTGTCACAATATATCACATTACAAGCTCCTAAATTTAAATGCATTGTTTTGTTGCAGCAACAACTACAAAAACAGAGGGAACTACATAGACTAGGATCTCTTGCTTTCAGTGGCGAGGTTTTATGATTATGACACTTTTAAGCACTTTTATATTTTACCTCTTTGGAATATGATTTAAATCATTTGTAAAAAAAAAAAAAAAAAAAAAAAAGGCTTGTCAAGACATTTTTAAAAAAGGAAAGAAAAAAATTGCAGATTTATAATTACGTTAGACACTTTATAATATCGCAATAAATCGTACCCTGAGATGCATATTGTGATATTGTACAGAGATATTTGGATATCCTTACATCCCTAATTACAAGAACTAATAATAAGTAGGAAACCCGTGAAAAATAACTAATTCTGTTATCAAATTAATATAGAAAGGTTATTAATCCTCAAGGAAATTATGCAGTTGCTGTAGCTTCAATAAATAACCAACCGTAATATCGAATTTGTATGATTATTGTGAGAAAAAACATCACAATATAAGAATTCACGGTAATTGACACATAACAAACCAAAAGTGAACTAGTTAACTTTCATTCATTTTAATACATTACTGTTCCAATAGTATGAGACCAGCTCGACTTGTTCAAACTTTGTGGTTGCAAAAGTAAAGTTATTGTGCAATAAACAACTACATAAAAGGCACTCTATGTTAAGGTGTACTTTTTGGACTTTTTGGACTGCTTCTAAAATAGTCGCACTTATACACTTACACTACACTAGTGTACACTATACACTTATACACACTTATATTGTGACCTGAATAATCATGATCACCAGTTAACCATGTAATCTTGATATCCCTAGATCCAATACATACAACAGACACACAATCATTCAACAAATGTCTATTCACGGGTTTCAGTATTCTGTTATGGACGCCATTTTGAGTTCTTTTGACCATTCAAAAGATTTGCCGTCACTCTGAAGCCCATGGATAGTGTCCTACCTTTGAGTTTTCTAGTTGCTGCTGGTTCGCCTCTAGCTCTCCTCGCAGCGACGCTTGTGCCATCATTAGAGACGACTCCTGTAGGGTTTATATACAGCACACGTGATGAATTATTTCTTCAAGGCCACCCCCAATATCACCGTTACATAACATTGTTTTTAATTAATCGCAATAAAGACACATGCTGAAAATTCTAGCAGTCCCACAGACCTGTTTCTTGGCATCGGCTAAGTCCTTCTTGGTCTTAACCAGCAGCTGTTTCATCTTGGTGGTCTTCTCCTCCCCCTGATCCAACTGGGACTTCAGGGACTCTGGGGACACGCGGATATATGCACATAAGTGAGCCAGAGCTTGTTAAAGTGGCATTAATGAGATAAATGTTTAGCATTTCTATTAAGGGATTGTTGTTACTATAACAAATGGGAAACACTAGAAAATGGCTTTATGTGTTCCCATTTGATATGCAGTGACTGGAATGCACACAATGGCTTAGGGTTCATGTCTCCGGGTCCCGTACTGATGGAAACTTCTCTTGTGTTAGAACTCCAGCCTCATGCCTCTTCTTTCAACTCTCAGGCTGGTACAATATATTCTACAACATGCTGCATCTGAAATTTTGGACTAGGACTTTGGACTATTCAAAATCGCAATTTGAGTTGGTGCATTTATCAGATCACAAAGGCTGCAATTATTTAGAGAACAGAATGTGCAAATAACAAAATACTTGAAATACTAGAGAAAAATCTTGTTCTGAAAAGCGTAGGATTTTGTCATTAGTTTATCAGTTCATATTTCCGTCTTCTCTCTGTTTACAAAGTGTACTCTGAACATTTACATTTAAAAAAATTGCAAATCGCAATCACAATGCTTTACTTTGTGCAGCTATTTTGAACACTGTGTTATATAAACCAAAATTACCTAAACAGTAAATAAGCATTTAAATAGCTATGAGGTTTGTTAATATCACAACAAAACAAAAAGGCATTAAAAACTATACAACTTGGTCCATACCGATTTCCTGTTTGAGTGCGCCCTCGTTCTGGATGAGTGTGTTTATTTGAGACTTTAACTCAGAAACTCGTTCATCTCCTTCAGCCAGTTTTCCATTGAGTTCTTTGACAAGTCGTTCATAATCGGCCATCTCCATGTCCAGAAGAGAGTTCTGCTGCGCCTCCTATAGACAGGGGAAAGAAGTGCAATATTAGTTAAAATTGTAAATCATCTTGGTTTCTATGTAAATGTACACGCTCTATCCATAGATCTGTGGCTAGAAATGGGCAATATTTTGAAATTTAGATGATATTGTGAATGTTTTGAAGATTTTAGTATGGAGTATATGGTTTATAGTAAAAGTAAATAGTAATAGCAAAAATGTGTCTGATAATTAAACCTTTTTAAAAACCTTTTCTAATATGTAAATACATGTTTTAGCACATTTCTGTTTGATTGACATAATATCATCTGAATATTGTCATTGCGATACTATAGATATTCATTTTCATTTCATTTCATTCATATTCATATCGCCCACCATACCTGGCTGATATGATACATTTTTTACATCTACTAAAACATTTAGCATTTCTATCAAATGTCTCTAACAGCTTTTTCCTCAAATCTGGCTCCACACTGATATCACGTGACCCTGGCCTCCTGTCGGCTCTAGTATGACCTATTCTAGTCTGAGCTAATGGAACTGTACCCTGCTGCCCTCAGCCATAACCTGCTCTTTCATTGAGAGCTGCTGCCGATGCCTCTAGGCGGCCATCACCCGTCGAGCCGCTTGACTGGACCGGCCCTCTGAGACTCTCAGTCTAAAAGCCCTTTGTACCGGGACAGGGGGGTCACTGTACCTTCCGTAGCTGCTCCAGCTCCTGTGTGCTCTGCTGAGACTGCTGCTGCTGTCTGCGGAGCTGAGCCGTCAGATCCTCCACCTCCTTTGTGGCAGAGGACAACTCCTAGAGAAGAAATAATTTTGTCAGATACAAACGAGAATTTTTAAAAACACTGAACATAGTACAGAGAGAGAACAAACAAACACAGGCAACACAAGACATCCAAAGATCTCCAGGTATATGTCCCACCTAGCCCAAAGTCCATATTCAAATCTGATCTGGTCTGTCTCACTCAAGCCATATGACAAGGGACACTTGTATGAACCCTGAATGGGTCCATTAGTTATACAACATACTCAATAAACCCACCTTCATCTTGTGTTCCTTCACAGTCCTCTCAGCCACCACGTCTCTCTCCAGGCTGGACGTTTGCTTCAGAAGATCCTGGTTCTGAGATTCCAGCTGCTTCACTGTGTTTCTTATGGTCTCCATTGCAGCAAAGAGGTCCTCTTTCTCACTAGTAAGCGTTTCAGTCTATAAAACACACAAGAAAAATGCAGACATTTATAAAAACAGATTTGCAAAACACATCACCCACGTTGCCTCATAAGCTTGTCACTAGATCACATCTGGAAGGGCATCTGGGGTACAACTTTAACAAAATTCAGTTCGCTGTGGTATCATTAATTCCTCATGTGGATAAACTATTAAATAAATAATTTCTTCGTTATTCAGCTCTTTGAAATGAGAAATCAAATTCCCATGAACACATGTGACACAGTAGGAAGTCACTGAAGCGTGTCTGACGTCTGCAGGCGCTCTGGGCTTTCTTTCTCTCTGTCCTCACTGTCTGTCAGCCCAACGCCGAAGCTACTATCGGTAAACAAAGATGTCCAGATGCGTTTTGAGATCCCTGACTGGATTTCTGTTCTGCCTGATCCCTCAGAGACCTAAAACACACATTAGCTAAACCTGTGTCTAAGAAAAAGCTATTGTTGTGATAGTGCAGTCGGCAGATGGGGGCCACGCTTCGCTCCATTTACCTGCCTCTGCTTTTCTCAGCGGAGTTAAACAGTCACAAGATTCAAATGAAGGCTATGTATATTTTTCTATATTATGCTTTGTTTTTAAGGCTCACCCAGTCATGTCTAAGGGGCTATTAGTGGGAAAGACAGAACTGCACAGTATAAACAAAGAATAAACAACTGTAAAATCAATTTCTCAAAGAACAATAGGCCTCATTCATTAATGTTTTTATAGAAAATATCCATATCTTCCACTTTAAGAAGATTCACATTTACTCTTAAGAAGCGAAATTCCTTCTCAAATGAGAGCTGTGCCAAATTCACAAACATTCAGCTACAAACACCACATCACTCATTTACATAAACATGAATATGTATTTGCTAAGAAACACCCTCGAAACCTCCACATATGGCTCGACAGGACATGCCATGCGATTTTAAAAAGTGTACATGGAAGTCATGTGGAACACTTTGACAGACTATTGCTGATTTACAACTTCAGCAGCGATTCAAAATAAAGACACTGGACTTGGGACAGACAGGCTCTGAAACAACGATCATGGCACTGTACAAACAAATGGTGTATGGATACAGTGGCATTTCAAGAGCCTTATTTGCGAGAGCTTAAAAAGGTTTACCATTGTGCATTATTTTGAAGTTGTATCTAAAGGAATTCATATATTTTACACAGTATATTCCTCCATAAGATTCACAGATGTCATCTCTTCATATTAAAAAACATCTTTTTTTTTTTATATTGCGCATCTTTACTGTCTGGCTAAGTGATGTTGGCCAAAATGACAGTGTAAATCAAATGTGCACTGGGTTACAGCTATCGGGGAGATGTACGGCTGGACAAAGTGGCGTGGATTTAGTGTCGGGAGAGAGAGTGTGTGTATGTGTGTGTGTGTGTGTGTGTGATTGAGTGTGTATTAGTTTCACCTGTGCGACGGCAGTGCTGAGTCGTCTGGTCAGCTCAGCGATCTGTCTCTCGGCCGTCTCTGTTCTCTCTCGCTCTTTATCCAACTGCTCCGTCTGCCTGTCGTAATCGATCTGCAGATTCTACACACGCAAACAAACAGTGCCCATTTGTTGAAACAGTTAATGGATTTTAGATGTCACAATATAATCCTAACTATTGCTCATATTCATACGTTACACACATGTACGTTTATTGGTTAGCCAAAATATATGGGGTCAGTGTTTGCACTTTACAGCATTTCGGCTGTTGGGCTTAAATCTCCAGTTGACAGTTGTGGAAAATAATAAAGTAGACACGTAAAATTCGAAAGTATCTGTAAGTATATTTTGATGTGGATACTGAAATCTGCAACAATCCAGTAGATTTCTAAAATGCAGTGCTAGTTATTCAGCCACATCTAAAATAAAATAAATATTTAAATATAGTACTGAAATAATAAAAAACGGTCATGAAAAATGCAGGTGTGGTGATCTGCTGAGCCAAAATGTGAATATTTTTCTTCATAATGTTCATAATAATCGTACTCCTAAAATTGAACATTCTTGAGTCCATTTATTAGTGGAGGTCTGTGTGAAGGTAAACACTACGGCTCTCAGATAGTCTTTAGCTCGCCATTAGACACAACAGAGCGGTTCCTCCATAACGGAGACACAGTCGTAAAGCAGAGCGCTGCCTGGGGACGGTTTAGGGAGACTGCCAATTAGCAGCAGAAAAGCACCATTTATAAGTCATGATTTTGTACCTTTCCTTGGTTGCTTTTCAAACAATATTATGGTAAAATTGTTATGAAAATGTGTTTGTTTTTCCGTCTTTGAGAGAACTCATTGACGCAATGCACTATTATCATTCAAATTACATGTGAGTAAAAGTCAGTTAAAGTGCCTATTTGATGGTGAAGTCATGTTTTCTTCCCATACATTGTGTATTTGTATTGTTTTTGGCCTTTAAACATGCTCTTAAGTACCTTTCCTTCGGCATCTCATGTTTTAGAACTTAAAATAATGTATGAATGCTGAAAACCACACATTATTTATACATTACATCTACTGACAACCAAGGTAATTACCAAAACAAAAGCTAAACAGTTGTAATGAATGCAATATGGAAAAATGCCCAAAACGAGTCTGTCGATGATTATGATGACTATTGGAGGCACTAGAGTCTCCTCTCTGTGAAAAACTGCTTGAGATTAGACCATACCTTGTAGCCTTCAGCGCCATGAATGATATCTTTCATTGAGCTGCTCACTTTCTCCCGCTCAGTTTTCAAACTCTCTATTTCTCCTTTAAGGGCTGCAACCTGAAAAAAACATAACAGCGTTACAATAACATCACGCACTGCTTTGCGTACATGACTGTAATAGTTCAAGAGAAGTTTTTCTGACCTCTTTCTTACTAATGTCCAGCTCCTTCTTTGCTTTAACAGCCACGGCCTTGATTTTGTTCATTTTCTCGTCCTTGTCTTTGTGCTCTTTTTCTAATAGGGCTAAATTACAATTACACAAATTAATTACAATTAATCAAAGTTAGCGACAAATATATTGAGCAATTAAAATCACATCACATATTCAAGTTTAAGCTTAGCTGTTTATATTTTTGTTTCTGGATATTAAAAAAGCCAAGAAAAATACCTATTTTCTCTGTGAGCCCGCCGTCTGCATTTTCAGAGGTGGTAGAAGGCTCCGCAGACTTTAACGAGAAAGAAAAACAAACAAATTAGGCAACTATCTCCAGTAATTTGAATGTTCAGTTCAGTAAGTCCTGGGTTGAGTAAGTCCTGGGTTGAAATTAAAAGTATCATTAAACAGTTTACTTACTTACTGGACAATTAGCAAAGACAACAAATATAAAGTGCCTTGCTCAACCGCACAAAAACTATGTGTGAATCTAATCAAAAACTAGGCCTGACGCAATAATGAGTATATCGACATGTTGTTCAATATATGAGAGATTAAATATATTTTCTGGAAGTTTATGTGCTAACCCCTAACACTCTAAGATTAAAAATGCAGAAGTTTGAATAAGTAATTTCTACAACTCATAATAGACAGAAACTAAAGTGTATTACTATTTTATTACACTGTTATGTCTTTTACCAATATTTTACCAATATTTTACAGTTTTTGTCCTTTTGTCCTACTTTATGGTTACGTGTTAATGACAGAATAGTTAGTTATTATGTTTTCTGCAGCATATATTTCATCTACTAGGCCTAAATGAGTGAAACTGCAAAAATGTATGAAGGTGCATGAGCTGTACATTCACAAGTAATATGTTATTTGCTATATTTAATTTATTACTGACCTGCAGAGCTGTGATTTCATCCTTCAGTTGACATATGAGCATGTCCTTCTCCGTCAGCTGATCTCTGTAATCTCCCTCTATCTGTCCTTCTATTGGAGGTCCCTCTTTTTCTTCAGCTAACAGTGAAACTTTAGCTTGTAGCATTTGATTCTCTTCATTTATCTTCTCATTTATGGTCTTCATATCTTCTAGGTCTCTCTGCAGACCGTCTACATCTTTCATCACTTCTTCAAGATTACTTTGCAGTTCTGTTTTCTCCTTTTCTACTTCCCTAATTTGAGTGTGCAGCTCATTTAGCACTGTTAGCCTGACCTCTTCCTTCGCTTCTTCAAGACTTTCTCTCAGCTTGTCTCTCTCCATCTCCAGCTCTTGAACGCGCATCCTTAGCTCCTGTATTTCCTCTGTTGAATTTCTAATCTCCTCTGACTGATTTTGCTCAAGTGTTGTAATCATTTCTCTTGCTTTTGCTGCTTCTTCAGTTAGCGTAATTATCTTAGATTCAAGCAGACTCCTTTCAGAAGATCCTTTTTCCAATTCAGATTCTAGAGCCGCAATTTTGGATCCAGACAGTTTCTTTTCCTCCTCGAACTGGACAAGTTGTGACAATGCCTTCTCAAGTTTCTGAGCTAGATCATTGTTTTCAGCCTGAACTTGTTCAAGCCTCTGTTGAAATTTACCCATCTCCTCCTTCAGGCCACCTTCTAGTTTTTCACTCTCTAGCTTATCTTGTTTCTCCTGGAGCAATGTCTCAATTTCTTTGGCTTTTTCACACTGATATTTTTGCATTTCCTCTTCTTGAACCTGAAGCTGAGACCGCATATTGCCACACTCCTTATTCAATGTATCTACTTTTATTTGGAGGTCTTCATTCATATGTTCTTGCTCTTTCAATTGGGAAACAATGTCATCTTTCTGCCGAGTTACCTCTTCCAGAGAGTGTCTTAGCTCTGATGCTAACGCTATTTGCTCCTCAATAGTCACCTGTAATTTCTTCTGCTCATTTGGGAATGCTTCAACCTTCAGTTTCAGTTCTTGTAAGTTTTCAATGATGGCATTTTTCTCTGCTGTAGTTTCCTTAACTTTTACCAACACCTCGTCCCTCTCTTCATTCAGCTGTTGGATCTTATCTTGCAGCTCTTTTATGGCAATAGCCCCTTGCTCCTTCATAGCATTGTATTGAGCAACAAAATCTTTAGTCTTCTCGCTCAGTTCTGTCTCCAAACCTTGCAAAATTCCCCTTGTGTGATGATACTCGGCTAAAATAGAGTCTCTTTCTTTGGTCACCGCTTCACACTGGGCCTTCAAATCCTGGTTAATCTTTTGCAACTCCTCTAGTTTTGATACGCTTTTGTCTTCTTCAGTGGCGTTTAATGCCTCTTTGGATTCTTCAATTGGTTTCCCATCATGTTCACTTTGTTGTTGGTCACATGCTGTGGTTGTGGTTGTTTCTCCAGTATTACCTTCCTTGTTCATTTGTAATTCATTTATTTTAAACTCCAACTCCTCTCTCTCTGTCTGAAACTCCTCCCTGGCTCGCTCCAGCTCTGCCTCCAGCTCTCCTTTAAGATTTGTGAGCAGAGTCAGTTCATCCTGCAACATGGTGTTCTGGGATTGAAGATCTTCTAACACATCTCTGAGTTTGCCTATTTCCATCTCCTCTTCACCGTCCACGTGCGCAGAGGAGTTTTGGATGCGACGAGACAGCTCCAACATTTTAGCAATGCCAGAACCACGAGCGGGTTCTTCATCTTCCTCTTGGACATCCTGCAAATAGCTGTCTGTAAATGAAAGAATAATGTTTGTTAGGATAAGATTTAAATGTCTGTAAATGTCCTTAGTCTTACATCTATTGTAATGTGCTTCAGTGTTACTTATCAAAAAGCTTCCAACTTGCTTTTGTATACTGAGTAAATACATTCACATTTGTTTAGCTTCTTTAAGATGTTTAACCTCCCTATGCAAACTAATCAATTTGATTATGATGAAGGTTTTTTCTGTTTATGTTGAGAGCTTGAAAAACAAGTCATATGAAAACAGGGGTGGGACACAAAGACCTATTGATAATTAGAATTCGCCTATTCATTCAGGTAGAGTTTATCAACCTCTCATAGTAAGACTACAGAGAAAGAAACAGCAATATTCATCTAAAAAGAGCAGAACAAGTTTAGGGTATTGGTATAAGGATAAAATTATTGATTGATTGATTATTGATTGCCCTAGTGCGTATACTGTAAGTTGTAAAAGCAGCTCTTTCGGTCAAAATGAGACAACTACTGTCTGCATCTAATTATAAAGTATTTTTTTAATTGTCCAAGAATCAGGAAGTGCACTGTTAGAATGCTAGCTTCACAGTGACAGCAAAACTCAACTCTGGGTTTTTAAAGTTATGCACTTATGCACTCATTGCGGTCAATAATTAGGATGATAGGAATGCTTTAGGAAAGTGAGGAAAATCTTTAGACTTTGGACCTCTGCAAATAGTTTATAATGAACTAGTTTTTAAAACAGTAAAATCAGGGAATTTAATTATGTAGCAATCAAAACCAGTTTATGTTGCTCTATATAATTTTACACAGGTTATACCTTTGAGTGCGAGTTGCTCTGTAAGTTCTTCGTGCAGCAATAGCAGTCGGTCCCGCTCAATCTCGAAGTCCTCCTCCAAAGCTCTGATCTCCTCTTCGTGCTGGAGGCTCCTCTGGCTCAGCTCCTCCCTCAGGTTTTCTACCTCCTGTTGGGCCTTGGTTAGCTCTGTCTGGTTACTCTCTTGGAACTCGCTCCTCTCCTCAGACTTCTGCTTTTGCACAGCTTCAAGTTCTGCTCGAATGCTTTTTAATTCAGCCTCCAAACAACGGCGGGTTTCTCCAAAGGCCTCCTGTTCTTTACGATCCCTCTCGCGTTCACTTTCTCTCTCTCTGTCAATCTCTTCCCGTTCTTTTAGTAATTTCTGGAAATAAGAAACTTCTTCTTTGTGTTTAACATTTGACTCTTCAATGCTGGTTTCAAGAATCTTAATCCTCTTTTGATGGTCCTCAATCACACGATCCAGCTCTCCTTGCAGTGCTGCCATGTCTCCCTGTCCAAATCATTTCACTTTAATGTTGTTTTAAATGATGACTGGACAATGTCTGTAACATTTTAAAATAAAGATGGTGTTTCTTACCTTGCTTTGCTCTTTGGTCTTCTCTAAATCTTTACGACACTTTGTAAGGCTTTGCTGGGTTTCTGCCTTCTCTAATAACAATGCATCCATTCGCTCAGTCAGCTCCTGTTGTTCATCATTTACAAAATATATGTCAAGGTGTTAAGCATCTATAAAAACAACTTTTAATAATAAATAAGGCAAACCTGTATCAATATGGCATCTTCAGAGCTGTTTTTACTGGGACCTGGTTGGTGTTTTAGGGTCTCAACTTCTTTCTCCAAATCTGAACAAAAAACATTGTAATTTTTGTTGTTTGCATTTCCAGCAAGCAACATACATAAGTAGACAATATATCTGTTTATTGCTTATTGTTACCTGCACATTTGCTTTTTAATTTTTGCATTGCAGCCATCTGCTTCTTGGCAAACTTTATCAAGTCATCTTTGGACAATGTATCCAACTACAAGGACAAAAACGTTTAGAAAGTTTCAATTTTAGTACAGACATTTCAAACTCAAAATACTGTGCCTGCCTTTGATTTATTTGCTCCGGCTGGTGACGCAGCCACAGCCTCTGGTCCAGAGCCACCTGTGTCCTGCAGCAAAGGAAATCAACGTTAGGAACAGTAAAGCTTCACTTTACAGCTGCACTATGTAACTTTTCTGCTCAAGAGCCCGCAGCATGCTTGTCTCCAAGGAAATTGTACTGCTTTGCCTGAAATATTCTAGTATGGGATTAAACTATTATGGGATTAAATTTATTCATCTCCAAAGTGACAAGCAGGTCAGGTTACAGGTCAGGTCTGTCAAATCTGTGGAGAGGCGACCCCACTCACAGTAAGAATGAGTGACTTTCAATGCATTTGAGCAATAAAAAAAAAAGAAAATAGTTTGATGCCATATTGTGGAACATTACAGGGAAAGCAATAACATCTCCACGCTGGTGTATCCCGATGGAAGTATAAATGCGTAATCCTCACCAGAAAAGTTACATAGTACATCTTTAAATTAGTGAAATGTGTGACAACTTCCATAGGATTTATTGTTAGCATTGTCAATTATGAATTACAGAAGGCAACATTTATACAAATCTCTTGTCTATCCCTCATCCAGCAGTTACACAAAGGAACATATAATACGAGTTGTCAGATGTTGTTGAGTGAAAGAGTCTTCTGAGATCAAATTGAGGCTAAGGCTAATCCTGTGTATTTACCTCCATCTTTGTAGCTCCGGTGTCCTGCGTCTTCTCACTCGAGTGACAAGCGCCGAACGAGGCTTTTTAATCCGAGTAACAAAGACCGGGAAATATCCGCAGTTACTGTCTCTTATTTGAGACTTTAGAGGTAAAACATCTTCTCTGTTTTGGGTCAGAGCTCGAGCTAAGCGCTTCGAGCCGCTGCTTCCGCAATCGTCAGCGTGGTGACGTCATCCAACCCTACGTCGCAGAATGAACAGGACGCAAAGGTAAAGAAAAAGGTGGAATAGGTTTATCAGCAATAAAACTATTAAAATTTCTTACACGCAGCCCATAGCACCAAAATGTCCTTTGTGCCACATAGGTTTGTTTGTAGGCTTTGTTGTAACACACATTAGACAAATACATTTTTCCTTTTAAAAAAGTTCTTTGTCTAATGTCTGATGTCTCATATCTAAATGCATTATATATATATATATATATATATATATATATATATATATATATATATATATATATATATATATATATATATATATATATATATATATATATATATATATTTAAAAAGAAAAGAAAAAGATGCATACTTACTGTGAGCAGGCTTGCATCTCCACAAATCTCAAAACTCTTATTTACTCTTACTTGGCCTGGGACTCTATCTTCCAAAGTACGGTTTTAACTTTCTAATTTCTATGGAATCATGGTGACGCGCCACCTTCAGAAAGTCACACTGTGTTCCTTTGAAGGACAAAAGTGAAAATCAAAAGGCTATTTTTGTTGATTTCAGCTTCCTGTTATATGCAACATTTGATTTTGAGGACTTTTTCCCCATTCAAAAGATTTAGGTTTCAATAGTTATTCACTATTAATTGTGTTTGTCTGACATTCATTGTTGATAAGTTAGTAGCTAGTAAAATTAGTTCAAATTAGTGGTTAAATTATAGATGTATGAATCTGATATCCTATATAGACTCTAGCTGCATAGCTGGTCACATTAGGTTTGTGAGAAATTTAAGATTTTTTTTTTCTTAGTACACAGCTACAGGTGCTATTAGGCTATGTGGGATTATTTAGATAATAACAAGTGGAATAATTTTAATATATGTATTTATTTATTTTTTGTTTATATCAATGTAGATCATAGGAGGCCTATTTATGCCTTTTATTATTAACTTGCCCAGGGCAGATTAAATAAGGCATATAACATTAAGGGGAATAAATGCGTTATTATAGCTGACATAAAATTCAACCTCTTTAAGTGGGCAGGTAAAATATTGATATATTTATGTATTTATTTATTTAGTCCTACTTATTTATTTTTTACATCTCATCTTAAACAGCTTTGCCTCTACATTCGCATCACATAAACCCTTTCTATCTGTTGAATATGGAGATGCTCTGTTTTGACACCAGTGACAGAGGAGCTTGTGTTGCCCCTCATCCTGACAGGGGCCATCCCGCGCTGGGCAGAGGGGCAGGAACTCAGACGACTCCCTCATGGGTCAAATACACCCATCCATCAAACTACACTGCCTTGTTTTCTCTTGGGGCCGTATTTTGGTGCCATTTTTCTCCCCCCACTCGCGGCCGTCAGTCAGGGCAGGCTGCGCAGTAATATAAGTGACACACAGGGCGCGTCGGGGTATAATGAATAGCCCGGTCGGGTCTATCAGCCGAGGGGACAGACAGTCTCTCATAACGTGTCGCCTCCCTGCTTTAACACTGTCTTTCTTACTTTACACAGCTGGGGCAGTCTAAACAGCCCTCATATTTTACCAGAATGAGATGTATTCGGCCCATGGATCACTGTGGGAAATTGGCTATTTGGGATGTACAAATGTAAACTGGTTTATTTTTTTTATCTAAACGGCCGGGTGAAAAAATGTCTGTCAACGTGGCAAATTATGTCAACGTTTATAGAGTGAACAGGTCATGTTTCGTCCATTATTCCAGGCTTTAATCTTGGTTTAGTCGAGGTGTAGTCTTGGTCCAATCTAATAAATCAAGACTAAACTAGGTCTTGATTTAGTTCAAGTTTAATCTTGTTTTAATCTTGTTTAATCTTATTCTAGGTTTAGATAAAATATTATCTTGTTCGCACACAATCTTGTGCGCACATATTATTATATGCACACAAGATTAATATAGATTATAATATTATAATGTAGATTATTAATATCTTGTTCCCACCTGATGGTTTATCTTTAAAACCACAGGTTACAGTTTACAATGTAGTTTGTTTACATGTTACTTAGAAAACTTCAAGCACATGGCTGGAGATAAAACAGAATGGAGATAGAACAACTTTTTAGGATGTACTTTGACATTGGCACATCTTACAATGATATACTTTCAGGTTTGCTTTGTTACGTGGGCATGAAATTCTGATGTTTATGTTTATTTTAATATGGGACAGTGCACATTAATGAACATGTGATAGTCCAACATGCAAATGCACCAGAGTTAGCCATGGAGGCTAATTATCATCTGTAGTCCCATTGGCAGGTTGATGGATACGTCAGGACACTAAACACTCCATACAAATGACATGACCACAAAGTGAATCAGTGAGATACAATACTTACAATATTTGATGCTGGAGTGTTTGTATTTTATCAGCAGAAAACGTGCATTACATGTTCCAGTCATCGAAGCCCAGTGAATTGAACCAAAGGCAGCGTGTTACACTTGTCTCACCAGTTACCACTAGTTGTGGGAACAAGATATTATCTTGTGCACACAAGATATTTTACTTTTTTAGGGGACTTTAGGGGCTCCGTAGTACATGAATTTTAGTCTTGACGCACAAATTAAGACCACATCCAAATGATACTTTACCTCCAGTCTAGTCCAAACTCATCAAAGACTATTTATCATCAACAACCATTTATAAGACAGACAGGTGGACAATACATTCAATCATTTAAAATTGGTGCATTTAACAGAGGTTTGATAGAGAACTTCACCTTTATTTATGATATGCCAAAAATCACCCTTACCCTTCATTGGAATTGGTTAAATCCACCTGTTAACCACATGTCTTTGTTTGAGCATAGAGCTTCAAGATAATTTTTTAATCATACGGTGATAGATACGGTGATTCAATGGAGCATATCTTCTCAGGAATGAGATCATAAATTTTTTTTTTTTAAATCTACACATTGCTCAGCTTTACCTTTATTTAGACTTGGAAACTGAGTGTTCAAACTTGCACACAAACCACATCAAAAGTGCAACTAAACTGGAACTAAACCAGGCTTTATAGGGGCCAAAAATCTTCCATACAAAACAAGTCTACATTACGATTAAACGGCTCAAACCTGAACTAAACCGGTACCCTAGTGTGATTGCACTCGAACCAAACGGTTTGATTTAGAGTTTATGAGGCACGTATGAAAGGTTTTATGGTAATTTGGGTTAATTCAGCATGTATGAAGGCTCTGTGGGCTGCATTTATCCTCTTAAGGGTCACATTTTGGACACCACTGTCTTATTCCTTTGTACATTTTAAATTTAACGCACTGAATATTTCTAATACTGTAGAGTATTTTAAACAATGTCCTTCAATATACAGTGTTATAGAACAACCACTTGTAGGTCTAGAGATCGCAGTTTATTTGAGTTGTTCTGATGAGAGAATTAACAGGTTTTATCAAGTGCCCCTCTGCTGCTCTTCACTGAACTGTAATCAGAGGAAGGTGACTTTGGGCTGGAGAGGTGATGTCACTGACCCCTACAGAGTGATTGAAGCCTCTCAGTGGGGCCTCTTCACAAACTGCAGCACATTTGTGACACAACAACAGCAAAGAAAACAGAACATAGAAAACAAATATAAGGGACATTTTTTTCTGGCAGTACATGAATGATGTTAATTTAATTCTCTGCACCATAGTGCGACAAATGTTTTATTGTGTTGAATGCAGAAAATGAGAAAGAACAACACCTTTCAGTTTTGTAATCATTTTGATAACCCCTTAACCCCTTATGCACATGCAGAGATTATACCTTATATCAGGCATGTCCAAACTATGGCCCAGAGGCCAAAGGCGGCCCACAGACCAATTTTCCTTAAATAACTAACATTTTGGTTCTAGACAGGCCTGATATTAAGGCATTGAGACTGAATTTAGGTGTGGTGGCACTTAAAAAAATCAGATTAATGCAACTATTTTGAGCGCGTGATGAGTGCAGCGCCAGTAACTCTACATCTGATTGAGTTGAATACTTTATTATCAACCCCTAAACCATGTGCATCTTGTATTCTATGGTCAAGGGGTTGTGGTAAGCATTACAGCGTGGTGTTAATACTAGGCTGCTGCGCCTCATCCACACGGTGTGTAAACTCATGGGTGAACAGGAGCGGTTCATCCATGCAATGACATTGGAGATGCCTATGGTCCTCGTTAATTAATGAACTGCAAGCACTTACAAAATACTACATGGACATTCAAACCAAAATTTACTCATTTGATAAAATTATAGATAAGGGGTTTTATTTTAATTATAATTATAAGCTGCATGTTTGGTCCTAAATCAAGCCCATTTTGATCCCTATGTGAACTTGGTTTTTTCCTGATCTAGTCCAGTTATAGTTTTGAGTTTAGTCTTGGTTCAGGCCTGTTTTGATGTGCAAGGATGCACAGTTAGTCCTGACTCCTGTGTCATTATGGCCTGTGTGCACAACCTGACTCACATGCTTCGGAGGAAGAATTTTTGTTTTGTTTTTTACATTTGTCTGATGCTACCTCAACTAATACATTTAATGGCACATTTCTGTTTGATTGATGAATACATATTTGTGATATTATTAAATATTGAGATATTAATTTTAGTCAATAACATCCATCTGTGGATAAATAAAGTTGTGGGAGAATTGTCTTGCAAATAGGTTTGAAAAAACATCCATTCAAGTTTGCCATAGAAGACATATTTTTATTTCAAAATCTCAGTTTTTAATTCAATAAATCATTTGCATGTGCTGAATGAGTCTCACCTGAGCGTTCAAAGCCTGTTTTCCTGTTTATTTCTAGCTACAATTGTTTCGCCCCTGACATTTTAACTCAGCAGACTGGCAGTGCCATTAATAGGTTTGACATTTTAACATATAGCTTTGGCATTCTCGTGTATTAATATGGGGATTTGATTGTACTTTTCAGTTCAGGGAGATTGAGAGGTTTAATAAATGACTGTGGCTTATGCAGTCAGAGTTGGCAGAATGTGTAATTGTGTTTCAAACAGGTTCTAATGACTCTTACATAAGATGTTAATATTGAATAGTGCACCTGTCAAAATACCCACTAAATGTAATCTGATGCAGTTAACATCAATCTAAAGACAGTAGAGTGAATTGTCCTTCTTTCTGTGAAATTGTGCATCTCTTGTTTTGTATATTTCTCCCTCTTTGGTCCAGAGTTATGCAAAGGCCTGTCAGTGAATACAAATTGCTGATTGAAATTGAGAGGGATCCTGAATGTGGCTCCAGCTCTTCTAAACTCAATGGAGATTAGCAGAAAATTGTAGGAATTATTTAACATCTCATAATCTAACGCCATCTTGGTAAATGAGGACAAGATACGTTTTACTCACCGTTTACTCACAATGTTTTATGAAAATTATAGACTACAATTTGTACATGTGAATTTACTACAAAATAAAACAGCTAACTAATACATTAAATATACAAGTAATAATAATACTAGTGTGTTTGTTGACCAGAATAATCAACTGGTTCTTGCTGATGAGTAATACATTTCAATTTTACGTAACCACTAACAATAGTTGAGTAAAGTGTCAAATTAAATGAAATTTTTGGATCAAATGTTGAGTTTACCAAACAGTAGGCCATGCATAATGCTATAAGGATGGCATATCGGTTATAGAATAATGTAGGGTTCTGTACACTGTAACATTGGAAACATTTTGCCAATATTTGGCACCAATATTTTTTCTGCACTGCCCCAGTCTGTGAGTGGTCTCGTGTCATTCCCAGCCCTTACTCAAAGCAAAGATTTGTCTTTTGAAACAGATGCATGAGTGAAATAGACATATGAGGCCAATTAGACAAAAAATATGCCAGAAATAGTTTTATATCCCAAATTAAAGAATTTGGTATTGTATGGAAAAGTGAAAAGTGAAATTTGTTAGTTAAAAGTATTATTAAGTATAGTAGTACTATAACTTACTACACAATACTATAACTTAACATAAATTTGTGGTCGGTAATGTTACAGTAAGACATCTATTTGATCGGTAATGGGTGACTCAAATTTTTTTTATATCGAACCATATATTTTCATATCACAAATTTGTGAAGTGCAATCACTTTATCATTGTACATTGTTACAAAAGGATGTTATTGAGTACAACTTTATATTGTTGTTGTGATGTTATTTGTCAGTATTTGGTCTCCAGCCTCCAGTTTGTGAAAAATGCTGTGATTAGAGCCAGAGTTGTGACTGTGGCAGTTTTTCTGCAGTTTGCTTTGGCTCAGCACGACCTCCACACTTCATCAGAACAACACAGGACTGAACCTGCCTCTTGTCTGCAGCTAGAGATCACTTTTGCTTACACCTGTCTCCTCATGCTTTGGTCCTGTTGCTCTCTTAATAATACAAAAACAATATTAAGCCACAAAAACATATGACAAATTTATGACAAAACATAACTGTCTGCATTCTTTAAAACAATTAATTATATGGTTCCATTGTACTTAATATGCACAGACAGGACACAGTAGCACCTTGGACAGCGACGCCAAGGTGTGTGGTTAGTCAAATATGGAGGAACAATACATGAATGACTACAATAAGTATTCATTTTCAAAAATAAATAGACGTAAACAAACACCACAGAACAAGTTACAGTTCAGATCCAACCTGCTCACAGTAAGAATGCATGTTTTGCTTGTAACACTTGCCATTCTGTGGAACATTACAGGCAAAGCAAAAAACAAAAGGAAAAACTTACAATAAATAAAAATCTGAAGACAAGCAGGCAGTATACTCATATCAAATTTCCATAGTTCACCTTGATGTTGTGTAAATACATCTTGTATTTACACAACATCAGTGTGTCCTGAATTGATCCTCCATAAGCAGGTGCCCTTCCATCACCGCACTGTCGCTGTCCAGGGTGCTGTCTCCTCCCTATGAGGAAAATCTGTAAATACATAATATAATTTTTGTACTATACTAATACATAATTTTGAAGTCTTTTTTTTTTTACACTTTTTCTCACATTTTTGTCAACCCAAAACATCCAAACTAAGAAAACTCTTTTTGAACCTTTTACTTCAGTCACACTTTAAAGCCTATGAAACACTAAAACTCTTTACTTTGCTGTTCATGACTCCGTTGATTTTAGGAAGGTATTTTTGTTTGCCTCATTCATTCTGTAAAATACATCCCCATTCAGTATTAATCTCTAATCTCTAAAATCATCTCAACTAACCTAAGTTTTAGTAGTCTTAAGAGCAACATATAAGTTTTAAAAATGCTGTTTAATAGAAGCCCCCACCCTTGACAACTGCCTCCTTTTCTGTTCCTGTAGAAAAAAAAAGTTTGCCTCTAAAATGCTCCCAGCACTTTGGTAGATACTTCCTGTGAGTGGACTTTGCAGATGCAGTGTTTTCATAGAAAACAAGCAAAAGAGAGTTTTTAGCAACCTTAAAAAGCTCCTGTGTGTGCAACTTTGCATCATATATTACTGATTCTCTTCATGCTGCCACTATGTTCATGTGTTATTCCTCTCTTTGTGGTCACCATGACATTTATGCACACATCTATTTAACCCAGTGCAGCGTAGCAGCCCTGAACAGACAGCTTAGTGTAATATATTGTTACTTTGTGCAGGTACAGGAGCAGATATAGAAACCGTTTATACGTTAATGTCATTTAGACTCAATACAGACACAAGACAGAACCTGATGATGCAGTGAGTAATGAGGGTCTGGACCTACGACAGTGTGACCAAAATAATATGCTCCACCCATGATAGATCCTTTAATGAATCAATAAAGCTCTGCCCACAATTTAGTGACAAAGGTATCAAAAAGGTGTCAAACTTGCAGCAATTGATGTTTCAAAAGTAGCTATGAAAAAGGTTTTAAACTCAAGACGTTTCTGGGAAAACTTGTGTGACTGCAGTTTGTGTTGTCACAATATTCAAATTTCTCGATTTCTATATGAAGTAAAAGTTAAATTCTCAATTTCAAGTTTCATACTCCATTGACAATTAAAAACACATTTTCTTTCAGACAATATAATGTAATTTCCAATAATAGTAGTTAATAATTTAATGTTAGCGTGTGGTCTTACAGTTCGTCTAAAGACTTAAAGGTGTGTCTTTGTATTGACACAAATTGCTCAAATGATAAAAAGTTTTGATGCAATTAACAGTATTAATTTACCCTCCAAAAAATAAATAAATCACACTTATAATGAACCAAACCAATGCACTATTTATAAACCTTCAAACACTGAAATTATATGATGTCTAAGATTAAAAAAAACAAAAAAAACTCAGTCAAAATCATTACAGAATGTGTTCAAAATCAGAGAAAGCAAATATGAACTAAGTAATAAAGATGTTTATGAAAAGAAAGAACAATATTGTGAAATGTTGTGTAGCTGTTAAAGGGGTAGATCTCTGGAACAGTTGGACAGATTATCTTAAATTATCGAAGTAATTCAAGTTAAGTTAAGCATCTGTGACAATATTTTACTTTGTATCTGTTATAGTACAGTTTCCTTTTGACCAATTACTAATGGTTTTCCACTTATATTATAACGGCGACATTGTCAGGACAGGCCTAATAAGCATAAAACTGAAAGCATCCACTTTTTTGATCTTTCTGTATGTCAAAAAAACCTGAGGCAAGTAAATAATAATCTAACTCAATAAAGAAGATTCTGGGCTTTGTTTGGTTAGGTGTAGCTGAGGGTTTGGTCTATTGTTCACGATCTAGTTATTTGAGGTAGATTTGAACCCTTATCTAACCAGGAAAGAGACATCAAACGTGAGTCAGTGCATGGTTACAGAATATTTATTGCAACCGGCTGTTGCCAAAACAACACTGATTCATAATTTGCTTTGGTCCTTCTTTTTCGCCATTGTTCTGCGATCCAGCCCCGATTGCGCGCGAGGATACACATGGCCGAGCGTTTGTGCGTCTCTACAAAAACTCTTAACCTTCACTGGACGTATTTCATCTGCACTGCCTCGGTTTCAATCAGCGCTAATGGAAGAGCTGGCCACGGCTCAGCTCCGAGCGAACCGACCGACTTTATATGAGCGCTGCAGCAGTCATCTTCACTGTACGCCCACAACACTAACTCAGCAAAAAAACTTGTACGTTCATTTGTGGTGAAGCCAAGGTCATCTAGAGGTAATTGTTAGTAACAAGTTTTCACTCATAAAAACCGTCAGCAATTCAGTTTTCCTCATATTGATCGATCACAATTTTATTTTGTCTTGGCTTTCAACATTAATTTACATAAACCATGCTTTTAATCATTGTCCTTTTACACAAAGAAATGTCTGTCTTTTTCCTCCATAGACTGAATTCTGCTTTGAACCACAGGCTGTTACTAACAAAGGGTTGTAGACCTCTGATGTAAAAAGACTCTATTAAAAGACTATTAACTGCAACAACATTTTCCTGAGGGCCAGATTTTTCGGAGGGCACACCGCCACATGTGACACATTTTTGGGTTTCACAAAATATACACTGGATCGGTTTCAATATTGATAATATAATATAACGTCAATATAAAATACAAAAGGCTTTACCAACATTATTTTCCAAAACTGCCAAACCAGTACAGAATCCAAATTTGTACCAACCGTGTCTGAACCAGCATAATCCCTGAATTAAACAAGAACTAAACCAGGACCAGATTATAGGTTTTACATAATACGTACAAGTAAAGAAAGAATTAAAAAAAGTAGTTGTTATTACTCATGAACTATTACTGCAGTTAGAGCCATTGCTAATTCACAACTTAATGAATTCTGTGATTATAAAGTTCAAGAAGAAAGTTCTTTGACTATCATCTCTTTGTAACTTTTCCAATACAATTACCACAGATATTATTGGTACTACCATCCTTTCCCAGCCAACACTGCCCCAACACTATAGAAATTACCTATAAAGAATGTTACTCTCCACCTCTGATAACTCATTCTGTTGAAAGATTTTGCTGAGCCAACATTTCCGCTCCCCATTTTTTCCTATCCTTAAGTACAGCTCTTCAGAAATAATGACTATTGCTATTAATGGAAAAAATCTTCCAATATCTCCTCCTATGTCTCCCCAATGACATGCTAAAAGATACGTAACATGCAATGGCCATCATGAGGGCTAGGCTCCTTAATTTAACCATGTATCCCATATTGACTTTATGTTTTTTTAAGCAATTATGCAGCATCAGTCAGTGTCAGGAAAACTGGCCTGCGATGGTAAGCGCCCCATTAGTGAGATTGCAGTGGCTTCATAGAGCTGCACAGAGAAAAAGAAGACACACGCAAGTTAATGGCAATCTTTCACTTATAATGTAGTTTGTGCAAGAAACAGGGGCCACATGTGAAATAGGGATGTAATAATAACAGAAGAACAATCAAAAGTCTAACGATAATATCAAGGACTGTCACAATATCTCAAATTATAAGTTCTTCTGCTTTTCTTAAAAGCATTACGTTGTTGTAGCAACAACTTAAAAACATTGAGCATTACTCTTCGTTCCATTTCAGTTGAGACATGAAGATACGACTGTCATTAAGCACTTTTATTTTTTGAGTCTTTGGATTATGGCAGTAATTATTTGAACCAAAGGTTTGTCAAGGCATTTTAAAAGGAAAAAGTAACATACAATTTTTTGTTTGTTTGTTTGTTTCAACATATCACAACTAATACTGTACAGTGAGCATATCATGATTTAATATCGTACTGTGAGATCTAGATACCGCTGTACCTGATTTTTAGGCTTTTCAAACGTAAAAAACAGAACTAGTTCATGTACTTGATTTTTTGCATGTAATAAAGTAAAATCTGTTTTGCCACAGTACAGATATTGTAAAAGCATCTATTCAGGTGACAATTACATCACAGCACTTTCTCTGCATCTGTTTGTAGAGCAAGCAGGAAGTGTGTCGTTAGCATGCAAATGTTTGTTAGTTGTTGGTTTTTCACATCTCAAAACAGTAAAAATCGGGTACAGTGTATTTAAAATGTCCATCCTTGAATTTAGTGCTGCTGTATGAGATTGCAAAATTATTCTTCTATTGAGGTGAAATCATCAGATTGTAATTCAAACAAAGACTTTTCCACACCCACCGGTTCTACTGTTCAGCCTCCACGTTGTCTTGAGTGAGTGATTCGACCAATCACAGTGAAGTATGAACCCCTAGAGGCAACAGATGACGTTAGTTACTCTTAAAGGCAAAATCAAGATGTGGACGACAAGAATGAACAATCATCATGAAAAATCGAAGCTCCAGTGTAATCTTTGTCATATTATTTATTTATTTATTTGTTTCTTTGTTTATTTAACAGCTACAGTGTACATTGCTGGATTTGCAATTGCATGTTTGTTGTTTTATTGCTTTTTTGTTGTTTGGAAAGCACTTTGTAACTGTTGTTTCAAAAAGTGCAACACAAATTGAAGGTTATTTCTTTTACATTAATAAACATTACTGTAAAGGTACCATCATTATAGCCAAAATGTGATTTTTCGTCATTGTTCCTGGGCAAATGCCAACATTGTCTTCCTAAAAACAACATTGATGAAAAGATCCAACAGCATGGAGACAGAAAATGCATTTGAGCCTACAGGTAAATAACAGTGTCCAACAGCGATATGATTATAGAAAGGTACAACAATTATTAACTATTTTACTAAATGAACTAACCCTTACTTGAAACTGCTTAATGCTGTAAAACCTAGTCATATGGAAGTGATATGTAAAAAGATAACTGTATTTGGCTCACTGTAAAGTCCAAGGGTTTTAAGCAGGAGAGCTAATGGTGCAGAACGTACACATGCAATCTCTGAGTCAATACGGAGGCCTCTAAATGAACGGGGGTCAGCTACTGTAACAAATAGGTGACAGAGTTTATTGGAGATACATAAAACATGACTTGTCTCTAATCAATTACACTAATGCAAGGTCTATGTGGGGCGACAGACAGGGCAAGGGAAAAGAGTGGAGTTTCAGATTTATTTCTATTACGTCGAGCCATGAATTTACAGTGTGTTTATGAAGGAGTATTGTAGGAATTCATGGGATTCAGCTTCCTGTTTATAGGCACCATTTTGAGCACCATTCATAGTTAGTTTGGATTTTTTGATTGACAACTGTGCTAGTTCTTCATCACTCCGAAATCCTTAGACATAGATAGTTTGATATTTGCTGTGTCTTGTGCTACAATGGAAAGAAGAAAAAAACTGTTGCTACCAGAGCACCATCAACATGCAATTCCAAAATGTTCAAACAGTCATTAAATACATTCAGTGCAGAAGGAGAAGGCAAAAAGAAACAGCTTTCAACTGGTCTGAAAGGGTTTGCGTTTGTTTTGGGTTTGTGAACATGTCTGGATTTGGCTCAAACCCTGAATTTACATATACAACATATCAAGGAAAAAATGTATAAATGAACTGTATCTTCCAACAGTTACGAAGTAAAGAATCAAAATCATATGCCATATTAACCAAATAAATAGATGAGTTGATCCAAAACACTTTATTTTACAACAGAGCTTGGGGTCGAATGTCAAAAACGTTAAAAAAAAAAAAGTGCAAACTGTCATATAGACTAAATGTGGATGTATTTCATATTGTAGACTGCACATCTTGATGTTATGTAATTCTCTCACTGATTGTCAGTTGACTTTTCTCATTCAGCCTCAGCCTTCGTGATCCGTTTGCCAAAGTAAAAGCCTTATCGGAGGTCAGACACATTGTACCTGCTAAGTAACCTGGTTAAAGAGGTCAAAGGTCATGTAACTGTATTCTGATTAGTTGCTATGGGTCCTGGTTATATGAACAAATTGAACTAGAAGCAGCTTGCAGTCGACAGTCCTCCCCTCTTTCATCACTTTGATTGTTTCTCGGACTTGTATGGCCTTCATGTTCACATTTCCAGAGCTATTTTTGTGTTTTTGGTGCCCGTCTTGTCGCGCTGATCAAGATGAACTGTGGAGCACTGCCCAAATTCAATCAGAAAGACTGGAACATCAATAATATATTAGTATAGCAGTTAGCGGCCTAAAGATATCAGTATTGATCTGACTGTTTACATTCAGCTTGTTGGGACTCAGAGATGAATGGGCTTTTGGCCGCTCTTGAGGAACCCATTTCATTTTACTCACAGTTACTGCACAGTTTCTTGTTTGGTTGAAGTATATGAACCGTCAACTGGACTACTGGCATTACTGGACTGTAATTGATATCAAGATTAACTTCACTCAAAAGACAGAGTAATACCTTGGTTCATACTATACCCTTCCAAGAGTAATTTAGAATAGTTGCACACATAGCCTGCCAATGATATGAACGGTCTGTCCCATTCATGTTTGATAAATTGCTAAAGTTCCCTGATTACAAGACTCTGGATTAAGTTCTAGACATTCATCAATCCTGAAAGTGTCTCATTAAAAGTGATTGGGAAAAGGTGGAACGCTATGACGCATATTTTTGAAGCTGATTGTCGAAGCGTCATAACACAAAGACAAATGGTAAAATCAGACTTTATTGAATCCAGTTGAGAGAATTGCACTGGCATCTTAACCGTCCACAAATGCACAAAGAGCGTCCCTCAGTGCATTTTTCAAAAGCAAAATAGTCCATATTTCCACCTAAATATGTTTAAATCTAAATACTGTTGGTGTTTGTTTTGTTTTTCAAACCGCTGATGTGTTAACAAGCAGCCCTGACATTATTCTTTCAGGCTTACTCCACCTTCGAGTTTGACGTATGGCCATTTCTTTATGCCAGATGCCCTTCCTCCTGGCAACAATCACTTTTACAGCAATGGTTAACGTCATGTCTTCCAGCTGTATCACTTTATTTGGATTTTTCTCACTCGTGCAGTTGGCTGTAAGCGTCCATCTTCAAATCAAAACGTCAATTCTATGAAAATGATGGAAACTCTTGTCCTTCTATTTACAGAGAGGGTCAATTGATGCTCCCACGACACCACTTTGTTTTTTCTCCTACATTTGCTCTTTGTCAAATGAATCAATGCCAATCAACATTTTAATGGAGTGAATGTGAGAAAAGTCTGTGCTCAATGCTAATTATGGCATTTAGTCAGCATTTCATGTCCGCCTTTTTGAACAATAAAATGTGTTTCCTCCAAACTTTGTTCTCAAATAAAAATATAAAAGTGTTAAAAGTCACATCAATCTGTGAACACATTTAAATTTAGGAGCAAAAAAAAACTAGGAAAAGAATGCAAGTACTAAGTGTTCATCAAAAAAGAAGATAGATTTAATGACTTTCTCATTTAATTAAGATTTGCTAAAAGTTTAAGTGGTTAAATTCAAAATGTTTGGTAACATAAAAAATGTATTACATGGAAAAAGATTGCATTTATCAAAGCCAACATAGTTTTTTTGAGAGTAAGTTGGATACTGCAGCAGAAAAAACGAGTATTTGATTGGTTTCCTTAATATTTCTTCTCATGAATTCAACCACAGAGACCAGATATTTGTGAATGCTCTCTTATCTCTTATCTGACTGAAACAGTAGAACTGCAGCTGCTACTCTTTTTATTTGCATCAATTTAAGGGCCATTCCTCTGCATTTGGAAAAGGGTCCAGAGTCTGTAACGGGGAAATAAAATGGTAAATAGGTTTGCTGATGTTAGATTTAATTATGGCTCCCCATCCAGAGTGTAACCTGATTATCTTCTGCTGCTTCCTCTATGGACTTTACATATGAGTCAGGGAAAGGCAGAGGTGGACAGATACACAGTGTACACAGTATCAAGACATGTTTTAGAATGATGAAAAGTTAGGACAGTTGCCATAGTGATTAACCATTTAAAACAAAACTATGTTGTCCATAAAGCTGAAACCCATGAATTCAATTGCCTACAGACATGAGAAGACTATTTTCTTTATATAATTACAAGTATATAAATAGCTAGAAGATCATTTACAATCCCCAAGGGAAGTTGAAAAGGTTTTTTTATGGTCTACACATGCATATATTGAAAAAGATATTGTTTTCAGAGCAAAGTCTCACTGTTAAGCTTTGGTAACGTTCAAACAAACCCTTCAATTAACCACTTTATTATAATAACTACACCTTAACCATGATAAAGTATAAACAAAGACTTAATGCACACTGAACAAATAGTTTATTGGCTTGTAAGTACTTCATTTAAGGCTTGGGTTACGGTAAGCCTGATCTTTATGAATTAACGTAAGTCTCTGTTCATGATTTACTAATAAAAGTCTAGTTATTATAAAGTGTTACCAATGTTTGTAATGAATGAAAATGCACAAATATAACAAATAAAATAATTACATAGTACAATAGTCTGTGTGTTTTATCAACGTAAACAATGTATAAAATCCCTGTTATCATATAAAGTGACAATTTAAATAGTACCAAGACTACAGAATCATGAGCCTATAATAATAATGATGATGTTATAATTAGGTTTTGTTTCGCCACTGGACGCTCTTTCTCTTGTTAATGAATCAATTATTTATCCATTAATTAATAAGTCATGGCTGCGTTCAATTAGCGAGTCCTTATGGGAGCTTGGGATTCACCCTGATGTACAACATTCTGCTGTGATAGGGATATTGACTGTTTGATGCTGGCACTTTTGTCAACATCACACACACATAGACACACACTGCACTGGGAACAGGAAGTCCAGTGTAATCTTTAACCATAGAGCTTGATTCACGATAGTTCTAAAACTACAAAAACAATCGAATAAATAACAAGATATTGACTAGCACTGCATGTTCATTTATTTCTATACTTGTGTGTGTGTGAGACTATATTGGCTGGCAGTTCGGTTCCTGTCCTGGTCATACGTCATGTTTAAATGACACTGTCGTAAAGAATTACAGAGCGCGTGGCGGAGGAGAGCGTGCTGCCAAGGCTTTGTTAACCAGATAAATGTTTCTGGCCCGTAAGCCGCCCGTTAGCCGCAAGACGCTATCAGTTCAAATCAAAACGACATCCTGCCCGCTCTAACAGGTGCTGCAGGTAAGGAAGGACAGATGTACGTGAGACATCAGCTGTTTGTGTTTTTACTGTTTGAGAATCTTCTTAGGGCACATTTTTGAATAATATTACCTGTTGCAAATTGTAATTGGTATAGTTTAGATGGCTATGGACCAAGGAAGGGTGTTTTACAAGATTGGGTCAAAGGTACTATTAACTGGCCACAGGGGGCCCAAATCTAGACGTATTAGTTAATTCTGACCATAGAAAGTATAAAAGCTTACATGATTTTGAACTGAATTCCTGGTTGAGATTTTGAGCATTGTAAACTGCGATTGTGTGAGTACTGTATCGAAAATCAGTTAATATTCAAACTAAATTCAGGTTTGTTGTTCTGTCTTTTGTCTGTTTCTTACATGGACCTTTTTGAGTTTGAAAAAAAAAGAAAAAGAAAAGTATCAATACTGAAGAAAATCCCATTACCACAACACATTTTACTTTTACTGATTTTTTCATACACACAGTCTTGAGCTTTATCAGAACTATTTTAAGACACTCATAAAGAAAATACAATTGTTCTTTGTTCAAAAGACATGCATTGACTACACTATAGGCCTTGATAACAAATAATAAATATTATTATTGTGATATTGAAATTCGTATTGAAAATTGAGTATGTTTAGTATTGTGACAAGAGTAAGTGCGAACACTCCTCTAATTATTTATTTAAATATGAATCATATCAAGTAATAATGATCTACGAGACTGATTTTGAGGATTAACAATATTAGTTTACGAATGAAATCTGAAACCAGAAACCATTGAAAAGACTCTATAATAACAACCTGCAGTAATTAGTTGCTTTTTCCTTTGTGTTTTAAAAAGCCTAACAAAGCATAAATGTCTTAAATTACAATTGCAAATGGGATTAATAATTTACTGGGCTACTTATCCATCCAACCAGGATGAAAGTGGAAACAATTATTTGTGCCAAGTGGATGTCTTATTAAGAATTGACAACTTTGACGAGAACAGGCTTTGAATTCTTCCATATGATGTAGCACCTCCGTCTTTGCACCTGCCAGATTTGCCTTTTCATCTTGATACCATTTCATGTTTGCGTGAAGCAGTGGAGCGCAGAGCTGACGTATAGCTGGTCGTAGCCTTGTTTACCGTAGTATATGCTCCTAATTCGCTCCCAAGGCTCCTCCCTCCTCCGTTCATTCACATTGCGGGCCTTAAGTAAATCACTGTGAAGGATCCCCCTCCTCCGAACGGTGGCGTAATGTAATTTGTGAGTTGGAGGTTGTGTGGGTTCAGCTGATTACGTGAGCACTGCGGAGACCGGACTGGGCCCCTGTCAGCTCCTCGAAGAGAAACAGGGAGTTAGCTCATAGTAGGTGAGGATTCGAGTGGGACTGGAGACTTTACAATAGTCAATTAGTCAGGTTTATTTGACATTTATACCTTCGAAAATAACTACTGATTTTGCAAAACTGATGTGCATTTAAAGATTTTGTGCTGTGCCTTATTGATAATTCGACTGGATTAGATTTAGTATTCAGCTTTTTAACTTTGTGGCCTCAAAAAACATTTACAGTAGGCAATTATTTATTATTTACTCACTTCTCACGCGATTTGTCGCTATAGCTCCCCTGATGCACACAGACAAATCCATGGCTGCCTATCTGCACCTTCAGCCCTTCGAACTATCTCACAATCACACTACAGTCAAAAAGGGGGAAGTTGCGAGTGGGATTGAATTGTTATCATTTATTAAACTTCAAACCAAGGTGTGCCATCACAGAATCCAACTTCAAACTATTGTCATTTACTGTCTTTAAGATGTAATGATTGCTTGTCACTTGCTACAAAGCTAAAAAGCCTTTTCCAGCGCCTTGTCGCTCCTCTCTTATGCCTCGTTTCTTCCCTTGGGCCGATCAGAGCCTAATTGGAGCCGAGCTACTTACCACTGATGGATCAATGAGCGAGGCAGCAGCGGACACTCACCATTTTCATTACTTACCGCAGTTCGATACATACGATAGCAACCACAGCAGTTAGTGAATGAAAGATTAGGTGGAGGAAAAGCATCGGAGTATGGCTTTTTGGAGTGATGGTATTTTTTCCAACACATTCTGATCTGATTTGAAATGCAACTGACAAGGTTTTCAAGATGTCACTATATGTAACTTTTCTGGTGAGGGGTCCATCACCTGCCTGTCTGTTAATGGTTAGTCTGGAATGTTCCATAATATGGCTTTATAGTCATATATCTTGTATTTTTATTATTATGTTGTCTGTGATGAAAATCAGCACCTCTAAATAGTGGCTATGGTTCTTGAGCAGAAAAAGGTGCCTTGCCCTCTTCGGGTGGATCGAGAGTCGGCCCCCAAGTGGAGGAGTTCAAGGATGGAGCGTGAGAGGCGGATCGGTGCAGCATCTGCAGTGATGTGGCTGTATCGGACTGTTGTGGTAAAGGTGTCAAAAGGCAAAGCTCTAGATTTCAATTCAATTTACATTCCTACCCTATGGTCATGAGCTTTGGGTAATGACTGAAAGGACAAGATCACAGATACAAGCGGTGGAAATGAGTTTCCTATGCAGAGCAGACTAGGCGCTCCCTTAGAGATGGTGAGGAGCTCAGTCACACAGGAGGAGCTCGGAGTAGAGCTGTTGCTCCTCCACGTCGAGAGGAGCCAGCTGAAGTGGTTCGGTCATCTGTTCCGGATGCCTCCTGGACACCTCCCTTGGGAGGTGCAGTTTGAGGCCTACATGCTGGGCCATTCTGTGTGCAGTTTGCATGTTTTCCTTGTGTCTGAATTGTTTCCTCAAAGTGCTCCAGTTTCCCGTACCACTAAAAGTATGTACAATAGATTCCAAATCTCAGTGGAACTATCCTGGTTAAATAAAAGTCAATACAAATAAACAATACAAATATGCTGTTGTGTATTTATACATAAATAAACACTTTTCTCAATTAATAGTTCAAGGTTGACCAGTCAAGGGAAGGGTTAATGATGGATAATCAATTTTAAAGTATGTTATCAGGTAAATGAACCATGAAATGTCAGTAAAACCTGCCAATAAACATAAAACCTATCAGTTCTCGTCGGGCTATTTGCCCTTCCATTACAACAGCAGGAGAAAAAGCAATGTTCATGCTGGTCAATTCACAACTGTAGCCAAGTCTTCAAAAATATTTTTTGGGCATATGAATTCAAATGATCACAAATCCTTTTTGTTAGTTTAAACAAAAAGACACCTGTGGATTTACTCAAATTGAAATCAGTACCAAATTCTTTCATGAACATTCTGCCAAATGTTGCAGCTTTTTCTTTGTAACTATGACACTTTCTTCTTTGTATTGTCAGTAATTGCTGCTGTTAAACACAAAAAAGCCTGTTGCGTTTGATATTTTGACTTGTTCTCTGCAATGACATCTGTTGCAGCTTTTTCCAGGTCTATAATGGGATGTGACGGATGTAAAATACACCAGAGTGGAGCACCATGTAATCTAATTGAAGAATAAAACAAAGGAAGTCACTGGTAAACTGGTCTGTAGCACACCTGACAGCTGAGGGCTTGAGATGTAGCAGAAACCAGACAACTCGATCAATATGGTTTATAGGCACAGACAGGTACGGGAGAGACACGCTTATCCCAAGGCTCCATTGTGTTGCACAGTGGGTTAATTGTTTGAGAAAAAAAAAAGAAAGAGAAACTGTCACCTCAAGAAATTCTGTTGGTTTTGTTTTCTCTTTGTACTTTGATTCCCCCCTTCAACCCAGAAATATGAACAACAGGCCAATGATCCAGGTTGACCAAATTCCTGGCTCAAAAGGTGCAGATGGGTTCCAGGTTGTTACATGTTGTTCAAGGCAGTGGTTGAAAAATAGCTTATGTGCAAAGAATTGTGCCATTGTGGGTGGACAGGGCTGTTAACAGAAATTTGGTGGCCCAGAGCAAGAAGAATCACATGGGCCCCCATAATACAAAGTCATAGAGGGCCCGGGACAACTGGCTTTTTTGTCCCCCCGTCGACTCCCCTGTGGTTATAAGGCTGTGCAGAGGTTTTAAGAGACTGAGATTTAGTCATTTGTAATTGGCAATAATTATAATAATAATTAGATATGTTAATAGAGAGGTCTAAAACACATCCTCTGTCTGTTAAAGCATGTGGTTTGCAGCAAAAAATAGCAATTCTAAATGGCAGTTATCAAGATTTGTTTTTGCTTTGTCCATGAAATTAATTTTGAAACCCATTTTTATTTGTTTTCATAAAGACAAACTGTTTTGTCATATCGTCCATTGGTTATGATGTATTATCATGTATCTGTGATCTTATTTTTGCATCCATGTAGGGCCAGGGCAGCGGTCAATAAGCCACCAAGCCCAGACTTCTCTCTTCCCAGACGCTTCCTTCAGCTCTTTTCATGGGTTGTAGAATTCTTCATCATCTGTTGTGGAGCTTACTTACTTACTTACTTACTCAACTTACTTCACAGAGAAAAGTCATGTAACATTTTGCCTTCCCTGTTCACAGACCAAATAATAATAATAATTTAAAAAAACAAATCACAATTAGCTAAAGAAACACATTACATTTCTAGATTTCGATGATCATCAGAGGTTTTCCAGTGAGTTAACAACACCTCAAAATGCTAAAACCAAACTTTATGAATTCTCCAATCCTAATCATATGTTAAACAGCAGGTCTATTTAATGTTACCGCGTTGATATAGATCTATAGGTTCACTGACCAGCATCACGTAATCAAAGCCTGTGTTGTTTGAATGTTATGCACCTGTAATTACTCTTAATTCATGGAGCAATTAGCAGAGATGCTGAGAGCAGTGTGTAGCTAATTACTGATGCTAAACCAGTCCCTCCCACTGAAAATCAAGTTGATGACCATGGACCTGTCTTTGGTATTGTTGGTACTTCATCCACATAGAAACCCAATAATGCCATGTCTAATTACATTTAAGCAATATGTTACTCGAACATAAACCAGATTGGTATTGTCAATAAGAAATCTGGCACAAAAACAGATTCATTACTTGGAGGAGGTAAAATGGTATGACGTGGTTGCCTATTTTAAAATCTGAGGTTCAAAACAGGTTACTAATGAGAGAGATCTGAGCTCCGGCGGTGCACAACGGAATGGACTGCATTTCTTTTATTTTTTAAATTCCTGTTGCTTTATTTTTTCTACCCTTTCTCATTATAAGTGGAGCACTTAGTCTAATGTAGGTAATGACTGTTTTCCTGAACCCTTATCGAAAAAGCAGTAACTGGGCCAAGATTTATTACTGTAAATTACATCATCCATGCTCTCCTTTTAAGGCAGCATTTCCTTTATTGTCCGATTGTATTATTCTGGAAATTAATTGTATGTGGCCCTGCTTGTCTCCAAGTGTTGCTTGGAATATTGCACAGTAAAGCAAGTGATCTATCTTCAGTTATTCAGTTCAGTTATTGCTATTATATTACCTTGAAATTCATGCATTCTTACTGTGAGTGGGCTTGCCTCGCTACAGATCTGACTTGTAACTTGGCTTGGTAGCTAATTGTTTGTCTCCGTGAAGACAGACAAGTTAATGCCATACTGTGGAATATTCCAGGCAAAGCAATGACATCTCCATGGAGAAAAGAAGGTGGCAAAAACCGTCCCCGTCCCCGTGCATTTTTAAAGCTTTCGTGAGGATGTCCAATTTCCTTCCTGATTTTTGTAATTGGTTGAGAATATGTACTTTTCGCCCAAGGCCGGTCTCTTATGTTTAGTGCATATTATTGATGAGGCTCTTTTATGTCCTTGTTATCTCAGGGGCTTTGGGGAGGACAGGGAACAGTCCTGGGGCTGCACATCCTGTAAGTGGAAATATTCAAAATACTTCCATGACGGCCGGCTGAGAGTTCAAATAGAGGGTTGTGTAGAGAAAAACGTGATGGTGCTTTCTTAAGGAGAAGTTAGACATGTAAAATGTCCATCTGGTTGTTAAATAAATATAATAAAAAGCTGGAAACAAAACCCACCTTGGCCCTCCTTGGCTCACCGCAGACTGAAACACTGGTACCATTTGATTTACAAATCTATTCTTGGCTTGGTGCCGCCTTATCTCCAGCAGCTCATAGAACCGAAGAGCAGCAGCAGCTACAGCCGGCGCTCTCAGGACTTACTCTTGTGCCCAGAGCGTGTACAGAGCTGAAAAAAGGCTTTTAGATTTGCTGCAGCGCAGTCTTGGAATGAACTCCAAAGGGAGTTTAAATTAAATAAGCAGGTTTCATTGGATTCTTTTAGATTTCTTTTGAAAGAACACTTAACTAAGTTTACAATCAGCAAGTGCCTTATTTAAGATTGTCACTTTATGCTGATTTCCTGTGAAAGTATGTGAAATGTGTGTTGTTGTTGTGCTATTGTGCTGCTGCCTCTTGGCCAGGAGACTCTTGTAAACGAGATTTTTAATCTCAATGAGTTTTTATCTTGGTTAAATATAGGTAAAAAACAAACAAACAAAAAAACTTATGATTCAGGCTCTGTAATTACTTAAAGTGTTAAGGTTGAGTTAGGGTATTAATTAAATAATTACTGAACCTGAATCATTCTTTGTTAACTGTTTATTCATGAGCTGAGTTTTTGTTCATTCTTTAAGGCTAAATGTGGTGCAGTTATTATAAAGTGTTACTGAAAAATGAAACTGTTCCATTATGCTTTATGGTTATTTGGGGCTTACAATCTGGTGTGGTTTGGTGCCAGCCCCAAGTCATGAAAAAACACCAATTTGAGAGAGTTTGATGTAAAAACCTACAGAAACCTATAGATTCTTGTGGTGTATTGTCGAAATCTGTCTGATTGAAGTCTGATAGATCCATTGGTGAGGATACTACTCCGCAATGAACAAATACCAGACTGAAGAAATCATTTTCAGTCTCAATGGCTGAGACTTGCCTCTTGACACGCTGCTGTTACATTTCCACTAAACTAATCCAAGTCTGTCACCTGCAGCAAATCATTCAAATGGAGCGGCCGTCTCTGGTAATAACATTTCTCTCCTTTCTGCACTGTACATATAGAGCTTGTTGTTATAGATATAGTAGCCCGTGTTTCACAAATTACACAAGAAATTCTGACATGCACAAGCTCTCTGGCGCTTTGCACATCTGGTCAAAATAAAAAAGGCACAGTATTTAAAGTGAGACACAACAAGCAAAACTACTTACATTTTTTGTTTGCTTTTTTTAGTCAGTTTGCTCTCTCAACATATGAACTTTCATCCAGAAACAACAACATTGTCCAATCTGCCCCTAAAGATGTTTTATATAAGTTATTTTAATACATTCGTAGATTTATGTGTGAAGCTGTAACATCAAAGGCTGGTTTTCCAAAAGGATTTTTTCTCTCGGACATATAAAGATAATTCCTTAAAGTAGCACCAAAACACACCAAACTTAACTTAAGGTCTGACCAATTTTACAGAAGGATTTGTTGATGTCTAATTCAAAGGTGGGAATATTTACGTTTTAACCAGAAAACTTTGTGTTGTGCCAATTTTCAGTTACTCAAATACTAAATAAGATATCCAGAATATCCCAAATCCCCTCTCCCCCCCCCCCCCTTTTTTCCTAATAAACAAAAATTTTAACTTGGCTCTGTCCATTTTCCAGATGGCCAAATTTGCAATTTTGGCATTTTTTATATACATACATTTTTAAACTATGAAAATATTATATAATACTTTTCCCCTTCCATTTCTGTGAGTAAATAGCAGGAGGATGGATATTTCTAAATTTAGGATATGATTGTAACAGGTTTTGATTCCAATTTCACTGAAAATGAAAACTATTCAGTTTTTTGTCTGAAATATCTATGACATTAGATAATTTATAGTGGCTTGTATCTTACTTTTAAAATAATCAAAACACTGAGACAAAAACTAATAGTAAAAACTACAAAAATCACTTTCTGCTCTTATGTCTAAGGTCTGAATTGTAAAGTGGATGTGTTTAATCTCAGACTGGCCCCTGTTTGGATGCATCAATCAAAACAGCCACCTCTGAATCTTATAACTGTCACCGCTGTCAGAGCTGTCAATCACCCGCTCGCTCCACGTCAACCGTGAAAATGAATCTTAATATATCTCAAAAGTCATATGGAAAGACAAAACAACCAATGACTGCTAAATAATATAATTTATTTAACTTACCCCACATATGTTTACAACTATATACTCTTATAGACATAATAAATAAATAGCTAATTTTACGTTCGACAAATATTTTTCAACGCTGCGTTTAAAATTAGACTAGTTTCTATGCTTTTTTGGTATATTTACAAGTATCACACAAAAATACATTGCATTTTACAACACAGAGCCACAGACACATCAGTCAGTGTTTTCTGACGAAGTTTTACATTCACATTTAGTTTGATGAAATCGCCCGACACTTTGCATTGCATCAGAGCACAGTTCAACCCATATCATTATCAAAATGACCGTGTTTTAGAGAATTCTATCAGACAATGGCCTGTGTCTAATTATGTAAAATGTCAAGGCACACCATTACAGCAAAACTCTCGAGAAATGACTTCTATAACAAATACACTGGCCAAAGCATTGATTTTGTTGTTAACATTTTTGGAAATTGGACATAATATAGATTGTTTTTTGTCATGATGAGGATGAAACATGTCCTTGACCTTTACATACTTTCAACCAACTTTGAATTAAGGCATAAGTTCCTAAACTGAAACTTGAATAGACACCAAACAAACCACGAAAACACAGACAACATGGAAAGTAGTCACTGGCCAGAAAGCAAAAGCATTGAAACTAAAAGTATTACAGTGGGCACATTCTCAGTCTTTGTACAGTGGAAGGAAACTGACCATCGCAGCAGCGTTAATCAAATGTCCTGAGGGCTAATCAGGGACCAGATCAATACTGACCGGCCCCTCCGACACTGTCCTGGACCAGCACTCATTTCCTGTCTCCTCTAACCTACTACGCTCAATAAAAGGTTTAGGACGAGGAAACAAACAACCATAAACACCCACACATCCAACAATTCAAACATTTAAGATCATTTATCACTGAGCTGGCCAATGACTGGGGCTTAAACATTTGAACTACTGGAAAATGAGTCTGTCAATGAAGATATGCCCCATAAAAACTCTGCTACTGTTTTAGCAAGCGACTATAACACAGCTGCAAATGGAAAGAAACACTTCTAGGACAGAAATGGTCATCTTTGGACCTTGTCATTTTCTTTATCTAATTCCTCAAACATATCTAAACAAAAGGGTTGTTTTAACATTTTTATTGACTCTACCAACTGGAATATATATATATTTTTTAATGTTTAAGACAATCTTCAGTGACTAGATAGTTCCGTAGACATGTGTATATCCACATATTGAAATGCAGAGGACACATTTATAAATAACGGGTACCTAAGCCTTAACCTTCACCTTAACTTTAACCTTATATTGTTATTTCATTGGTATCTAACAAATGGTACACTTTGGCTTAGATGTAGTTTGAATGTGATCACATTTTTTAGATAAATGACCTTATTATTATTTTTTTTTTTGTCAAATGTTGCGATGACTTATAGATGAAGACTCATTTAGTAAATTAAGCTTTGCAAAGGCAGTCCCACTACTAATGTATTAGTAGTGGGACTGGTGTGCAGAGTCATCTTCTAGTTTTCTGGCAAATTTACAGTGGCTTTGCATCTTGGCAAAATATGAAGGGTAAAATTCTGTCTGTACAGTCAAAGACACCACTTGATGAAAGGACATCATTGGATTGAACATTTTTCAAGTAAAAATGTAAGATTTACACAGTGTATACCTCTCTGCACCTTGAAACATTATTGCTCTATTGTCTACTATGCAAATGAAGTGTTAAAAAATATAAGCCTAAAACGTGATCTGGGGTCTTTCACACACATATACAGTATTGACACACAATACAATTTTCTGATTAGATATTGCACTTTTCTCTTCAGTTTGTCTCGCAAATATCCACCAATCTGTGTTTGTAGCGTCAGTCTGGTGTTCCACACAGATTTGATAGCAATCTTAACTTCCTTAGTCTTTCTTTAAATAAGAAGCATAAACCTGTAGAGTCACTTGGATCTCTTTGCATCCAGTATGGCAGTAGCAACTATCCTGAAGAATACATCCTTTTACATCGTCGTATCTTATGTGTCAATCTCATTTGTGCCGTTTTAGTCTGCATTTTGAAACGGCTCAGGACTGGATTCACCGTCGTCGCTCAAGATCTCATTGTTTGTAAAAGTCCCAGCCAGCGTCGCTCCCAAGACTTGTCTGACTGGCGCCATCTCTGCTAATGTGATGTTATCGTGGTTGCTAACTAGCGTAGCCTTGTCCATGATCTCCTTGCTATGCTTGGACACCACAGCATCCAAAAAGTCATACTTGTGGGACAACATACCGCTTTCAAATAGATATTTAGTCAGGTATGAAAAGCCAATGTTTGCCAATAATGAAGCCAGCATTGAAACAGATTTGAATGGGAATCGTTGCTGGACAAAATGCTCCACATCGCCGGTAAGATGGTGGATTCTCTCTTGATTAACCCAGCCGGGATAGTAGATAAACGGGGGTAGTTTGAGGTAGGGTTCGCCTCCACCAATGCGCAACAAAAGTCCAAAAACGTAGCCAGCAACAGAGCCATATGTGTTAGTCCCTTTGACGAACAAAACGCTGAGAAGTTGTGGAAAGATGATGACGTAAACCAGATCTGAACTCAAGTACCAGAGGCCATAGACTGATCCGGTAAGCAAAGCCATGGCGGTTGCAGCTGCTCCAAAGACAAAGATCGTGCAGCGCATCACCCACACTATTTCATTGTCCGACGCCTGGACGAAACAGAAAAATGTTCAAAAGGAAATTAAGTTCAAGTTATATTCAGTAATCTTAAGTTAGAGTTGTACTGCGAGAAGTATGCTCAAATAAAGAGAATGGGAAACATCAAGTGGTTCTCAAACTGTTCCTTCTGGTATTCGTTCATGGTTTTAGCTCACAAAAAACACTTAAATCATGTTCTGTTATGTTCTTCATCTTCTATTTTAGACCAGGCTATGTCCTGGTTTAGAGCTGGTACGGTTCTGTTGTAGACCTGGCCAAAGATGGGTCGAGTGGCCAAATTGTAAGTAAGAGTAACATTACTTTAAAGTAGAAGTATAAAGGTAGTATAAAGAGTAAATAATAAGTGATAAATAATAAAGAGAGTAAAAATTATTTGGGGAATTTGCCATCTGTGTGGCCATAACATCAGATTTATTTTTTGAAGTGGACAGACTTCAAAACAGAGAAAAACAAAGTCAAACACAAATATGCAAATAATTTATATTGTCAACATAAATCTTTGTCACTTACAGATTTACTCACAGTGGGAAGAGGAACCAAAACTTTTACTGAAGTAAATAGTGTTAAATATACTACTCAAGTAGGAGTAAAAGTAAGCAATACAAAAAAATCACCTCAAGATGTACTGTTAAAAAACAGTCACTTAAGCAAATGTAACTGACTGAACAAGTAGTAGTCACAGACCTAATCTGGTTTAGATCAGTTGTTACTCAGAAGCCAGATCATTTTACTTGGGAGTTTGAGAACCACTGAAGACAATTGCGTGTATAATAAGTTACAATAAATAAGCTATCCATCCATCTATCCATCCATCCATGCAAATCAAGCCACAGCAGAACTTCTCTAGTCTGACCCCAAATTGAAGAAACCAAAAGAAAAAGAAACTTTTGATTAAATTTGCCACTTTTTCAAGACCAGGGCAGACACACTTTTAAATTACAGAGCAAAGACTAAAATAGATTTATTGATTGTTGTCCAGACTTTTCTAAAATTGTTGTAGCAGACTGTATTATTATCATTGTTGGAGCTTACCGACTGTCGAAAGGCCAGTTGATAGATGTTCCTGGCAAACATGGAGCTGGCCGAGAGGATGGATGAGTCTGCGGATGACATCACTGCCGCTGAGACCGCCCCCAAACCGAAAAAGGAAATGTAAGGTGGGCACAGGTGCTGGAGGACTATGGGTAAAATCATGTCCGATTCATCCTTGTCCTTTGGAGCTAAAGATCCGTAAGTGGTTTGGTTCCAATCTACAAGAAAAGTAGAAAGAAAAAGAGATTTTAAGCATCTATAACACAAAAACACATTTGATGGATTTTTTAAAAAGCCAGTAGTACAGACGACAGTAACATGGTGGCTTTTCAACTTTATCTATCATTTCTACGTTTTTGGAAGGTGTTGGGTGGAAATAAATTTATGATATTGAAGATTTAGTACAACACATAAAGGAGTATTAATCGAAACAGTTCCACAGCATTAAAAATCAAGGTGCACTATGCAACTTTTTTGGTAAAGGATCGTCTCCATGAAGAGGTTTTAGCTTTTCCTTGAATCTTCAACAGTATGGCATTAAACGTGGCCAAGTTACAGGTTGGATCTGTGGAAAGACGAGCCAGCTCTCAGTATGAATACATGCTTTTTGAGGTATTTTTGTAAACTACGCTAAATCTAATGCCATAACATGAAACGTTCCTGTCAGAGCAATAACATTTCCATAGAGACAAGAAGATGATGTACACCAGAAAAGTTACATGGTACACCTTTTAACCTCAAATAAAGCGATAGCAGAACAAAAAATCCAACCGTTTAGCCTAGAGAGACGACTGATTGGTTTACAGACGTGCACCATCAAGTTTGAGTAACGATCCAGTGTTGTTGAATATGTAATGCTCTTTAATCGGATTTTAATTGAGGTTTTAATAAATAATCATTTAATTAATAATGAGTTATAGTTGAAGCTTTGTGAAGCATTATCAATATTGGTTTGACATTCTGACAAAACTAAATACAGATGGACTAGGGATCTTATTAATCAAGTCAGTAATTCACGATCAGTGTTAAGGCTCAAATATAAAGTATCTAATTGCATTTTTATGTATTTTTTAATATTTTTTTTTTACATACGAGGGAAGGCTGAAATATGAACTGCTAAACGACAAGAAGGTAACACTTAAACTAATGTTTCTTAGTAAACTATCTATAAGGCACTAGTTATTTGCTTCTATGCAAATGTATTTACAAACATTGGTTACAGAAAACAGTTTAACAAACAGCTTATTAATGCTCCTACATACATTTTGTACATGGTTTAATAACACACGATTTTCTTAATGGCTTACTGACATTTATAAGGTTCACAAACAAATAACTAGTGTTATTTTTTGCCTTATGAATAGTACTGAAGAACCTTATTTTAAACGTTACTCAACAAGAATCACATGTTGTCAGAATATTGCAGTTATCGCAGAGGTCTAAACTAAAGGATTAGCAAGTTTTATACAGAACAAATCGTCACATTCTCTGCAGAGGACGTTATATAAATTAGCAACTATTCAAACTGAAATACCAAATAAGAAGGTGATTAATAGGTGTTACAGTAAATGCAGGTAAAGTGAAGGTGTTTAATCTCAGCTGACAGGGACCAGCTGGTGCTCTCAGGTCAGCTGGCCTTTACGTTTCTCAGCGGGACAGTGAATCATGTTTGCTCTTTTGCCCACCCCCCACATCAGTCTGAGCCCACCAGCCATTTCCACAGCACCATATAACATTAAGATATCTCACGGCATCTCTCCAGTTTTCCTCCTGTATCTGTATCTCAAAATCTCTTAAGCTAATTAGCGATTACATAGAAACTGCTTTAGTGTGACCAAAATAACGAGCTCCTCCTCAGATGTAATATTCACCAAACCATGGTCTGGTGCTCCGTGTTCATGACAGGATCCATCTGCTTTGCGCCCCCCTCCCTCCTGTAAATGTATTTCTCTATATTTCCACGTCTAAAACCCGTCAGTAAACACGTCGGCTCTGCTTTGATCTGTGCGCCTGTTTGAATAAAGGATCTCCTGGACGCAGGCACTGACTTATGATGTTTCATTAACTGCTTAATCAACATGTGGCTTTATGTGTGTGTGTGTGTGTGTGCACCTAATTCACAGATTAAAACAGGCTCAGTGTTCAACGGAGCGGTTTCATCTACAATTTAGTCTTGATAGATTTGTGTTTTTGTACCTTTTTCGATGGTGCAGCATAATATTCTTATCTCGGTTACTTATTGACATTATATATTATGGACAATACTTTTTAGGGTAAACTAGCTGCTAATTTGCATACTTGTAAGTGGTTAATTGAGTGTTATTTAGTGTTTATTCAGGCCTTATGTGTTATTCTGTATAATCTCATTTTTCTGCTAATTAGACATTTACTAACACTTTCCAAGGAATATACAGTACAACTTTATAACTAACTAACTAACTAACTAACTAACTAACTAACTAACTAACTAACTAACTAACTAACTAACTAACTAACTAACTAACAAAGCATGAACAAAGACTTCACAAGGAACATATAGTTTATTAAGCATGATTCAGGCTTAGTAACTACATAAATTAAGGTTAGGGTTAGGGTTAGGAAATAGGGTTAGTTAGAGTATTAGTTAAGTTAGCCTGCTTTTTAATAAACGGTTGTTTATTGAATTAAGTCTTTGTTCATGCTTTACTAAAGCAGGAATAAATGTAGTATTATAAAGTGTTACTGAATAAACTCCTTATTACTGCTTGTTGGTATGATTAGGCTTTTGGTTTAATGGTGTTATTAAGGGCTAGTACCACAAGACATTTACTTTTTACTTATTTACTATTAATGCTTATTTGTATACAAAAATGTCTTATTAAACATATTAATAAGGCGTAATAAGGGGTTTGTTGATAGGAAAGTGTTAATAAATGTCTAATTGGCAGCTGAATAACGAGGGCCAAATGAATAGAAATTAACAATGAAATAACCATGTGCATTTATGTAAATTAGAACCAAGTTAAATGTCAATAGGTATACCCTTTAATAAGGGTCACCATATTATACTTTGAACGACAATAGCTAAGGTCATGGAGTGGTAGTGGGGTGGCCCTAAAATCTGGTGTGTGGTTTGATCCCAGTTCCAACCAGTTCATACTGTTATGGCTATGTATGTCTGTTAAGACCATGTATGTGTAATGTGGCAAGTAAATGAGGAATTGGTGGTGGTGGGAGGGGGCTGTTTGTCAGTGTGCAGTTGTGGTTTCAGTGGTCACCTACACTACTACATGCATGATGTAAATTATGGTGCACTGTAAAATGTCTCTGAGTATCCCAAACAAATCAAATGCAATATAAGTGAGCACTCTTTGCATATAGTTCTGAGTGCAATTTGACAAAAAAAGATTCTGAAGGACCTTAACTCTTTGTTTTCCGAACCGAATATAGCTAGCTTTTCCCCAAAACATCACTAATGGAACTACTGTTCATGTGGGTAAGTGCATAATCCATATTCATGCATTCAAAGAACATATGAGGAACCATGCAGATTGACAAAGTAATTCAGTAAATGTCAGAAAATAAATCAATGCGTTGGTGATTACCAGTGGAGGCTCCTATAGCTCCAATAAGGACAGAGGGCACAGCCATGACGAGGCAGCCAAAAGCAGCGAGGAAGGAGAGCACCTGTGCGTATGTGGCTGAAGAGGCCGAAAGAACCCTCTGAAAATAGACCTGCCATGGAATTCCCCCCAACATCTGCAAACAGAGAAACAGCATTCAGTATTCACACACGCAGAGCTGAGAAGGCTGGGACAATATGACGCACGAGTAAACAGAAGTTGTCAGCCCACAGCCACTTGTCCTCAGGCACAATCTTCCCCAGCCACGGACTCTGGTAGACCACTTCTTTAGCCGTGACGCTGATGTCTGACACAGCCGGGTTGGACAGGGCAAAAGGCACGCTGATCCACTGCAGAGAAAAGAAGGTGGAAATGTGTTCAGTTTTGTATAGCACCAATGTACACTTTGTTGTCCTCGTAAGAAAGGTTGTTCTAAACATTTGATCCTTCAGTGCTGCTGGGGCTGCCTCACAGGAGCAGCAACCACAGTATCCAGAGCTTTGGCAAGGCTTGATTCTTTGCAGGAAGCTTTTTTAACCTACTGCTGAAAGGAAACCCACCTGCACATGGGGAAAACATGCAAACTTTTCACAGTCCTACTCAGCCCAAAAATTTTACCCAGGACCTTGTTGTGAGAAGAGGGTTCTAGTCACTAAGCCAGTGACTAATTTGATCATTATCTCATTTCTGGAGTTATCAGAATTTTGAAATGTTATGTCAGTTACATCTGATGTGGGTAATCTGATTTCTTTCTGATTGTTCACACCTGTATGGGTTTTGACAAGAAGAAACTACTGTGGCAAAGACAAAAATGGAAGAAAAAATGTTACAGATTGAAAGAGTTATTTTAAAATTCATTGTACTTCATCTTCCAAATACAACAGTAACTGTAAAAATCCACCGATTAACTGACATGTATCACTAAGTGTCTTAATTATTCGTTTTTTCTTGTGCATGTAAATACACAAGAAAAATCTGACAACACGTTTGGGTTATCTGATTTCTGTAGTTATTCTACTGGCCATGGAAAGATACCCATTATGTTTTGCTAACTTAACTGTCAATTAGCTATCATTAACTCAACAATTGTAACAGACAGAATTCAGAAGTCAGAATTATGAGGCCGGGGTCTAAAACCCAAAAAAGTGGTAAGAATCTCACTTCACAGCAAGGTGGGTTTGATTCAATGCAGAGTTTGCATGTTTTACCTGTGTCTGCGTAGGTTATTCTGGTTTTCTCTAACTTTTAGGACTAACCTGTTTTCCATGTTGTAACGATTGTCTAATGATGACAAATAAAGCACCTTAAAAGTGTCCCATAGCCATTTGTATTACATATCTGGCTAATGCTTTTAATGCCCAGCCTGAAACTCACCAATCCAAGAAAGATACAGAAGAGCTGGACCACATCAGTGTAGGCCACAGAGTAGAGTCCTCCCACCAGAGTGTAGAAGATGGCTATGAGCGCTGAAATGATCACTGACATGTTGATGTTTATGTCCACGATGACGCTCAGAGTGGCTCCTACACAAAAGACCATGTTTATTCTCCACAAATTAATGAAACGTACAACATTTGATACTATCTGCTGATTAAGAACGTACCCAGGGCAGACAAAATGGCGGCTGACCAGAAGATTTCCCCCATGAGTGCAGGGATGAAGAGCAGGCCGCCCATCCTCTGCCCGTACAGCTGTTGGAATGGGTCCAACATAGTGACGTATCCTCGAGAACGCATCGGCTTGGCAAAGAAAAGGCCTCCTGAGTGGTGCAAACCATTTAAGAAAGTTAGACAAATGGCTAGGCGTTTAATGAATGAATGAATGAATGAATGAATGGGGAGATCATTATGAGTTACTGCAGTAAGTAACGTTCACTTTTTACTGTCTGGGTGTATTTGAACAACAATTTCTTTATTCATAAGGGAAATGACATCCTACTTTAAACACGTATACTGCTATAGATATGAATTCTTGCAGTCTGTTCTCATAATTGAATTGGTCCATTCAAAATAGCTTGCACCTCGTAAGATAACTTGGTTGGACAAGCATGAACAGCAGTTTCCCCCACACTAAAACTAGATCATTTTAGCTGTCCTAGTTTAGATAACACTACATTAAATAGACAATTTAAAATGCTCAGTCATCAATATTCCGGGTGGAGTCGACTGGAGGCAAAGTGAAGGAGAGCATAAAACATTTTCAAAGATTAACTGACCGCTTATAAAAATACTAATGACTCAAGGTCTTTATAACAAAAAAAAAAGAAAAAGAAAAAAAGAAAAAGCAACAATGTTGAATTTCCAGAGAATGTTAGTTGTTTTTCTATGACAAAGTATGAAAAAATACTACTTTCCATCCTCACAAAATAGTACAATGTATGTATTTATCTGTAGATAAAATGAAAAACTATTGTGAAGTCATAATTTCTGTGAGTATTTGTTCAGTAAAACGTAAAACATGTGATATTTCCTTCATCAATCTTAAATGTCTATTATTTCCCCCCTTAATACTGTAAAATACAACAATAAATGGCTTTAGACCAGGCTTTCATATCTCTCACGTCTGAGTGGTTTGCATTTGCCAAAACCACCTTGATTTTTCATATTTTGTGATATTCTGAGGTTAATCCCAGTTTGTCCATTTAAATCACTTTATGTTCCACTTTTGCCTCCACTTGTTTGCATTCTGGAATTTAAGATGTTTTGTTAACAATTTTTCAAAGGGTCCATAGACTAGGAATCCATTGGTACTGTGCAAGCCATTACTTTCAATCTCAGCATAGCCTTATTCATTAAAAAATGCATTAATCAGCCCTGACTGTCATCAAAGTGAAGCGTTCTTACCCACTACCAGACTGAGAGCGTATCCAAACGGAGCTTGTGCCCAGGCCAGTCCATAGTCCGGCAGATACACATACTCTGCTGTCCCGTTGATGTAGCCCCCACCGACCCATGTGGCTAGAAAGAACAACATGTAATTTTAATGTAAAATAATGGCTTACAATTATTCAAGTCATTCGATTCAGTTTTTAGATGACAATAATGAAAGTTCACAGTAAATTGATTATATCTTCCAGCCATATATGCTCATTTTAACGTGCAAAAAGAGTGCTCTGCATGCGTTTTAAGAGTCTTCGGTTCAGACTTTGTATTTGACGTGCCATGCTGGTGCGTAAAATGCGTCTTCAAATGGATATATTGTGCGCAACGAAACTTTTTGGACCCAAATTTGTCTCAGTTATTACAAAACGTTCAAACACGCTACAAGCTGCCTAAAAAAATGGAAGATAAACGTCAAAAACTCACCGGTCATCGTGAATCCGCCGACGAACAGTCCAATGTCCCTTCCTCCGACCATGATGCTCTCGCTGCGGTCTCCATCAGCTGTAACTCCGGAGTTCTTATTCTTCCACGCAGCCCAAATCCCAACAAACAAAATCAAAACATAAAAAAGGACGATAGCCACGAGACCTTCGGCGTGAATTGCCATCTTCTTCCTTTAGTCCGCGTCCCTCCGCCCTGATCAAGTGCTTCTGTGCGCCTCGGACCGGAGTGTCATGGAGAGAGCTGAGGAAAGAGACGCATGAGTGAGGAGTGAGCGCACGGGACAGGACTAATCTTTCTTTCTCTGAATGGCATTTTAACATTACTACGAGAATAGTTACATCGTCCTAATTACTTTATTATCTTACAAAGGCAATGTGGGATTATAAAGTAATTTAAAGAAGAATTATGAAATAGCAACTGTACTAAAGGGAATTGTTTTTAATGAGCTGTTTTTACTGATAACAATATAGCTGCTGATATAGAGCTATAAATGGCAAAAAAGCACGAACTGCTCATTAAGTAAAAGACTTGCGGGTTTTACATGACTTGTAGTAATACAATGAATTAATATGTTATGTAACCACATTTGAGGGAAGCTAGTCTTGAAAAATCAACGTGTCAAGTCAGAAATGTGAAAGGTTCAGTGATATGAAGCACATTGGGGTTGTGCCAGTGTGGATGGAACCCTTTACGCAAAGCATGTTTAGTTTGCGCAGTGAGGGATAGATGCCAACTATTTGATAACTTTTGGAAACATCCTACTTAATCTTTTTTTTTTTGCACAGATTGTACGAGTGGGCTTTAGGTGGTAGATGCGTAAAAGGGGACGTCTCTTTCTCAGCCATTACGCACGGTCTAAAATGGCAAAATAAACACTAAAATCAGCCACAATTAAGTTTCAAAGGTATGGACTTCATCTTGCGTTTCCACTGACTCTGTGGTTCCAGGTGTCAGTCCAGTATTGCACTATTGATTCCTCTAAATCAACGCCTGTCTCTGCAGTCAAATGCGGTTACTGAGTCAACGTCTTTTAGTTAAACAGCAGGCAGAAAAATTCAAGACAAAAAGCAATCAGGAAGCTTACCTTTTCTTTACAGGAGCAGGATCAGACTCAAAAACGTGTCGAGGAAGACTTCAAAGTGCAAAAGATTATATTGTTTTAGTTCTTTTGACAATGGCGCAATGTTGCTCCAGGATGCAAACGAACCCAATTGCCCTATGTTGTTTTAAAGTGCGCGTCGTGCGATGGAGAGAGCGGCTCGTGGAGGAGGAGGGAAGGAGGAGATGAATGGGAGTGGAGGGTTTATTGGGTGCTGTCAGGGTGGGTACACGGGGGGATGAATGTCTTCCAGGCCTGGACCAAAATAGCACCTAATAGAGAATTGCGTGACGCACGGCTTCTCCGCTCCGGGAAAGCTTTCCAATATCAGAATATCATATTGGCAAACCTTTACTTCCCAGGTTACGTCCAAGACCTGATTTACGATCGTGCGTGGATCCAACAAGTTCATAGTCAGGGTTTTCTGCAAACGTGGGCTATACAATCGGAAGTAGGACGTAAAGCACGCATATGGCAAGTTTAAGAGCAACTTTACATCAGTTTACTTTTATGACTATTGACAATTTGGCACCAGTCGCTACAACTTCAACAGACTTTCACTATTGAGTTCTCACTCTGCGCGTGCACTTCATATACAGTCTATTTATGGGTTCAGGAAAGGTTAGTTCATAGTTCATTTTCTACTTCGAAAGCTCACTTCGTCTTGACCAGCAGCGGTTATGATGACTGCGATATCCAATAACTTCAAGTAGCAAAAAAATCAAGATGTTTTCCGTGCAGATATTGGAGAAGTTTGGGTTGGCGCTGACCATGGTGCTGAAACGAAGACTCTGCAAACGCAACATTTTTATTTAAGCTCATTTATTTATTTATTATTTATTTATGTAACCACAATATTTGAATGAGCGTGTAGTCCAGAAAAGTTTTACTGTTCTACATGACAATTTGATGGAAATCGTTAGCTATAATTGCTTGTTGTTCTGTACAAATGCATTTATTTTTTTTTTTGCTATCCACAGTCGATCTAGTTTTGAGTTTCTTAGTCCATTGCTTGAATCGTGACAAGTCCCTTTATTAAGCGCGTGGCTGTCAGAAAAGAAGGCAGAGGTTAGCTTTAATTGGAAGAGGTTTCGCTAAATAAACACTGTTAAATAAATCCATGCTGTCAAAAATAATAACAGGGTTCTACCATGAAACGTATAAAGAACACTGCTGTCACAAAAGTCTGAAACAGGCTTAAATGCATAAAAAAGACTTCAGGAACTGGTGCTGATGCTGTTGTAGAAGGATAAACCTAAACTCCAGAGGTTCTTTGGCGCCATCCAGGGACTTATTGTTGTAGTGCACCATGCTGTGGGAAATATATAAATAATAAAATATTATTTATAGTTTTTGTTTGTTTTATATAATATATAGAACAAACAAAAACATTAAGTCTTTTATTGTATGAATAGATTCACGTTAACACCCGTTTTAAAATGTATTTATTAATTTCCTGATCATAACACAAAACATATTATTTTTCTCAATAAAACATCTACATGATCTTAATTACATTAAGGTGCATTTATTTTTGATAAAGGCAAAGTTATTAAACAGACAATACTGTATCTTTTGTGACGTAGTCCAATCAGATAAGAGTGCATCTTCCAGAGTGCAGCAAGGACTCCACCTTGTGGCACTTCACGCAAACAGCAAGGAGTAAATATTAACAGTTAAGAAGTACACACCTGTTGAGGTGCAAGAAATATATTTTTAAGTGAGCTTGTGTTAAGTGGATGATATTTTCCAGACTGAATTCAAATTTAAGTAAAAATTGTGATTTTAGTCCAGATTATAAGGTAAAAAGACTCAAATGGCATGATGTTTAAACGTAATTGTTGAGTCTGTATCCATTGCTGGACAGAGAAGTTATGGAAGGAGCTCGGTTGTCCTTCAGTGCCTCTGGGGGGTTGTAGGGCGGAGCAGGGGGGTAAATGTTGTTAAAAGCCGGGGGTGGCGACATAGGCTCACTCCTCTGTGTGTGAAACTCTGGACGTCTGTGCCCACTTCCTCCAGTGCTGCTCCAGCAGATCACCAGCCCTCCAACCAAACTGAGGCACGAAGCAGCGTAACCAATGTACACACACAGGCCAATCTCATATTTAAAACCAGCGGGCAGGAAAGGGTCATAGAACTCCATTACCACATCGCTGGTGGTCCATATGACAGTTACCAGGCAGAGGATCCCAGCGCAGATGAAGCAGACACCTCCGCTCACAGCCAGGGGAGACTTAATGATGGAGCGATGTGCGAAATGGGTGCATTTCATTCCCAAAACAGACACTAGACCAGCAAGTACAGAGGTGATACAGGACAGAACCATGAGAGCTCGGGCCACCTGGAAAGGGTTAGAAATAGGTGCAGTTTTGTTACATATTACCTGAGGTAAAGGAACAAAAAGGCTGATGTTATCTTTAGGAGTTGTAAATTAAAGGACTGTTTTAACCTGAACAAGAATTATTTTTTTAATTCTCACAGAACTTCCTTCTTCACTTTCTCTTTAAAGCTAATCTTTTTAGTACTAATAAAACAATACATGTGGCAATAGTAGTGGTTTTTTCAGAGGACTTTCTCATACTATGTTCAAACATGGTAAGTATTAAAACACAAAATCGCATCTCCTGAACAAGAGATGGACTGAGTCCAGAAACTGAATTCTGACCAAATCTTTGAATAAATGAAATATGTAAAAGTCACAAATGCAGAACACAGTGTTTGAACTTTTGTTTATACCAAGTTGTTGCAGTTACTGACATAAAAAGTAAAAACATCTAGAGACCAGTTTATGATAACTGTAACTCCTTAATAAACGCTGCATTTTTGTAAATTTCATTCTGTGTATAATGCTAAATGTCAAAACAAACAAAACACAAAGCAAATTAACAATTAAACATATCTATTGGTTGTAGGAACCTTTTGCAATTCCTGGTACTTTTTTGGTACTGGCCACCGTTTGACATGACACAGGGATTATTCGATTAATCGATAATTGTGATTATTCAGGTCATAAATTCCCAAGAGCTAAGACTAAGAGGCAAAATTAAGACATTTTCAATTCAACGTGTACTCCAAAAAAGTATAGAGTTTTTAATGTGATTGTTTATGTCACGATAACTTTACATGTGCATTCAGAAAGTTTGATTGAATAAAGCTGATCAGATAGAACGGTAATGCATTTGAATGAAAGAAAATGAAGGATTTCACTTTTTGTTATGTGTTAATAATCATGTATAACTGTTATATTGTATTCCCCTTACAATAATTCTAACACTAACATGTAAATTGTATCATCTTTATTTAAACATGCATTAACGTTATTATCGTTTGGTGACAACAACTCCTGAAAGACAGGTACTTTTATGTTGCGCTTTCTCTCACCTGCAGGTCCCGGGGCAGTGCCAGCATGGACCTGTAGACCTCACACTGATAGATGCCCGTGCTGTGCCACACACACTCCATCCACAGACCCTTCATGTACGACGTGGCTGTGATGATGTTAGACCCCACGTAGGCTGTGCTCCTCCAGTGGGGCAGAACAGTGGAGACTACGGTTCCCACAAACCCCAACATTCCCAGGAAGAAGCCCAGGATCTGCACCGCCATGTTGGCCATGTCTGCCTCACTCACTCCACAGGTGTAACAACTGAAAGACAGAAAACACATGAATCTTTGAGTTTTGATATTGATGTATTTAATGAAACAAAAGCAGACTGTCAAATGATAATATGAAAGTTTTAAGTGATATTTATTCAACAGATATTTTGTCACTTTTATCAGTGTAATAGTTTTGCTGACAATAAATAAATAAAAAAACTTGTGGGGACAGGATCCAAACTGATGAAGCAGTTAAACTAACCACTAACTAGGGGTGGGTGATATGCCAAAAAAAAAAGTAGAACACGGTTTTGTAAGAGCCAGATTACTTATTTGATTTGATCACAAATAAAGATTCATATACACTTGGTATCTTTATATTAACTTGATGAGTTTAATAAAGTCATTTAGTTCTTCTGAACGTTCACACTTGACATGACACTGACACTGACTCTGACTGATTTCTGAGTCTGACCAATAGGAGGAGTGGAAAAGTGTCTATGTTTTGGCATAGAGCCGCATTCAAGACAAAATTTGCGAATCACAAGATGGCGATTTTTACTATAATAGCATATAGTAAAATCACATTTTCCACCATCACCATATTTACCAGCTCTACCACTGACCTAAATACAAAAAAGTAAACATTTTAGATAAAGGACTACAACAATACCACAACATGTATATCCTGATAGCTAAGTAGTTGAAACAAAATTGTATCAATCCCTTTAGCAGCCATTGCCAAAGACAGGTTGTGTGGTTAGTCTCCTTGTTATCTCTGCCATGTCCCATGGCGTACACTAAAATCCAATGAGCTTACGTTGAGTCGGTGAGGCATCCCTTAAAGTTTCCCTTGAGTTTGCAGAGAAATAGCTGAATAAACTTTTAGTATGGTGCCATATGTCCCTTGTGAGTGGCAGACGACCGCATGTGTAACTAATGAGAGCAGTGTTCAGCTTCACCTGTTTAAAAATCCATTCTGGAGTCCTCCCACAAGAACAGAGGGAGACAGGGAATTAAACATTTACAGAAGGTGCCCAAGCTCACAGCTTTGTTCAAAAACACTTAATGTTTCTTAAGAAGCTGGGTGTTTAAGGAATAGATAAGACACTGCTGGGTTCACTGCAAGTGGCAGTGGTAAAATGAAAGCAGAACATTATGACAAAACAAAATGATCACATTGGTCTTATTTTACACAAGGTCTGTGTAAAATAAAATACATTGCTTGCCTCGTTAAACACAATGGCTTTAAAAGTTTAGTTAATCATTTATTTTTTGTACTTGGCTTTATATAACTTCTGACTTTGCAGAGACTATATTATTGTTCATTTCAGGGTCAGTCCAAATCATCTGTCAAATAATTGCACAATTTACACAGTCTATACAGTGTACTGTAAAAATGTGAACTCTTAACCTCTGTCTTCATTGAGAAGTGTATTTTTAAGTTGGGTTACAGTTAATGCAAACGTAGACACAAAAGGAAAATACAAACAGTCTGTCACACAGAAAAGTCCCATGACACCCAGAAATCAAACCCTGTGAGAAGCAACAAGTCTAATCACTAATCAGCTTGAGTAAATGTGCTCTTTAATTATTTAATAAAAATGAAAAAAATAGTGTGTGGTTTCCACATACCAATACAACACAATGGCTGTTTTGTAAAGCAAAGCGATTGTTTCCAGTTTAAAAAAGTGGTATTGTTGGAGCCTCCTAGATCCGACATACTGGCCTTATTGTTGTCACCTAATGATTGACTGCACTAACACGACCAGTGAAAGAAGGGAGGAAAACAAGCTTCCTTCTCAATTAATAATAGGGCATCATTGTTGGTATAAATTACTGAGCAACAGAAAAACACTTTATACTGTTTTAAATACTCACCAATTAGTTTATGGCTGGATTAGTGAAGCATGCTTACAGGTGTCAGGGCAGCACATTGGTCCAAAGAGGAGATTGGAGTGGATCCAAATTGAAAAGATATTGGCAAAGATTTCTTGTTCCCGTCTGTCTGGGCATCTGTCTGAACAAACAAGCAAACCTGTGAGTTCAAAGAAGGGCAGTTGATGTGAGACTTATTTAGACATAATCATTAACAACAACAAATAGGGAATAGTAGACATAACAAGTCAAGGATGAGACAAGGACTGAGATAGATAAACAGGGATGCCTAAGGTTTGACAGTTCCAACTTAACACAATAGGCCAACAAATCAAGCAAATTAATGTAATTGTGCATATGCCATATATTACAACTTTAACAAACAGTGGGGTAGGTTTTTTAAAACTAAATCTACAAAGTGATTTCATTGATTGTAACTTACTGTGATGCAAATCATTCAGATGTCATGTCTTCTCTGAGCCTGGGGTCCATCTTCCAGCAGCTCTCCACTCCCAGTAGACTGTTTCACAACAATAAAAGGTGCATTTTGTCACCCATTGTGGCCGGTCCTCTGTCCAAGTGGTAGTGACAGTGACGGGAATGGGATGATCCGTGTGAAGGGCTGCCAGTGGGAGACGCCATTTGCACGAGGAAGGCGTAATAGTCTTAGTTAAACGGTGTAATCCGTGATTAGAAGGTGAACATATTCAGTTCACACAGTCAGTTTGGAGTGCACTGGGTAAACAAAACACATACTGGCTTGATTTCCATTCACATTTAAAAACATCAACCTATATATTTACTATAAAATATAAACTAGGCCTATACCAAATAAGCTTATTATTCTGAACCATTTTAAATGTACAAATAACAGGATCAGAGGTGATGAGTAGAGACTTTTTAAGGGTGTGCCAACGTTTCTAGTGGAGGGACCATGACCTGCTTAACTTCTACATAACTCCTGCGCTTGGAATGTTCCACAGTATGGAATTAAATGTATCTATAATCAATTACAGGTGTTAGGGTTAGAGTTTAGGTTAAAAAAAAACAACACTTACCGTAAGTGGGCACGCTAGATTTGTAATTTATCCTGGTAAGTCACCTGCTTGTCTCCATGGAGATAGAAAGGGCCTAGTAAGTTTCATGTCATACAGTGACCATTCAAGGAAAAGCAAAAACTCCATGAAGCCAAACAGGTTCCATCTCCAAAAACGTAACATAGTTGCCTTTAAATTTCTCATCTACTCTAGCCAATTAATTAGGATTTTTGGGTTTAACATTAAATGCCTACTTTATATGTTTCTGAAATTATAGAAACTAAACAGTATAACCACGTAATAAGTTTACAGAACAAGAACGGGCTGCTTTTTTATTTTTATATAATTATTTTAGAAAATGCTTTTCAAAACTCTTGATGTGAGAGACAAATACATCTCGGTTGTAAAATTGGAAAAAAAAGGTGAAAAACACAACAAAACGCAGTTTTGTGCGCTGAACATAACCACGCCCATCCCGGAAGTAATCATATAATTACAAAATAAAAAAAACTTAATTAATGAAACAATCAAAATATACACCACGGTCTTACATATGTTATACACCAACTAATAATTAAAATACTTTAATTATTCTTTCAGTGCCAAAGAAAAAAAAGAAAAAAATCATATATCATATATCATGTATTGTTAAAATCCCTTTTCATAGGGTTAGGGTCATTTTCGCGCCGCTGGAGTTCACTGATCCCCATGAAAAAGCAGCTTTCTTTTACGGTCTTTATTTAGCATTAAATATTGGTAAGATACACTTAAATGTCACCTACATAGTTTAAATATTTGTAACGCATTGATACATTAATCTTATTAAACAAATTGGCAACCGAATAATTACTAGTTACACTTTGGGAAGTCATGGCTAGCATCATTTCAACCTAAGAATATGTCGCATTGTCGTCATTACGTGAAACTAATAGTGATGTTACCTTGTTTAAAAAGTTGTTTGTCTGTAAAGGAGCCATCATGGTGAAGGTAAAGACGGCCTCTCGGGGTTTCGGGAGGAGGTGGTTCTCTCACAGATGTGGTCCGTATCAGAGGTCATATCCTGCCCCGGGGAGGAGGATGCAAACCCGGAGTCAGACCAGGCTCAACACCGGCAGCTGCAGCGCCCACAACTTCTTCCACGGGCTCCCCACGGAAGTACTGGACATCATACTGGGAAAACTGTCCGGTAACTTCTCTAATATGGGTCTAAAACTCTTATATATCAGGCTTATTCATAAGACTGTACACTGCATGATGAAATAATGTTATATAATGTGCGAGACAGCCTCTGAAAAGTTTGAACTCAAGTGTAATGAAAGTTACATGGCTAAGGTTACCACTTAATAATTACAAGATCTGCTTCTAAAATTCTACTTAAAGTACTAGTTACTTTTTACAATACTTCTTTTGTTGCATTTTGACCAGTCTTTTATACATAACTTGATTCATTAAACTGTCTAAAGGTAAGTTATTTTAAACCACAATTTGCATCTTTAGAGTAATGTGTTCTTAGGTTTAGAGTGGGGCCGAGACTTCGGTGAAACAGCCTTGGATTGGAACGAGAGGAACTTGTGCTACTCCTTTAATTTAATAATAATTAAATAATTAATAATAATAATACAATTCAACTGATAGAATTATACTCAATTAAAAAACATGTTTAGAATATACTATTAAAAAGTCTAATAACCTGAAATGTCTACTCAACTGCAGTAACGTGAATATTTGTGTTTAGTTACTTTCCACCACCGTTTTCCTTTCCGAGGGAAAGATTTGATTTAAAGATTTTGTTACAAATTAGATCTGATTGCTGTAGAAATACATCACATACAAAAGACTAATGGTTAGAACTATGTTGATTTTGGCATCACAGTCTTTTGACTGAAATAGTCCAAATTTAGCTCAGTTAGTTTAAGTATTTATTTAATAGTTGGGGACATTATCTGGACATTAAATCATAGTTTTCATAACTTTTCTTTTAGTATGATGATTACTGAACTGAAACTGAAAAGGTGTGATTTTGATTTATTTTCTGTTGCGATTCATGAAATTATATAACATTTTTATTGTGTTTTAGTGCTTGAGTTGAGTGTGTTTGGCATGACGTCTAAAGACATCACAGGTTATGTTGTGGACTACATCTCGTCTCAAAAATGGACGAACAAGGAGATCACACAGAGATTTCATCGCCAAACCTACCAGGAGCAGCAGGCCCACATCGGCCACTACAGAGAGCTAGGCAAGCACCATCTCAAAACCTTTGAGAGTACCTTTTTCATTTATAGTATAATGCTTCATTCTCAGGGCTGTTGTTCAAGAGATGCACATTGCTGCTTCCAACAAAGGAGAGGTTAAAGTTTATCTTCAGTAGATTCTCACAGGTGAGAATATATACAATACTTACTTATGTCTATATATTTCCATTATAATGTGTTGACTCTCCGTCTCATTCAGATTCCTTGTTTTATGTTGGAGCATTGCTTTGTCCAAGACTGCCTCGGATTTACATGTCTTGGGGGATTTCTTCAGGTAAAATGAATCAACTTGTACTGTATGGAACAGTTTGGATACTATGCAATAAGCTCTCATTTCTAAGCTTCCTGACAGCATTGTCAGTTATTACTAAAGTCCATCAATTTATCACCTGTGACAGAGAAACAGGTCACAAGTTTTAATCATGTTATAATGTTGTCCCCTCATCGAAAACATACCTGGAGTTGTATTTTCATTCATCCTGTTTGCAAGATTGGATTCTCTGAGCGATCAGAAACAGTCCGTTTCAATTTTCCCTGATTTGTTATGTCACAGTCTGTACACAATCACCAGTCTTGTTTTGAGTATTTCTGGGGTCAAATTGGGTTCACATTAAACGGATGGCTCTATTAGGATTAGCAGTCACGTTGCCTAAGTGCATAATTTATTCTTTTTTTTTTTCTTTTCTTTTTTAATTTATCAGATCAGCACATTCAGAACACTAATAACTCTCATTGTCATGCTTCTTGTTCCCTTCTTGTTTTATGTGATGTTTTTTTAACCAGGTTGAAAACTCACTCAGATTAACCTTTTTTATATCAAGATTGACTTGGAAATATCAATCATTTCTTTTCAGACACTGATCGCGGGATGGGACGAGCTGGAGTGTCACAGAGTGTTCAACTTTCTGTGTGATCTCACAAACATTCTGCCAAAAATTGAGGCTGTCGTCCATAGCAGACCAGGTGAGAGTTTGACCAAATACTACAACATTCATCGCTTAATACATAAAGACATAAAGGCTGGATTCAACCAAGCAAAGAGGTAAAGAACTCTTCTTTTGTGTTTTAGGGATAGACTCCTTCCTGGAGGAGATTCGCCTGTTTTGCCGTAAAGTCCTGTTAGATCCCTGGCCAAACCAACTGGAGTGTCAGTTCTGGTTAATAGAGCTCCTGAAGCCATGGCCCATGGTCAGTCAGGCCCATCTCCTGCTCATCCTCTATGGACCAATGCTGCCTGAAGGTACATCTTGCACCAGAGAGAAAGTCTGTTGAGTTCTCTTCAGATTAGGATTCAGTTATAACCATAAAGCACAACAGTATACATATTTTTTATCTTTGTAATCTTTGTAATCTTTAAGTCTTTTAACAGATTGTAGTTAAAGTTACGTTTTATGGAGCAAAAGGTAATCCCTGTGCAACAACATCAGTGTAATAACTGTTTTGTGCAGGTAGAATTGCTTTGCAGGAGCTGGTGGAGAGGGCACTCCCTCGCGGTGCTCTGTGGGAATTGGCTCGAGCGCTGCTGCTGCTATTCAGTAAACCGGAGGTCAAAGGCTGGTCCGCAGACTCCATACTGGCCATCCTCGAGGAGCTCACTGGTACTGCTGGAATTATAGCATTCTAATCTGAGAAACTGTTACTTCGGAAGCATATACTAAACTTTAGATATCTATAATGTCCCCCTGGAGAAATGTGTTTTTGCCCACATTGCTGCACAAACATTCACTTAACCATTAAAGAAAACGTATGCAGGCTGCAGTCTTAATGTTTTTAAAAAGGTACTATAATCACAACTGCACCTGTGTTGCCAGTGCCTTAAACTCCAGAAACTGCACTAATTAGTGTTTCACATTCTCTGTATACGGACAGGCCATGGCTCATATTAATTTCAGAACCCCCAGAATTCCAGGCTCACTGAGGTGCAGAGGCTGCACTAGCCCTGATTCATGAGGTGCTAGTGCTGGGCTTTAGTGACTGTTCAGATCAGAGAGTTTAGCATTAAACACACTGGATTTTGAGCACTGGAACTGGCAACACTGAAGTGACTCATGTGAGGCTCAGTCTGCTTTCTGGTGGGAGAATCGTCATCATCAACTTGCCATCAGGTCCAATGTTTTTGTTATTACAAATAAATCAACATTACGATGTTATCAATAAAAGCTATATTTAATTTGAACATGTTCACCAGGTCATGTTTATGAGTTTTAACTCAAAATCTGACATTTGGTATTTTTACACATTAGAAAATGCTTTACCCTCATTATAACTAACAAATGCCAGTATAAACATTTGTGTGCTTCTGTAGTGATCCCTGAGCCGTGGCATGTGGAGAACCTGGCTCGTCTCCTGGTGCTCTGTGGCAGTCACCTGTGCTACACTTTTCTGGCGAGCAAAGCCCTCAATGGACGTCTGCAGGAGATCTCGAGACTCATTGTATACATTATACTAGTTAGTACTATTATGACCTCATAATATTTCATATATCAGGTAAATATAAAACAAAATCAATTTTGCCGTAGGTGTGTGAGATGGACGGCTATCACATGAACTGGGCCGTGAAACTGGTGCTACAGGTCTGCAAACTGTTTAACTCCGAACCGGAAAAGTTTTTCTTTCTCCTAACCCTGGAAAACATGTTTGCTGAGGCGACCAGGGACTTCTTTGAAATTTCTGTTGGAGGTTTGCGTTCAATGCATTAAAGTAAAAATACCTTCTGTTTAATACACCTAAACCTATATATTGTATATTTGTATGTCGTCTGTGATGCAGGAAACAACGGAGACAGAGAGAGCTTCCATACCCTGTGCTTCCTGCTCGACTCCAGCGCTCAATTTCATGCCAAGTTCTTGCACATGTTCATTAGGAGACTGGAAATGTGATGATAGAGTGTGAATGAGGCTTTTACCCCAAATCCTGTTCAATGAATGCGGTTTCTATTTATTATTATTTTATTTATTATTCATCACATATAATTCAGCATCTACCTAAAACATTGTCATGCAATTCTAATATATACTTTTATAAAATAAACCATCAGTGAATGTGGGTGAAGAAGCTTTACTTAAAACATATTGCACACAAATCCAACATTGATGATAAAAGCATGAGGCTTCAATATAAAAGCTATTTCAGCGATCTGAAATATCTGGCCTAACAACTGTTGTAAGAATCCAAACATAGAAATTACACCTACAAAATAATTATATGTATAAAAAACACGAGCAAAAGCAACAAAGCTAATATGAACAATAAAATAAGGCCTGTAAGTAGACAGTCCATGCAGAAATATCCAGTGCACTTCAAGCAGACATTCAGTTGTTCACATGTTCATTGTTTTGATAACACCTGGAAAGAAAATTTGGAAATTAGATTAGCAAATAAAATTTTCAAAATCCAACTAATAAGTGCAGTGTAAATACAGTTCAAATACTAAACAGTTGGGACACTACTAAACATGACGTGGCAAAACATTAAAAGATTTAAGTCAGGTACATGAGGTCCAAATGATGGGATTGAAATGTGTGCTGCATGTACAGGCAATACTTTTCTCTGACACAAATAGTGTATTTTAAAGATGCAATATGTACTTTCCCCTCAGCGATATGGAGTTTAACATATATGTCCAGCCTTTTTCAATTACAGCCGTCTCAATGGCCAAAAAAATAAAAAATACTGTGAAACATTGAAGGCAAGCAAGCATGTCGTTTGAGACAAGCAGGAGACGCACCCCTCTCTAGGAAAGTTACTTAGTGCAGCTTTAATATTTATGGAAATATATTTTGAGAACTAACAGGACATAGATTTAAGGGAAATAAATTAGTGAAGGAACAGCACAATTTAAGAGAACACAAGAGGACTGAAAGAATGATGTTATTGAGTCCGGTTGTAATTTTGAACACAAGATGGCAACAAAACACAAGTACACAACACAGATGGGAATCAGTCAAGCAATGCCTAACACTCAGTACTCACTGTGAAATTTGTTCTACAGAACGGAAAAAAAACTACATTAATAGTAGTAGACATGAGTGCACCTATATTTACTCCTATAATTGACAGGTAAACTTTGTAAGAGTATAATTAGGTGTCTGTCTGTACCTTGAAGCCAGTCTAGTCCTTCCTGGAGGCCGTCTCCTTTAATAGCGTTGCTGGCACTGAAAGAAGCAAGAGACGTTAATCTGTGGAACACGCTCACTCACTTTCTCAGACTTTTCTTGGATCTCAAAGTTAAACCTGAGCAGCTCTAATCCATCTGCGCTCCATCTGGCTAATGAGCAAACCGGGCGGAAAACACTCACAAATCCACTGGCTTTTAGAAATAACTTCCTTTTGCTGTTTATCAATGTTTTACCAGATTTAGATGACTACAGTGCATCTTGTGAATGTCTAAACTTCAAATTCAAATTCAAAGTTCTAGTTTGTTCATTAATTTACACTCAAAAATGATGCTGCTTCTGCCTAGACAAAAGTAAATAGATTGATAGACAAATCACTACAACTGTTGAAAAGAAAAGGCTGAGGGATAAAAATGTTTTATAGGTTTGAGTGCTAGAAACTAAAATGTAATAAAATGCTATAAAGTACAGTTTGGTAGTGTTGGTAGAAGGCTCTTTACAATAGTGAGATGATCCTGCATCATATTTGTGCATTTGATTTATTATGGGACCACAAAATTTCCAAGATTCAAAGTTTTATCTCTACTTGTTCAGTCATGCATTTTTCATCAGTGCATCTTAAAGGTTTTCTACAGGACATTCAATTAAAAAGCGTTGATACCAAAAACATACAATACAATAGAATACAATGATTTCCACCACCATAAAACAAAAAGTTTTGATGAAGAAAACAATATTTTTACCTTACCTAATGGCTTATAAACCGTGATTAGTATGTTTTATTGATAGTAAATGCTGCTTTTATTGTTCTGCTTGTTGTTTTCCTGCATTTTGGTGAAGCTAAAGCTGTTTTAAGCCAGCTCTATAAATACATTTTGATTAATTGATTCATGATTATTACCAAAAAAAATTTCTTTTGGTGAAATTATTCTCTAAATCAGTTCATAAACAAGCGTAAAAAGTTGTTGCATGTTTTATTCAGAATTCTATCCATACATTTATTGACCTGTGTTTGCAAAATTTATTATCTTGAATCAGGGCATAAAAAAAGATTAACACCACACTTGGAGATCGAGATATTGTAATTCCTTCGTGACGCCTGCTTTTTCTCTGTGATCCCTGTAATCTCCCTGTTTGTTGCAGTGTGAGAAGTGCAATTAGATCAGACGGTACTCTACCAGATGTGCCACGGCTTGTCCTGGATACCCTCCAAACACAGCGTCTGCGTGACCTTATTGGACGTCATGGCATCCTGCAGGTCCATCTTGTTGGCAAAGAACAACACAGGGATCTTCTTGTCGCGAATGTCTGGACCCAAAAGCCAAATGTCACCAGAAATGAAGGATTCATTTGAGCTGAAACTAATTTATTACATGATCTGGGAGGTTGTGCTTTCATGGATTTTGCAGAAATAACAAATTTACGTATGACCCTTTGAATCCTGCATACTTTTTAAACAGGAAGTGCGTTTCATTTTTGTAATTTAAAAACAGGACATTGCTATTTGAGGGACAGGGTGGAGATATTAGGGTCATCCAAAATCAGTTTAAGAACAATAATCCATTTATCCAAATACATTTTGATTATGTACAAGGGTTACGCATCTCAATATGATTAATTTACCCCACAGCTGGTAAAACGTGTCTCAACAAAAGTGCCAAGTTTTGATGTTTTTCTAATTATTACATTGTTTAGTGGGATAGTACCTGTGGTTATCTTACTTATACACTACAAGTGGACGTTTGGCAGGAAAACTTTAAATGAAGTTGAAATTTACAGGAAATAGTCCATATGGCACAAAATTCCATCAAAAAAATGTATAGACAATTTACGCACAAGGAACACATTTATCTGACATGAATTTAACAAAAATAAAGGTGTTGCCATTTATATTTGCAGTCAGATTGTTAACTGTTGTGTAAAGTAGATGAGCTTTGGCCGTTGTTTACAGTATGGTTGCTAGGTAACAGTTCACATCCTGCTCATGGAAGTGAAAGTAAACTTGACCAGAACTGCCAAACTAGGAAAAACTAGGCACACTTTTGAGCAAAATCTTGAATATGAATATGTCAACTACGTTTTAGAGAAACCAGTCATTTGCACTTTACTGTTTACTTTACCAAATTCTGTTCTTACCTTCATGCTTCAGAAGAGTGTCCAGTTCTTCTTTGACGACCACCATCCGCAGTTTGTCTCCACTGTCAATCACAAAAATGATGGCATGGCTGTCCCTATGGAGAACATAACAGGTTTGTAACGTTATAATAAATACTAGGTTATATAAGTATAATGAAGAGTTAGGGTTGTCCTACTTGTAATAGTGCTCCCATAAGTTTCTGTATTTTCCTTGGCCCGACATGTCGAACACAGTGAAGGAAAGGCTGTTCACATGACAAGAGAAAAGCTGCTAAATGACCTGTTATTTACATATAATATCATGTTAAATACAGTTATATATACCTTGAGGTCTTGAACTTCTCAATGTTAAAGCCAATGGTGGGGACTATATCTTGAGCCTGTGCCTACACGCACAACCACACACACCAAAACACACATAAAGAGAAAAGTAATGGCAGATATGTCAACTAGAAATGGCTATGATACGAGCGAGAGGGCTTTACCTGACTAACATGCTTCCACTCCGCTGACAAAGGCCCTAAATGATTTGAATGCTGAAAATAAGCAGTAAGTAGACCATTGCAAACACACAACGTAAGGATGTACTATGTCACTTTTTCTAGTGGAGATTCTGCTGCTTGAGATGTACTCAAAATACTGAAATGGCAATAGGTTGTGTTCACGTGACATCACAACATTCCATCAGTCAATAATATTTAATACAGACTGATGGCAGCTAAAAGGAATATTGTTAAAATGCAGAGTTTTGTTGCAAAACAATTAGTTCTTAGGTCTATTCACTGAGAGAAATCATCAGGTTCAACATTTGCAAATTTACCTTTGAGATATTTCAGGGCAATAGAGAAAAGTGGCTCTTGCCTCCATCTGAGGTTATGACATCATCACTTGATGGCAATACGCATATTGATAAAGAAAGCTGTATTGTGATACTTTAAACAACATAATTCATAATGAATTACAGAGTTACACCTTCTGGCTGTCACATTATGGCCACTTTAAAGCTGCTGAACTGAAAAAGGGACTTATTGATGAAACAATTGTTTTCTGAGGGCATCAGGGCACTGTAAACATCCATCCAAACCATTTTTAAGGGATGTCTATTTCTCGGGATACTAATGTATCGTGAGTATTTTGGTAATACCCAGCTCTATCTGCCACCTTCTTGTTTCAAGGAAAATGTTATTGCTTTGACTGAAATATTCCACAATAGAGCATTAAACTGAACTATCTTGAATTAATTCAATAAGCTTTTGATTGCTCCACAGATCTGTCCTGTAACCTTGCTTGGTTCAGTTACCTGCTTGTCTTGATAAGTTTAATGCTATACTGCATTCAAGCCAAAATAATAGCATCTCCATGGAGACAAGCAATTGACCGACCCTGCACCAGAAAAGTTACATGGCCTTACAGTCAAATAATTTATAGGCTTTTATATTGATACTTGGTAGTGACATCACACGGAGGGTGAGCTGCATGTATTTATAGTCCCCCTGTTACCATGGTGACACAAAGTTTATGAATACAAAATTGATTAACAATTGATTAGGTGTTTGATTTGTAACAAAACTGTGAACCAGACTAACAGTAAAATAGTTTACTTTTGACTGCAGCACTGTTTAAAAAGACCAGTTTAAAAATACAAACTACTTCACCTATTGTCTGTTCTTTACGGTCAGATTGCGTTAAAATAAAGTTCAAATTAAAGTCTAACTTGAATAACAGAGTTTAAGACAGACAATCAGTTATGTTGATGACATCACATGAAAGGCATCCATATCACACTCATCAATCACTGGTGTGTCACAACTCACTGCTTCATTACTACATGCAAGATACAAGGCTGACATGTTAAAAAGACAGAATATATACATATTAAGATGTCCAATACTTACATTTGCAGGTTTAAGTTGGTTAATTATTGTAGTTTTCCCGCTGTTGTCCAGTCCCAGGCACAGGACGTTGACCTCTTTCTTCCTCAGACCGAGCCACCCCGAAAGTTTATCCAGCAGCCCCATCAGGCACAATGAACTGCACTCACATACAACAACACATCACCCCATAGAGGACTGTCTGATGGGAAGTGGACTCTCTATGTTTGAAATCTAGTCAAAGCTATTGATAACCCCTGTCCCGTGCCCAGGTACTGAGATGCTGCCAGCACTGTCCCGGCTTGCAGGGTGTAATCCTATTATGAGTTAAGCTCGACACCCGGTGACCTGAGAGGAGGCATCTCTATTGGACACTGCTGCACTCGCACGGTTTTGTTTAGAGTGAGCACATGCACTAGTTTGCTGGGTCCTTTTTAAATGATTTTTTGATCTATTTATATCATCGTTAAAATACTCTTAACTGTCCACCATCAACGACTTAATTAAGGAATGCAAATAGAGCTTTTATAGCCTTTAGTCTGCATTGATTTCGAAGTGACGAAAATCCAGTTGCGATACCAATTAACAGCTCAATTTCTTTTGATGGACAAACGTCATCAAATTATCACCTACTGTATTAAGCAGGAAGCTGAAACCTGTGAATGGGCAAAGGCGTACAGAAAGATCTTTTGAATGGCAAAAAGTACTTAAAGATGCTTATAAACAGGAACCCATGAATAGACAGTGACAGTAAAGTTGGCTGTGGGGGGAAGCCGAACTGACAGGTGCTTAATGCTAAACTAATTCAAAAATACAAAGGAGAGAGTCTTTTGTCCTGAGGGCTGTCACTCACCCAAAACTGCAACACAGTATCTGTAGACTCTACCAGAGCAGTCTGCCTGTTCAGCTGTATTTGAGTTATTCTATTATTGTTATATTTTAACTGATGAGCTTAACCACATCCACTCAGGGACAAATTAAGTTATACTGATTTATTGATTGACTAATTAGACTCATGTTTATCATCTTTTACTGTCCTACACTAGGCTTTACTTGGATGTGCAGTTCACTTACAAGTCTTCAGCTATTTCAGATGCACTATGATTTGTTTAAAACTAATTGGCTGTTTTAGGAAATACAGTGGCCCTGGCCTGCCGTCCCATTGCGTGTCCCAAAGCCACTCCAGCTGTTAGTGTTTGTAGAGCCACAGCTCAGACATTTGGAGCCTCTCTCTTGTGTCATGTTGCCTTTTACACATAATTCAGACCATCTGCGCTCTCTACTGTGGAGTGTGTACAATAGTTATTAAGAGCCACAACACTGGGTAAATGACAAATGTCACATCACACAAAGGTCATGGCATTTAAATAAAGGCAATCAGACAGAGTGAAAGAGTGCCACAACACAATCTAATATTGTATAAGACAGGCACTGACCAAAAATGTCAAAGATTTCTCCATATTGGAAATCTATTATTGTCTATAGGTGGAACAGCTCCATCTTGTGGTCATAATCTGTACATTTGTACCTTGTACCCGAGGTATTCAAACATTGGCAGGTCTATGGCAATGTCTTTTCAGCGCAGTGCTGTATGGGCAAAACAAAACAAGCTGAAGAATACAAACAGTTTAATTCATATATATAGCGTGTGTGTCTGCCTCTACCTCACAAGAATAACAACGCCTTCGCTGCTATAAAAAGTATCATGAATTATCGTTAAAGCAATCCCATCACATCTGGTGGAGTGCAATTTTGCTGCTTTTTTCCCATATTGTTGTTTTCCCATCATCATTTTGCAAAATAAAACTCAAACCCAAATGCAATAAGCAGTCAACCACCAGAACTGTTCATCTTTATTTGCAAATAAATAGTCGCTGTAACTGCCTCTTACAGTGTGCAAGATCTACAACATCTCTTTGGAAATCATAGAAAAATAATATACAAGAGTTTTAACTTGTACCTGGTACAAAAGAACGTCCTAACATTGCTCAGCAGTAGAACATGCTAAACAAACAGCATCTGATATTCTCCTTATTTCTGTAGCAGGTCGGCGAGCGTGAATGTGTGATGGGCCTCTCTCCTGACCATGAATACAGGACTGTGCAAAGGTCTTAGGCAGGTTTAAAAAGCAACACAAACATACTCATGGTAAAGAAAAGATTTGAAGTTACTCTGAGTGTGGACTTCAAAAATAGATAAGTGCCGTTTGAAAAAAGAATTTCAAGGCTTACAATTTACTCTTCATCTAGCATCGTTATTAAATGACAAATTAGTGCAATCAAAATATGATTCCATCTCTTCTTGAGTAATACTCAATACTATGCAAAAAAGATTTGCATAAAAAAACAAAAAAACAAACAAAAAAAACAACAACTTTGCAAATTAACTTTCATTTCTCTTTCCATGACCAGCTGCCCAATCCCTCAACAATGACTAGTAAAGTTGATTATTTGTTACATTCACAAAATGAAACATTAACTTTTAATAAACTCTATTATGTAATAATTTTCAATCTATACATTTAAAGTTTCTAAGAATATATTTAAGCAGATAAGCTTAAAATCTATTAATTTGCTTTGGATCTTCAAACATAGCGTTTCTTTGTTTTTTTTTTACGTCTTTACTTTTGAGTATATTTTTTTATTCTCACTGGTTCTTATTTTTGTTTTATGTTATTAGATGTTCTGTTTAAAAGTAATTCAACGTGAAAAACAAATCAATATATTCATACTATAGTCAAATACAATTCATGGACATGGACTCTGGATTAACCATCCAAAATAAACTTTTTTTCACGTCTGCCTAAAACCTTACACAGTATTGTACCCCACTGTGACAGAAAGGCACAGATCCAGATGAAATTCGCCTCTGAACTTATTTGGGAGCTATACAGAGGCAATAGGCTATTTTAATGTCTAAAACAAAATAGAAAAAACTTAACATCTAGGTCCTGGGATCTTAGTGTATCCTTCTACCACTGTAAGGCATTCTGTGTGTCCACGGGTGAACTAGTACTAAAACTACTGAAGATGCTGCTTTATATTTAATGTCCTTCTCTGCTGCCCTGACCACAAAACTACCACTACTTTAAATACCCAACCATCATTTAATAAATAACTTCTGATGCCTTTAAGTCGTCTAACTATGATATAATCTATGCAACACTGCCAATTCACTGGTAAAATAGCAAACATTTCAAAATCAAGCTTCCTCATATATCTGCTTATGTACATAGTAGTTGCCACATTGCTACGAGCTTGACCAGAACAATAGCATCCCCCAGTTTACGTCAGATCTTTGTGGTGGCAGAAACAAGCGTTGAAAAGTGAACTCCTACCAGCACGGAACAACCATATAAGTCTATGTATTATCCAGGTATTTAAATTGGTTTGTGAACATTCATTAAGACAGTGGGGCTAGTGTATTTCCAGGCAATATTGACATTCAAAAGCAGGCTTGTGATTAGAAGTATATGGTAATTCCTTTGAAGGCAACTGATCAAGCTTAGTGACAAAGTTGACTGGTGAACGGTTGCAGTGGTTTGTATGTCTTAACATCTCCCATTGCACTTTTCTTAATCTCTTTCTGAGATACTGAGTTGACTGCATATTGGTGTATTGCTGATTTTGATAGATAATAAATTAATCATAAGATCCAAATTCACTAGGGCTTTTCACATACAAGACTGCACATTAATAGATATAAGTTTATGATAACAATTAATCGATTAGTTGTCTATACATTTTTGAAACATTCAATAAAGTTTTTCCCATACTTTGCTCTCTATGTCTTCAAGTATTAACCTACCAGATTCACTGGAGAGAATAAGTAAATAAGCAAATCTCATAATAAATCATTTTAAATAAAGACTTCTCAAATTGCACACCCGATAGCAGCTACATGAGCACATAACTCAACAAAAAGTCAAAGATTGAGTAGATTACTTTTGCAAATCTACTTGGCTAGGTTACATTCCCCTATAAGTGCGGGCCAGGCCAGTCTTTAGTCCTTAGAGTCTAGCCCAATGTCAGGTGAGCTGAAGAGTAGAAAAACCTATGGTACTACAGGTGTCCCCACCAGGAGCAACGTCCGCTGTGCCAGTTTGTCCATGTTAAACCCAGACTTTCAGACATTCAGGGCGCAGATTGTAGTCTAGACTTCGCTCCCTTCTATGCACCCGTCCCAGGTGGGGTCATATGTGTGGTCGTATGTGGGGTCAAAGTTCGTCCTCATACATGGAAACCCTTGTCGTGTTCGTGCAGCAGCTGGAGGTGAAGAGTCTGAGCGCTGCTGATGATTCGTCGCTGGTGTCCAATCAGCTCCACCCCCACACGCCTCACATCTCTAGGCACAGAGCGGGAGACAAGACACACAGAGACAACAGACACTTTAGGGCCTCTTATGATGGAGACAAAAAAGCTTTACAATGTACATGAAATTATGTAAGTGGCAAGTCTATTCAGGGGATTGTAACTTTTTGATTATCCACAATGATGGACCCAAATAATGCCTTGAGGTGAATCTAGTCTGAGTCTGTTATTAATGACAATAACTATAATGATAATGATTTAAAGACTTTTATGCAGTTTATTATATACAATTACATTATATACAAATTCTGTAATTGTGCCATACTTTTAGTAAATTTGTGAACTAATGCATTCACATGACATATACACTAATAATAAATATATATGGAAATGTACATGGTGTATTTAATTGGACATTTAGGTATGATTTCTGATCTCCTTTTGGAGTTAGTCTGTCAATCTAGTTCTCTCTGTAAATGTCCTTGTTACTCACTCAATGCTCATTGTTGCCACAGCATCAAGCGTGTTGTATCCTGCTGCCATGAAGTTATTTTTGTATTGCGACATCTTGATGGAGTCCAGCCACTCGCCCACCGAGATGAACATGGGGTAGTCCATCTCTTCACTCGGACACGGGGATTCTGGAAGGCTGAAGGGGTTCAAGAAAGCAGTTAGGGGTTAGTCTGAAATTGCATAAAACTATAAAAGTAGGAGCTGTATAATAGGATCCACTTTTATAAGCAGGAGTAAAAGACTTGATTAACTTTATTAACTTCCCTCACGGATAGAGCCAATAGAGTGCTAACTCTGACTAATAAGGTTTAAATGATCTTAACTGCATTAATGATAATGGGAATGTGATTTCTGCCACAAGGGGGTGTCATAGAAAGAATAAGGAATCTATAGTTATGTTTTAATGTATTTTATGAAAGAAAGACTTGAAGATCTTTCAAAGTAATGTTACATGTAAATTACATTGTTTTCAACATCAGTTCAATTCTGTGAATAAAGAAACACATTTCTGTACCTTTGAATATCTTCTACCAGTGGCAGGAGGCTGCTGGGATTGCGGATGAGTTTATCCAAAAATGTTACAATGTCGACAAATTTGGGCCGTTGACTCCTCTCCTTCTGCCAGCAGTGCAGCATGAGCTGGTGCAGGGCCACAGGGCAGCCCAGCGGCGCCGGCAGTCTGTAGCCCTCTTCAATGGACAGAATCACCTAGAGACACAGCGCAGACGAGAAATGTGTGATTGCATGGGAAACTGATGAGGAAAGAGGGTATTATGTAAAGCAAGTGGAAAGTTTTAAAAGTTGAACCGAAGGTCTTGCAAAGCTACAGGGCTAGATAGCAGGAATAATGTTTTTCAAAGCACTGATTGCTGAACTTTTCACCTCAGCAGTGGTTGACAATTTTTTACTGGGTTCAAATTCGTTATTTAACAATAATCAAACCAAGACTCAGGGTTAAACAATGGCTAATCCAAGACTGGTGAAAAAAATGACAGGTAAAGACAAAAAGGACAAAAACAGAACCAAATCCTTGTCTCCTTAATTTTTACTTCCCTCTTCTATGAATGTCGTTAAGTGATTATGTAATGAGGGCTGTCACAAGATTGCACAACTGACAATTTAAAACTAAGTCTAAATCACTGTACTACTGTAAACCAGAACCAAATCAGGACTAAACTGGGTCTAAAAAAAGGCATAAAGCAGTTCTTAGTCAGGACTAAGTCAGGACACAACAATGCCTCTAATCACTTACTTCTAAAGTTTCAGCGATACAGCTATGAGCTTATGATAAAGAGTGCAGCACTTGATATCAGCTCCTCCTCTGGCTCTCATGGATGAAAAGAGCAGAGACTTTTCTATATAAATCATTGCCCAGCAGCTTTAGCCTCTTCCTTTATCTCTCCTTTTTATGTATTATTGTATGCTTTAGTAGATAGTCTGTGCCATGTATCTCGCTGGAGTCCTGTGATCGGTGGCTGACCAAGGAGGAGATAGTGTAACTCATGACACAGTGAAGCTTGGCAGCCATTTTTCGCCTTGGAAAGCACTTCTAAGCAATTCCCAAACAGAATAAATCCAGGCCCAAATCCCACAGACCTTAGTGGAAATGTGTGTATGTGTGTGCAGGATTACAGAGGAGATTTCAGACTCGGTGGAGAAAAGGATGGCTCTGCTTCCTCTATAGTCCTGGTCCAATGTCCAGGATGAAGAGGTCACTCAGCTGAGCCAAACCCACAGATTTAAACCCTCACTGGGCCGGACAAGTCCTCTGAACCACTGACCTTTATGGTACAATTCACTCGTCTTTTTTATCCATTTTGCACTGGCGTTTCTGTCCCACATCCCATAGCAGCTAAAGGCATTTCTTTGGTACTAGTTGAGCAAAAGGGCAACAGTTTTAGCCACTATCATACTGTGTAGTGTTGTATTTTATAACTCTCGAACTATGCAGCGAGTACCACCAAGTGCTTTTATTCATGAAGATGTTATTGCTTTGACTTGTTGGACTTCACAATTCCCTAAAACGTAGTTAGCTACAATAATTACATTTAAACTTTAGCTACAATTTGGCCTAGTTTTCCCTAATTTGACAATTTCGGTAAATCTGTAGCTTAACTAAAGTAGGTAATTCATTAACTAGCTACCAATAAGTAAACAGGGGTCAAAGCTTGCCAGATTTACACAATAGTTACTACTTATCAACCTATATTTCCTTAAATTATGTTTAAACTGTCAGAAAACTGAATTTCTTGTGCATAAATTGTGCCTGTAATTAAGATAGTCCTTTTTTGAACTTGGCGCTACTTCCTGTAATTTTCGTCTTTTTGTTTCAACTTTTCTTGTACTTTTCTTTCTCAAACTGCCTCTAGATGGGTGTAAAACTATGATACATATTTACTACAAGTGCTATAAACCCACCAAATAAAGTAATTATTAGACAGATATGAAAACCTGTCACATGCACTTTAAACTTGTCCTACAGATGTTTCTTTTTCTATTACAACTGGTGAGAAGAGCCATTCACAGCATGTTTGTAGCCTACTAAGCGCTTTGGGTGCCTATTAGGTGGAAAAGCGCTCTATAAATAAAAATTCTTCTTCTTCTTCTTCTACTGTTATAGCATTAGTTTGTTGTTTGCATGAAGTTGAATGAATTGGTTCTCCAAACAGGTCAACCTGGATTTAGAAATTGTCTTATCTCTTGTTAATACGGCAACAATCTGAAACAAATGACTCAATGTATCTGTGCGGTGAAAGAACTCACATCCTGATTGGACATCTCCCAGTACGGCCGCTCCCCGTATGACATCACTTCCCACATGACGATGCCGTAGCTCCACGTGTCGCTGGCTGAGGAGAACTTCCTGTACGCGATGGCCTCCGGAGCTGTCCATCGGATCGGGATCTTTCCTCCCTGTCACACAAACACATGATTGAAAGGGCGATATGGCAAAAAATTATTATCACGGTTTTCTTGCACCCAGATCATGATTTCAATTTTATCACGATTCGAGTTCACTTTGTATTTTTCTATCGCTTTTAATAGAGCTACAGAATTTAAGAAAAATATCTAATTGTGATTTGTCTTACCAGTGCGATTGCGATTAGATTTGCGATTCATGTATTAATAATAATCCAATCCACATTTTAAACACAATTTTGTCGCTTTTAGTTGCATTTTTGTCACGTTCAGTTGTGTTTGTCGTACTTATATCTGCCTTTGTCACTTTTAGTCGCGTCTTTGTCGTTTTTAGTCTAGTTTTTGTCACGTTTTGGTGCTTTGCGTCGTGTTTGTTGTTTGTAGGTGCGTTTTTATCGGTTTTGAACGCATTCTTTTGGTCGTGCTTTTGTCGCTTGTTTCAGGTTGTTTGTACAAATCCAAACTACAGTGTTAGCAGTTTTTTATGCAAATCAAAGCAAGACATTTATTGTTTGTGGACTTCAAAAATTGCAGCCTTTACGATTTGCTAATTTTATCCATTACAGTTGCGATTTTGTGTTGATTTCGTTTAACTGTGCAACCCCTGCTCAGAGGTTCAGAGGCTAAACAAAGGAGACAAAGTGTGTTTGAACAGACAGCTGCATTGAAATGAGAAATAGAGAATCACGATACAACAATTTCACAAAAATACACAAAAAAGAACGAGCTCACAATTCAAGTTTTATCACCATATCGCCCAGCCCTAATTGAAATATGAAAAATCCCTAGACTGTATTCTGGGTCAAGTAGACAGTAAAGACCTGAGGAAATATTGGGCCAGATTGATCTAGCCTAATAAATTTAGAATTGCAACATGAAGTACACTGCAGTACCCCATAAGCAACTATAACAGGAGTAATGATATTTGGGTACACAAGTCCTATAAAGACATAAAAAGATGGTGTGACTGACAGCAACTGGAACAAAACTTCAGTGGTTTCAGTTTCTGTATTTTCTTCACTGTTTTCTTCTAATGAGGATTTGTCGCTGTGCCAGTTCTCCATCTGGCAGTACACATGACTTTAGTACATCTTAGGATTTGAAAGCTAAAAGACGTTCTTGAGAATGTTTGCTTGGGTCATCGAGTTTTTCCATTGAGTAGATTCTTTCCCATGGTTTAACACTGTATACCTGTATAAGCGATGAAGAAAAAAAAAAGTATCCATCAAATGTCACATGTTTTTGCACAAAACAAATTTTAGAAAGTTGTTTTGGGCCGTGATATTTGACCAGTGTGTTCATCAAGTTTCCTAAGTTTAAATTTTTGCTGACAAATTTGTCTTTTCACGTCTAAAAATCTATAAAATTAGGACTAGTCTTCAAACTTCAGTGGACAATATCTGGACGATCAAATAGTTGGTTACAACATTGCTCAACCAAGATGTTTCAGAAGGTTTCAGAAGGAGTCATCGAGACACTGATTTAAAAATTATAATAATCTTCCATCCAAGAGTCTTTTTCAATCGGCGGGCCTGGTCAGGGAAACTTGACTTTGTACTACTCTGGACTGAATAAGCCAAAACGTCTACGTCAAAACGTCTGTATTTTTTTAGATAAATACTTCTGAAACCTTGTCTAAAATAGTAGCTGACAACAGACTGGTGACAAGGTATAAACAAGATGCACAGTTTTCGCATGTCAATTTTAAAATTTTGCTTCATTTTCACACTGTAAAAATTAATGCATTGAACAGTATAATGGGTAGATAATGGGTTTGATAAAAAAAATAGATACATAAATAAATAGATAAAAAAAAAAAATGATTTCAGTCCAAAAATAAATTGTTATAAAAAATGAATACACAAATCAAATGTACAATTGTGTTGACATGCCATTTTAGCTCACTGGCTACTGTGTGTAAGTCTTTTTTTTTGGTTATTAACCAGTTATGGATTTGAAAGGCGACAATTATTAATACTTTATTTGTAATAAAATAGTTCTGTAATGGTGGGACAGTGATTATATGCAACTAAAACATGTCTTCATTATACAAGTATGATTAGTGAGACTTAGGAGGAGCATATACCATGGTTCCATTGCCCAAAGTTCTTGGACTGAATGTGTTTGCAGCTAAAATAGAAATCCATCAGCGTTTAGTCAGGTTTAGTGTCGATGGAAAACCCTTGAGCGTTCAATATTTACCGTGGTGGTGTAGGCCGCCTCGGGGTCGTCCTCTAAGACTCTGGACAGGCCGAAGTCGGACACTTTACACACCAGGTTACTGTTGACCAGGATGTTTCGAGCCGCCAGGTCTCTGTGCACATAACCCATGTCTGACAGGTACTTCATCCCTGAGGCGATCCCACGCAGCATGCCCACCAGCTGGATCACCGTGAAGTGACCATCGTGTTGCTGACGGAGGGGGAAAGTGAACTGTCAAACTACAGATAATCCACCAACAAGACAAAGTACAGATACAATTACAGACCCAAGAACATATGGAAAAGAAAGTCCTGAAAAGGTCTGAGCTTTCTGAATCTCATTAAGTGTGTTTCTTGGGTTTCAAAAACATGACAATTGTTTTGTAACTTGAACTTTATCACAACTGCTTCGAACATTTCTTTTTAAATTTATTTCCAGAATCATTTTCTCTTTTTCCAAATATTAATGTTTCTCCCAAATTTGTACTCTGATGATTGATGATTTGCATTTTTAAAGTAGTTTGAGCGTTCATCATCTTAAAAGCTTAGACAGTGCTACTGAAAACAGAGATTTGTTTCTCTTTGTAAACTGCATGTACCAGAAACTCAGCTTTGTTTTTGTCCCAGACTTTTTCTGGCAGGATGACTCTGAGGCAGCCCGAAGGAGTGTGTGCATGGTTATAAATGCTAAATCTAGATCTGTTCTTTTTCTCCATGGTACAATTGTGAAAAAACACAAAATCATAGTAACATCGGTCTATTTTTTATTACAAATTTTATTCACCTTATTCCAGAAGTTGCCTTACGCGCCGCAGTCTTGTTTCCGTTGTATTAGTTTACATGTGGCCTACGAGCTCAACAGAAAATAAGTTCTACACGGACTAAAAAGCCGTTTTCAGACTCCAGGAAATCGGAGCGTTGTTGACTTGTTGTTGCTCGTGTTCATTAAACATTTTACACAAATCAATCTACTTTACGTAACATTTTAGCGGCGAGACTTTTCCCTCGTTCGTCATTAGCTTTAACGGAGTTCTCGTCAAACGGAAGTGCGTTTACAACAAAAGTGCGTATCTGTGGCAAAAAGCGGCAAAAGTGGGCGGGGCAGAATAAGGTGAATAATGGGAAATGACATGACTCACCCTCAGAAATGAGTCCAGTGAGCCGTTCTCCATGTACTCCACCACGATCATCACGGGACGGCCTGCAGCACACAACACAACACAACAACACGTCACCTGCTTGTTTATGGTCAAGTTTAAGGCAGTACTTTTTTAGAACATTTGAGGCAAAGGGATAAATTCTACATGGAGACAAATGGGCGGTGTATCCTCCACAAGAAAAGTTACATAGCCCACATTTAATGACTATTTCGAGATCTTGAATTAGGTAGACATTTTGAACCAGAGTTTGTCTGTGATGTTGTACAGCATCTGTTAACATAATTTACACCGAAAGGTAGAATAGATTTGCAGTTTGAGTTAGCGTCTATACATTCATCGAAATTATAAACTATAACATAAACAAAGAGAGATAAAAAAACAAAAAACAACAAACAACAACAAACATAAAAGGCATAGAAAAACCGAGCACCCAGTGAGTTAAAAGAGATTAAGAACCAATGTACTGTATAAAACATTAATGTTATTGGATATGCCACAAACCACAATAAAATCCTCCCATCTCAATAAATCCAAAAGTTGTTTATTGAGTACTGCAGAAATTACCATTTTGAACAGGTGCATTCACAGTTCTATTCAAAAATACTGTCATTTCCCCACAGAGTCTCCACAGAGGTTTCCTGTTGTCTGTTCCTGTTCCCTGTGTGAAAGAGCGAGCTGTAAAACCCACAGCAGACACTAATAAAGTGTTATAATGTGCTAATAATGTATGATTGTACCTTCAACATGGAAATAGACCTGAATATTGTTACTTCTGCATAAATAAATAGATTAAAATAGTTTTATAAATATGAATACACTTAGAAATATCTCTATCCTCTCTGGTTTCTGGGGAAATTAAGGATAAGGATTAAGGATTTAAAATAAGAAATGTGCAAGTGACTTGAGCATGTGATGACACTCCAAATGAGGCACTTTTATAGCATACTTAAAACACAGCTGCTCTCTCCCCTCCTCAGCATAAAGATGTTTTCTTTTGCAATTACTGCTATTATTGCAGTTGGTTCAGTAGATAAGCCTTGGACCTTACTAAAATGAATAATGCACAGTAGTAGATTGATATTTTTTACAAATAATTTTCTATGCAATAATTAACTTTCCAGTATTGTTTTAGATTTACTTTGACTGAAACATGTACTTTCTTCTTTGGCCAATAGAAGATGCTCTAAGAATCAGAATAGGTCAAATAAGACAATCAGAAAAATGGTTAGTTTGTCACTTAGAAGTTATTTCAGAATGAGTCTATTGCTGTACAGAACTAACTAAAAACAGAACTAACTGTAACATTTTAAACTCTTTGCCGCGGTTCCCATGTTGTGCTCACTTACCTAATTCCTACTGAGCATCCGAAATATGTTTTTAAGTGCTTTTTTGCAACTCTCTGAGACAAGACTAAGTTTTGTCATCACAATAAATGCATGCAACTAGCCTGATAACAGCACACTTCCTGCTTAATCCTTAATCCTGAATAAAACACTCTATAATTATAAGCAAAGAGCACACAATGGACCCATTATGCTTTTCCAAAATATCTGTAGCTGTGGCAAAACAAATTTGACTGTATTACACGAGAAAAAAATAAAAAATAAATAAATAATGGGTACAAACCTTTAAGCTCCTTTAATGACCATATCTTAAAGTAGTGGTATATTTTTTCTCCTAACACAAGTTTTACAATCAGTTAATCCAGCAAGGTTCATAACTAGGGCCTTTGTTTAATTTGGCATGTTGTTTCTACTGTGTGTAAATGTCATCATGAAGCTTCATATGTTGCTATTTTTAAACCTAGTTGCAACTGATAGAAATTAATTCATTAAAGCTGCACTATTTTGAGATGATAGTCCGGGAGCAGTATCGTAGCGGCGCTTGAACGAAAACAAACGCACCTGCTTACCCGCGCCTAATGTGTCACCTGCTATTAGATCGCAGGTATGGTAGTCAGTCACAGCACAATACGCTCCATAATTAGTCTCCGAAGAACAACAACAGATGTGAGCGAGAAGGAGAAAGGGGGAGCAAAGAAGAGAGGGGGGAAAGTGTGAAGGAAAGCTGAAAAAGTGAGCATCATGGAGGAAGAGGGAGAGATGGAAAGAGAAAGAGAGAGAAAGAATCCGAATCAGAAGAGGTTTTATTGTCATTGTCAGCGAACAAAATACACAAACTAGGAATTTAAATTTAAAGGTGTAAGGAGAGAGGGAAGAAGAGAGAGAGCAAGAGGGAAGGTGGGAAGGAGAAAGAGAGAGAGGGAAGAAGAAGGAGAGAAAGGGAGAGCTTATGAAAGTGAGTGAGAGGGAGGGATGGAACGTGGAAGTATCGGGAGAAGGAGGGAGAGCGAAAGAGAAAGAGGAACAAGGCAAAACAGAAAAGGTTTTATTGCCATTGTCAGCGAACTAAGAATATGAAAGACAAAGAAGGAGGGAGCAAGAGTGAGGGAGAAATGGAGAAAGAGGAAAGAAAGAGAGAGCAGGAGGAATGGGAAGAGTGAGGGAGAGGAAGAGAAAAAGCGAGAGAGAAAGATCAAAAGTAAGAGGGAAAGAGATAAAAAGCGAGAAAGGGATAGGAAATCAGATAAGATACTCCAATAAAAGTGACAAAGAGACACAGAGGGACAGAGAGAGTAAAAGCAAAAGAGAGTGAGAGAGAGAGAGAGAGAGAGAGAGCAAAAGCGAGATAGAGAGGGAAAGGGAAGGGGAAGGAGAGAACAAAGACAGAAAATGAGGAAAAGGGAGAATGAAGGAGAGTAAGAAAAGGTGATAGAGAGAAAAAGAAAAAGCAAGAGAGAAAGAGAGATCTAAAGCGAGAAAGCGAAGGAAAGCAGACAAGATACTCCAACTACGATTAAATTATTTAGAGAAAACAGGAATAGGGAGAGAGAGAGAGGGAAAGACAGAGAGCAAAAGCGAGAAAGAACAGAGATCCAATGTGAGGAAAGGGAAGGAAAGCAGACGAGATACTCTAACTATGGTGAAATTATTTATTGTGTAAATACTGATATTGATTACATATATTTTGGCGATTTTTTACCTGGTTGTTCTGACAACTTTGGTGTTTAGAAATGGACGATATGGCTGCAGTGATTCAGGGCGGTCACAAGATAGAGTCTATTTACTTAATTAATTCTAATCTATCATTCACACAAAATCTCTCAAGACCTATTAACTTGCTCTCATTCTGACCTTCATTTATGCTTGAATCTGTTTGCTCACTGGAGACGTCTTACAAAGTGGTCATTGCATTTTCCATTAGACGGGCACAAGACAACCCGGGTTTAACCTATAGATGCAGAGGGCCTGTTTTTGGAAGTGGTAACGCAGTAATGAGACTCTGGGTTTTTGAAAAGCCTTCTCAAGTTTTTTAGCGGGTCACGGTTGGAGAGCGTCCTCTATCTCTCCACACAAATCTACGGGGGACACATTGAAATTCACGGTCACGTCCTGCTTTATACTGGCGCTGTAAAAACAACCATATGTTGCACTAGGTGAGGCCCGTAAAACAGCACTCGTTAACATGCACACACTACTGCTGCTGCTGCTGCTGCTGCGGCTTTGTGTGTTTAAAGACAAAGAACAGGCAGAGCGAGCGGGGCGAGGAGCCACCAGCAGAGGTGAGTATCAGGTACATTTACTCAAGAAACCTTTTGAAGAAATTGTACTTTTTGGACACCACTTTTACTCCTACTTGAGTAATTTTTAATTTGAAGTAACAGTACTCTCAACTAAGAAAAAGTTTTGGTTCCTCTTCCCATGATAAGTAAATCTACAAGTGACAAAAGCTTTACAATAACAATATACATTATTTGAACATTTATGTTTCTTGCATCACCCTTTCAAATATGATGTTTTTTTCTCATTTTTGTACCTGTCCTTTGAAAATATCTAATTTTGTGCATCCCTTATTATTTAATCTTTGTGGCAACTCCACCCAGCTCTGGTAACGAGCAACAGTAATGTACCTTAATGTACCTTATGTTTACCACATGAATTCTACTGAAATTTGGTGGGACAAAGATTCAGAAGGCTCCAGGTGGTTATCTTGGTATGAATACAATGTGAGTCACTTCAGTAAATGTTGTTGTCTTTGGGCAAGAAAGAACATCTTAATGTATGAATACAGAGTGAAACTGAGTGGTTGGTGGTATTTGGAGAATCTGTTTGCCTAAATCGGGGGCCAGATTTTAGTCTGGCTCCAAAATCACCATCATGAATTAAGGGCTGCAACAATTAATTGAATAATTGTGACTAGTTGACAATATAAAATTATTGTAATTGAATTTTGATCTGGACTATACAGTAATATTCATATGAAAATACCTAGTAGCATTATTAAAAAGAATATTATATACTATTATACTAATACTATTTCAGATTTTCATTAATAATACACTTTTATTCATAATATTCTTTATCTAGAAGTCTTCAGTCACCACATGTCTACCTTTATTTGGTTAGAAATTTATTTAAAACATCTCAGTGTACAATAGAAATAATTGTTTGAATAGTCGACCAGCCCTAATGGGACTTCATAATGATCAAATGTTGTACTTGTCAGACTCAAAAGGCGCAATACCACAATTAACGATCTAAGTCGAATAGTGAAGTGTGTGAAGGGAGTGAAACTGTTGGCCGTCAAAACTAGTGCAGCTGTTTTTGTTTCTTTTTAGACATAATTCTAAGCCTGGATGTCTTAAAACCTTTATCATTTAGGGTAAAAACAATATTTTTTATAGGTAATGAAAAGTAACATGACCAACTTTTATGGCTATGCCTCTCACTGATCAGATTCCTGCAAAAAAAACAACTGAACTTCAACCTTTTAAAAGCCCCATGGTGCAGTAAATGTATTCACTGGGAGATAAACTGTTGTGTGGGCGAGGGAGGCGGTAAGTTTCAAAATGCACTTAACATTTTGTGAAGCATTTTCTATTTCTAGCTCAGCTTGAAGGTCGCCACATAATATCTTTTAGTTTGCCTTGTATCTGTGGAATATTTTAGGTACAGAAATCCTGCCTCACTCTTTTTATATTGACCACCCACTATTGACCATTTTTATTTTAATTATGGATTTTTAGTCAGAGCATTCGTGCATGTTGAAATCATTACAAGTACTATAAGAAATGCAATATTACTTTTTCTATTTTCAAACGTCCAGGTTTTGAATACTTAAAGAATTCTTTGCTAGTGTTAATTCCAATCTCTAAGATGGAACTATTTTACCTGTGGCTTTTTAAAAGTCATTATACTAGTGCCGGGTGAACAGCTTGCAGGCAAAACACACCAAAACTCATTTCCCACCTTTGCATTCAAGTCTTGTCCAATGAGTTAAATTAAAACTTAAAATGAATGTCAAGTCAACAGACAAACAGATACCTGCCACCTACATAATGTGAGGCATTGGTTATCATGTTTTAGATAACCCTAAAATACATACACTACAAAACAACTTTACGAACTGTTTAAGACCAAAGATGATAAAGATGTATTGACAAATGATGCTTCCTCATTAGTCTGCATGACCTGTTTGTTCCACACATGATTTAAATCACATTTTATTTACAAAGTGAACCAAATCTCCATAGCCTTTGGACTTACAGTTGTACTTACTTTTGGTGACCACTCCTTCCAGTCTGATTATGTTGGGATGGTCAAACTGCCCCATGATTGACGCCTCTCGCAGGAAGTCCCGCCTCTGCCGCTCCACGTATCCTCCTTTCAGAGTCTTTATGGCCACCGCAATCTCCTTCTTTCCCGGTGTTCTCAGTCGGCCGCTGCAAACCTCTCCAAACTCTCCTACACACGGATACAGTACAATGTACATTAAACACTGCACTGTATCACCACCGGAGGGCAGTGTTGCAATGTCCACACCACCTGAAGTGGAGCCTCTAGTGATAAGTTCATCAACAAACAGAACATGTCACTTCTTTGGTTAATTTTTTTAATTTTTTACCAGAAAATGTGTTTTTAGCATAAATGCTCATGATGACATTGAGTTGAAAGTTCTTCAATTTGCACATAATTAAATATGTCTGTCTCAAACGCCTGGGTTGCGCACAATTAGGCCGGCAATTTACGTTAAAATGATAAAAGAGAAAAGTATAAGTGCCATGTGGACAGGCCTCAGTGTCAAGTTCAAATCCAGCTCTGACAATTTGCTGCTTGTCCTTCCCCAGTCTCATCCCCATTTCACGCTGCCCTGCACTGTCCAATAAAGTCTGTACAAAAAAATTTAATAAAAAATACAGAATAGAGGTGTAAATTTGTATTAAACATATTCAATTCAATCCAACTATTTTATATTGATTTTTTATTTGCTTTTTAAAATAATTTATCATTTACTATTGTTATTATTATTAGGCCTGAGCCGAGGGACAAGAATCGTCCCGGCGAGGGACTAATTGGAATCATAAGGAAACTGCAAAAATTGCGAAATTCAAGGAGTAAACAACTCAGTGAGCTCTAATTTTGAGTGAAGACCCCACAAAAAATATTGAATGACGGCTCAGTAGCGCCACCTCAAAAATCAATTAACATGGTGCCAATGGGAGCCCGACCTGAAGAAAAATACAAAACATGGACTGAAAAATAGAACAGGTTAGGACAAAAATCCTCTAATGACCCCACCCCCAATCGCAGCAGAAGGAGGTGAAAGTAGAGTAGAGGAGGGGATTTTTTTTTTTTTTTTTTTTGAGGTCCAAAAAAATTATTAATGATGCAAAATGACTTGCTAGCGCCACCTCAAAAATTAAAATACATTACATTATATTATGATATATTATATATTATTAAGGGAAAAAACCTAACTGTACAATAACTCCAACTGCAGTCAGAATTGCAACAACAGTTACACTTTGACCCATTGACCCATTTGACCCATTATTTGACCCATCCTACAATGGGTCGTTTTAAGCTATTTATTTGGGTGAAGGCTTTGTAGGGAATGACAATGAGACACATCATACATCCGTCCGTGTAACTCAAATCTGTATCTAACCCCTTAATGGATTACACTTCAGTTCATTTATCATATTACATTATTAATATGGCCAATTTAACACTTGTGATTGGTCCCTGGTTTAACCCTCTACACTCCACTATAGTACATTTGTTTATAGTCTTTGTGTGCTCTCACTTAACACCTCTGCAATCATTAAAATGTAAATAATCTATTTCTATGGCACAATGAACACTTATGCAGTTATGCTCACTGTTAAGCCTTTCTCATCTATAACTGTCTGTATATATTCTTTTTGTCCAATTTGACAGTGCTCTCACCTGCTCCGATCACCCTCTCGATGCGGATGCGACACGGGTCTATCTCCTTGGTGAACTCGTGCACAGCTTGCGTGGGGTCTTCATACGTGTCAGGGTCAACGTAGGTCTTTATCCCGGGGAACGGCACTGCAGACAAACAGCCAGGTAATGAGAGTCAGGAGGGCCCTGTCTGTGTCCCATAACCAGCAAGCAGAGGCCTGAAGTGAACAGGGATAAAGTACGAAGAGAAGATACTACACTACTGCTACACTGCTACTACACCACTAGTCTTTTATAGTGCTTTTTCTCAACTCTTTTCTCAAATAACTTATTTCATGCGGTTATTTATTCTTAAGTCACTGATGAAGATGATGACAATAAAACACCTTAAATTAAGCCAATCACAGTTCTAATGTGCTATAGAAGCCTATTTAACACATTGATGACAGCTGATGGTGTGAAATGTGTGAACCAGTGAATACAGTTCTGTGAGTTTATATAAAATGAGATGATTTCAGTAACAGCGACACTGAATCTCGCAGCTGATTCACAGCCAGGAGGAAAACATGGGCGGCAGTAGCTCAGACGGCGGCTGGTGGTTCAAATCCGGCTCCAGACATAAACATCCTTGGTTGAGCATTCAGATCCGCTGACCTGCAGATTGGCGGTGCAATTGCTCCTTCAGGTGAATACTGCCGTTGTGTCCTTGGGTATAACACTTAACCTGCCTTGCCCCCAGTATCTTTGCACTCTGGTTCGCAGACACATGGTTCCATGATGTAAAGTGCTTTGAGTGCCTCAAAGGTGGAAAAGCGCTACATAAAAATGTGCCCATTTACCAATATTTATGCCTGTTAAACTTTGTAACTATGCAATGAGAAATGCATAATTTGTGTTCTGCTGATATTATATTGAAACCACCAGAGGAAAAATATATATTGCTGTGCAATGACTTGTGACCTCAACTGACAAAATGAACCGCCTCTATATTTTTCCAAACAAACAAATCAAAACAATTCGGCCTAGTGATAGTGACTCTTTTGGTAATACTGACATACAAACATAATTCTAATATACATAGTTATAATATTTTTGGCAATAAAAACACCTGTAATTGAATAAATGAACATTTACTATATTGTGGAACATTTCAGCCAAAACAACAAACGCTGCTGCTCGAGTCCTGACTAGAACCAGGAAGTACGATCACATTAGTCTGTGCTCAGGTCTCTGCACTGGCTTCAGGCTCAGAGAATAGACTTTAAAGCAGTTCTGCTTGTGTTCAAGTCTCTCCACGGCCAAGCACCAAAGTACATCTCTGACATGTTAGAGCCACATGAACCATCTCACACTCTGAGGACCTTAGGGACGGGCCTCCTGCAGGTGCCTAGAGTCAGGACTAAACATGGGGAATCAGCTTTTCAGTTTTATGCAGCTAAAATCTTCCTGAAGATGTCAGACAGGCCTCCACTCTGACAATGTTCAAATCCAGACTGAAAACTGTCTGTTTTTTTAAAGAGTTTTAAAAAAAATGATTCCGTATGTCTTCATGTGTTTTGTCATTTTAAAGCATTTTCCTGTTATGTAAAGCACTTTAAATGTCCTTGAGTACAAATTGTGCTCTTCAGATAAACTTGCCTTTCCTTGCCTTGCCATTTTCACAATAATTGTTTATCTGAAAAACTAGATTTATATGAAGAGTTCAAAACCTTGTTGTTTCGTCTGGAATGTTCCACAATATTGCATGAGATTCCTGGTGGACACACCACCTGCACGACTCCATGCAAAGTAGAGCTGGGCGATCTGGGAAAAAATAGATTACGATTTTTCTCCCCAATATTGCTTGATCTCTTTTCGATTCGATTTTCTTCCATCTAATTAAAACACTGGCTGGCGAACATCAGGTAAAAAGAACAGAGTGCCAGGATGTCTACAGTTTTTAATTTTATTGTTATGTTATTTTGTTTGTTTCAGAAAAACAGGCATTTTGGAAAGTGAAAGAGTTGGGGGTGAGGGTATATTTTCCCTCAGGGCTGCATTTGGAAGCATATATGGAGCGGAGGGCCACAGACTAAATGACAATGAAGTGAATTACTCAAAATTATGACCCATTTGAAATAGGTTTCATGAGCTCCAGACCTTTAATAAGGTTCAAGTTCAAGCTCAACAACAACTAAACAAAAATTACTTAAGTAGATTTTTAATGTGTTTAACTTGAGTCATTTTTTGCACACGTATCTGTACTTTTACTTGAGTAACAGAATTGAGCACTTCTTCCACCACTGCTGCTCGTATCTGGGGACAGGTGCACAGTGTGTTGTGGCGCATTGAAAAATAAACAGAAACTCGGGATCCGTGGTGATCCCTCTGTTCCTGTCCATCCAACAGAAACTCAGGACTGAGCCAGAGTGATCAGAGGCTTGGAGGTCGTGATGTGTCAGTCCCATGCAAGACAATACATGTGACTGCAGGTCAGGTTACAGGTCAGGTTTGTGGAGAGGCAAACCTGCTGCCAATAGGCTGAAATCTTTAAGCATAAGCAATGTCCATAGAAACAAACCAGAAACTCCAAATCAAATATCTTTTTGCAACAACAATTGAATAAATGAAAGATAGACAGGCTTACTGTGGAACATTCTGGGCAAAGCAATGACTTTTTCATGAAACAAGCAGGTGATGGACCCTCCACAAGAAAATTACATGCATCTATAAAACAACTACACATTCAGATATCTAACCACAGTGACTATAATTTGTTTCTTTCTTTTCATTATTGCTTGTAAATAGTGTTTGGTGATACTACTTAATGTGCCAAAGGAACACTTTAGGGAAGGAGCCAGAGTCACAAGGAAGCCAAATGCAATTATATTATTTTAATTTACCATTAGAGACGACACATTCAGAGAAATGTTAGAACAGAGTACTGGGCTTGGATAACACAACTCCTTTTATTGCCCAAATTCATGTTTTTTTGCATAAGCTGCAGTTTAATAGATGACAGTAATTAGTAACAAATAATTTTAACCTAAACATTACATTGGAACCAACAATCCATTAGAGGATGTTAAAATGGTTCACAGTATTGCATATTCAGCACTAAATGTATTAAACTAATATGGACATCCTTGCAAACGTTTTTAAATGTTTGCTGATGCGTTGATTTGCCAAGGCAACATCATCATCAATAGTTCAGCGTGCTTTTTCTCCACCAAGCTAAAAAAGGGTTAGGATCTGAGAATATTTCATACACTTTGCTTGGTTCAGATATCACCATTGCGAGACAGGGCTAAAGCTGAAGTCTATGCCCTCTGTGTGAGAACTATCTACTTGTTTAGCTCTTTTCTGTTGTCTTATTTGCATTTAGATAAGGTGTTTTGCATTAGGGAAAGAGGCAATAGAACTGCTCATGTGGCTTATTTGGCAGTGGCTGAGTGGCTATCAATACTTTTTTTGGCTGACCCATTAGTGATTTTTGTTTGATATCACAAGAAATAGGTCATCACAGCTATATTAACTCCTACCGTTTATTATTTATTGTTTTATAACTGCTATAGCTTTAGTTCTAACGCATTTTCAATAGAAGAGTTTGTGTTGGCACTAAGCATAACAAACTATGAAAAACCAGCTCTGTTTTGGCGACTGACAAACACTTGAGATCATTAATGTGTAAAAGGTGTAGCTTAGTTCACTGATGTAGCAATTACTGCTGAATTTAGCATTGAGAAAATGGTAGACCCACATAATAAGGATTTCTTAACGTTACACTGGACAAAATGTACCCAAAATATAGTGGTGCATAACAGTTTGACAATCAACATTTTTTCATCATAGATTAGTGAAGTTTGAAGTTAGATATTGACTCTTAAAAAAAAAACCTCAAAAACGCTGTCTACAAATGTCAAAATTCATGTTTTTATTTTTCTGCCTCATTAAAATGAATGAGATAGAACTTTTATAACAGTGGCAGACTGTGTGTGCAGCTATTTTAAACATGCCAGTGCTGGAGGGGTTGATAAACCCATTCTCAGGTCCACATACATACTTAGAAATAAGGGCTTTGAAGATTCAAATACCCAAAGAAACACATTGAAATATACCTTTCACTTCAACCTTCCAAGTTTTCAACTAGAGTCACAATAGAATTGCATTCACAAACATATGAATTCTGTCAATACATCAACTTTTGTAAAATTGTATCCACCTCCAGAGTTTGTCTCTGGACATCACAAAAACAAATAAACCAGGGAGAGAGTAACTGGTGGGACAAACGAATTTAGACACACAGAGATGCAGTTCCGCACAGCTATCGATTATGAACGCCGAGGCAATTAGATGTGTTGATCCTAAGCCTGAAGTCCAATAACTTCACAACAAAACAGTAACACACTGTAGCACTCACACATTCTCTGGCTTTTGCTGCAGTAAAAAAGATATTTTGACCAATGTATTATGTCTAACAGTTTGTTTTGAATGTTGCACTTGTGAATTGCCGCTGTGAAGTTTGTCATTCAATAAAATTAGACAAAACCGTTCACTGTTCAGGCAAGATGTAACACTTTTACAATACTTTACAAAGACTTTATGGTCTGGAACGGTAGCTTGTCACCCTGATTTCCGATGGGTGTGATTGACAGGTGGATACGCCAATAAGAGAAACAAGATAGCTAAAGAAGCAAGAAAAAAATAACAGAGGACTTAAAAACAGAGTGGATTTCTGCAGAATCAACAAGAAAAGCATTAAACTATTTGCCTGGGACTCAGAATATGCATTTCTCCAATCCTTTATGAAGATGGTGTCTCACCGGTTTTATCTCCCTAAGTTCAGATGTGCCTGATTGACAAGTGGATCAGTCCATCAGGGGCACGAATAGTCCATTCATATAAAAACAAATATGAAAAAATATCACTAGAAACTGAAAAACATTTACACAAGAGCGAAGGTGTTAACTGAGGTGGGAGAATTTGATTTGTTTGACTTTGTCGTAAACAATAAACAAATAAATCTGATCACACGGTTCTGTCTGAGGCCCGACGGAAGGAATGGAGAGCAGACTGACATCCCCCTGTATACTAAATATATAATTCTGGACTCACCGGGCAACTAAACTCTGTAAATGTGAGGTAACTGGAGTTATAGATTTTGGAAAAAATGTTACGTAGATATTCAAGAGATGTCCTCCCCATCTGAGAGACCGTGTAACAAATTAGTGGCTGTGATTGGACGTCCAGCTGTGGCTCCAGCACACATTGTTGTTGTGTTCACCCACGTGTCACTCTATGAACCTGTGAAGCAGCTTTATTTATTAGGAAAACACTAATGCTTTATAAAAATACTGTAGGTTACAGATTATGTTTTTTTTTAGCCCGTGTATAATCCAGTGGCCAAGACAAAACTGAACTGGCATGACAATTTCAATAGTTTAGTAAAGCTTTGTCCAAATATTGATTGTTAAATGTTTATCACAACACTGAACATGCTTAGATACAAGTATATTGCATGTTCTAATAAAATTTGGAAGCTCTGCAACACCGACCAAACAAAGTAACAGTCTCCTGCCTTTGAGTAAATACACGCTCAGTACCAGCCCCCTCCCTGACCCTTGGCCTCTCTGTCTTTAGGTTTGAAGGCTGGACCAGACACAGGCACTACCCCTCCTGTCGCCGATCAATACAATATCACACAACAAAAACTACAATATGTTTTCTCTGATGCATTGAGTCACTCCATCCACTCCCTGAGGACTGCCCAAGTCTCCCAGAATCCTCGGCGTTTAATACTGCAACACTCTACTGCACTTTCAAAAGCTCATTTAAACCAAGAGTCTATTTTCTTACCTTCTGTAGTGTGTGCCTATCCAGTGTGCTCCTTTATTATGTTACCTTTCAACTCGGTCCACCCCATCCCAATTTTATCTCATGTTCTCATTTTGACAGCAATGTTCCCCTTACTAGGCGCGTTTACACATTTTTATTTTATGTCAGGATGAAGACAAAGAAAAAAAAAATAGTACAAAGGATATTGAAGCTATTGGAAGGAGGACATTAAGAAATATGACATATGATATGTATTTCATATGATATTCTATCATATGAAATATGATAGAATATCATCTTCTACTTAATGTAGAAGATGGTGTTATATTCATGGTGAGCTGGTTTAACCGCTCAGAAGATATAAATCTAAATTAATCTCAACTAAGGCTATGACTATTACAAAGAAAAGAGAAAAGAAATAGGAGTGGAGTAATACTAGGGCATATACTTCTACTGACTGTGAAGTGAAAATGTGATATAGTGAAATGACAATTTAAGGGACACATATAATGAATTGTTTGAATTGTGTGTGAGTACTTTTGCTTTGAAATATCATGTTTGAAAAGGAATTATTGCATGGATAAAAACACTAACAAAACAAAACAGAAGCTAGCTTGCCCCGACATTCTCACACAAGCACGCAGTAATGAATGTCATTTGACAGCGGAAATGCTCAGAATTAGTCTGGCGATGATTTACGGCTTAACAACAGCGGAGGAAGGCGTAAAGATTTCTACTTTTGATGTCACAATTCTGGGAAATTTTGAACTAAGCATTTTCTGAGCCACATGGGGAGATAAACAGCTTGCAAACAGCGTACAAGTGGGAATGAAATTACCGCGCTACACTTCCAAGCTTTTTGTTAAAAGCTCAAAAATGTTCATTTTGCATGATATGTGTCCTTATGTGTGCAATTGTATTAATACATTTGAATAACATTATAACTATCAATGCTGAGTAACTCTTTTAGAATTACATGTCAGCCTATGATGCTGTATTTGACTGCTTTTATATGTTTTTAGAAGGTTGGAACAGCCCACTAACTTGACCCCATAAGCCATGTACCACCTAAAGTAAGTCGTGGATAATAGATGGATTCATTCAGTGATGGAGACATTTGTGCTTAATGTGAATGAACAAATGACTTACCCAGGCCGTTCTGGTAGCTGGCCCTCCTCTTGTCCTCTGCGGTCATCTTGGCTTTAATGTACCACTGACACCTGCAACACACAAAGAAATAACATGTTGTGATTTTTATCTGACGTGGGTTTCCTGTTTCCCTATTAGTGTGCAGTTCAACATTCTTTCAAAAGTCTAGTCATTCACAATGATTGAATGGGGAATTTTTTTTAGCAAAAACATATTAATTTGAAAAGCTGCAGCAAAACATGCCAAGTAAAAACAAACAAAACAAGACACACACTTATTTGTCAAACACTATTCAGACACAATAGACTTAACAAAGAAAAAAAGGAACCTGTAATTTGTTGTTAACGCGGTTGTTATTTGATATTGTCACAGGTTTATACAAGTCTTAAAGGTGAACTGTTGTGAGAGAAACTGGATGTTAACGAAAGCTGAAAATAAGAAGGCTGTTGCTCTCGGCTAATGTACCAGAAACATTTGAGAAGTAATGGGGCTGATTTGTTGTTTTGGACTCAGAAAAAAATAATGAGATTTTAAGTGAGTTTTATTCTGGAAACAGAAATGGTTGTTGCCCGAGTACACAGTGGAGTTTGTCCAATTGTTGGACAAAAATGGAAACTGGTAAAACCTTTTATTTTCTTTTGTCCATTCAAAAAAATTTAGCACTTACTTCCGTTCAAAAAGCCATAGAATGCTTATACATCTACACTTACAGGTGCACTATGTCCCTTTTCTGGTGGGAGATAATCATAGAGTGTTACTGCTTTGCCTGACATTAGTGGTCGGTGATATTGAGACAATATTTTTGAAAATATAGAGATATATTTTAACAAAGCATCAGGAATGTGCCTGTCAATGTCTTGAGTTGAGATTGAGGTTCAAGTATTGCATAATTTTTTTTTTTTTTAATGTTTAAACCTATTACGCAAAATTTACTTTAGGAGCTTTTAACCATATTGTAATTGTTGTTCCCCCTTTTCATCAAACCACTGGGTGCAGGGAAGAGCGGCTAGAGCTTCTGCCTCCCAATAAGGACATTGTGAGTTCGAATCCCGGGCCACCCCAACATCACACGATCTCTCTGGGTGGAGTCTGCATGTCCTCCCTGTGTTACCGTGGGTTCTCCGGCTTCCTCCCACCGTCCAAACACATGACTGTGTTCAGGTTAATTGGAAACTCCAAATTGCCCCTAGTGAATGAATGTGAGAGTGAATGGTTGTCTATCAATGTCCATGTCTCTGTGTCAGCCCTGCGACGAGTTGGCCACTGTCCATGGTGTACCCCGCCTAAGGCCCAAAGTTACTGGGATAGGCTCCAGTCACCCTCGACCCTGGGAACGGGAATAAGTACTAGAAAATGAATGAACGAATGAATGCATATTTGAGAAATCTTTATTGTCCTGTGCACAATTGCTCCGACAGCCCTTGCTTCGCCGCTCCCAGATTGCTCCCCGCCCAACAACCACAGCTCTTTTTTTTACTTTGTTTTGCAGTTCTATTAATTTAAACTGTGACATGTAGGATTCGGCAGCTCCACGTAGCCATTTTGGAACAAATAAAAAAAAATCCTCTGCTTGCTCTCATAAACTGCAGCTCTCCAAAGGCAATGTATGGTCGCCACAATTCGGTGGGTCAGTTTTCAATGCGGAAGTGAGGGGACATATTTTTTGTATTTATAGATTAATATTGTGATTTAAAATGTGCAAATATAACACACAATAGGTCTTCTTTATATTAAAAACAAGATACTCAATAATCTAAGTTTGTATTTCGCCAAAATAACTGTTGCAATATTATACATTTTTCAATTTATCCCCCACATACTGTAGGCCTGGAATTGTTAAACTTATCTATCTTTATGACAAGCAGGTAGTGCTATCAGACAGTGAAACAATTACCTGTACTACTGTACATGGAAAATCAGTTTAATGCCACACTCCGAATCATTTCAGGAGCAATAACATCTCCATGGTGACAAGCAGGTGAAACTAGTGTGTCAAAATCTGCTTTAGATCACTAAAAGTCCCACGCATTATAAACTGCACATGATGTTTTACTGTTGATACAAAAACACATGAGCAGAATGTGGCTGAAAAGGTATTGAAAAACACATAGAGCACTGTACAACACTTTATAATCGGCTGTGCAATCCCTGGGTCCCATTGTGACGCACAGAGACTGTTGTATACCATTTGCTGGATATTTACTTGTTGAAAAGCGTATCTGACACTGCTCTGAGGATGACACTGGCAGCAAGTGAGGTATGAAGTCAAATTCCCTACACACAAAAACAAAATGTGTCAAATTCACAGTCACTTCAGAGCAGCAGGTCTTCAGAGCGAGGCATCTTTGAGCGCTTTGTCCCTTCGCGCTGTTTTCAAACGCACAGAGCTGTGGACAAGATGAGAAATAGTGTCTCCTGGGGCTGAAAGAGCCATAACAGATGAACAACCACAAGCATCGGGCCACACATGAGGTTGGATAACTTTCTTCATAGCGACAAGGTACAAGGTTTGATTCTTTGACTATGTGGCGCCTAACGCTCACTGCATTTACACGTGGTTTGGTCCTGGCTTAGTCCTGATGGAGAAGTGTTTTGGTCCTGGTCTAGTCCAGTTTACTCTCAACACACCACCAACATAATTACAGGAGGCTAGAAATAGGCATTTTCCAGATATAATAAGATAGAGATCATAAAGTCATGTTTTAAAGGTAAAACTTTAAAAATGACTCCAATTGGAATAAATTAATTTGTCAGGATTATAAAACAATCAGTAAAGAAATATGTGTCTGCCAGTTTTATCCATAAGTTAATTTGTAAAAATACCTCCATTTTGAAAATGTGTTGTAAAGTTGTTTTTTTTCTTTTTTGATACAATTTTCTATTCATTCTAACAGTAAAGTTGTGGAGATTTGCTCAGAGAGGGATGGGATGATATGTTTATTGCACTAAGATTGATTTGGGTTTGAAAACACTTCCAGACTTTAGTTTTACACTTTGTAAAACAAATACACAATGTCCGGAGTAAAAAGCACACACACACTTGCACCTTACTGCTTGTTTACACAAGAGAAAAACACTGTAACTACAAGTTGCCAATGCACTGCTGGAGCTGCACTCCTCCATGGCACCCGACCATTACCTGCCTCTGATGTCAAGGCAAATAGCCAAACTGCTCATCTACAATGTGCCATCTCTGAGCTCTGCTCATTCACGCTCAATTGATCGAGTGCTGAGGCCCGCCTCCTCCGACTGTGCCAGGGCCAAAGAAGTGAACCATTAAAACAGGACAGAGCACCCACTGACAATGATCCACAGGTTATTGTGTTGTGTTCTAGTGGCAATGACTTTATATCTATGGAAAATAAGAAATCCAACAACTGTATATAGATAATATTTAGTTATGGTTTTAATTTTAGTTTGCCTTGATGTAGATTGGTTCAAATACTGAAACAACACTTGGGTGATACCATATGTAATGTAACATTATATATACTCAGAGAACCAGTTAAGACAGTGATTTCCAACCTAAAGCAGTCAGAAATCCAACTTGGGATCACCCATCTTCACAAAAAAGAGGTACATTTTAGACAGAAGAAAAAACATTTAAATTGATGAAAACATGATACGACTTTCTTTTATCAATGACTAACACAAATATTATAGAACTCTAATCAATGTAAAATACACAAATGTATTCTTAATATACAGTTTGTCTCATATAAGAGTTTGTTAAGAGTCTTTAACGTCCTGAAATTACGGATGAAAATGATACACCTTTGCATATTTGGATGAGATCTAACCGTTTAGTAAAGCTGAGGTGCCTGATTTTTCTTTTTTTACTTTGAAATGAGCATGTATGTATTTAAATCTATAGTTCTTGCAGCTCTCACAAACCCTTTTGGCTCATAGTAGGAGACAGTAGCACGTCTGATATTGTCAGACGGCAAAGTTAAACTGAGTGCAGTCAATCCCAGTGCCCTTACTTTAAGGGTTGTAATAGCTAAAATACTTAATTATTAGATGCAGACAGTGTGCAGCAGTCTCATTTTGTCACAATTTGAGGCTTTTACAGTTGGCTACGTAAACTTTAACTTTGTCTTAAGGAAACCGAAAACAATATTGATATGAGGACTTAATAGCTTACAGTTTTACAGGATTCACATTTCATTTATTAAGGTTTGTAGTTTGTATTTTAATTTTTTTTCCTCCCTAAACAAACAAACACCAATGTTACAGACACAAAAGGAAAAGTGGGTGAAGTGTCTGGCCCGAAACGACATCAATCAGAACTAAAAAGAGCGAAGATCAACCAACCTTTGATACCTTTCAGAGAATAAAAACTGCAAGTTCAAAAACCAATTGATAAAGCCATCTGTATCCCTTTTCATGTGAGCCGGTATATTTGGTAGCATTGGTGCATGTGTGTCTGTGAAGCCTCTCTCTGCTCTTTGAAGCCTCCACATAATCCAGGTTGCCAGATTAGAGCCTGTGTCAGAGGTGCTCAGAGCGGCGGGGTTGCCAGATTGTGGTCTTTTTGGGCTCAGCGGACTCTGCGGACCCACAGACACCGATGAACAGAGCAGATAGCGCTAACCAGGGTCCGGGATTTATACAGCGCCTGTTGACCTCAGCCGATGGGGTCAAGCTGTTCATTAAAGAAACAGTGGCGTGCGCCGTTATCAGCCATTTCCAGTTCCATCCTCTGATCCGCCTTATCCGCCATGGTTCTGTCTCCTCTCTAAGCTTTCATGTTGAAAAGAGGAGAACACCCACAAAACCCGCTATCATCCACAAAAGACCCGGGCTGCTGCTTTGCTCTCTGGATTGTTGAGATGCATTTTCATTTTTTTATGTTTATGTTCAAGCACAACCCCCCAAGAGCGACAGCGAGCCCGGAGTCCTAATCAGAGCATCAGTGTAATGCGAGCCACTCCTCTTTAGCCTGACATGACAGCAGACAGCTCATTACAGAAGACCTCCCGCTGCAAGGACCAAAGGACACGCAAGAGAAATGAAATATATGGGGAAAAATTACAGTGGAAAGAATTGGTTACTCTTTTAATTGTGGAATAGAAAGATGAGCATTGAGGCTGTGTTCACACTTGTCCTGGTTTGACACTTTGTACTGATAAAGATTTGCTCTCGTTCTAGATCTGCTTTAGTCCAGGTCCAGGTTTAGGCTCAGTTAATTAAAGATGTAAGTGTGTGCAATAAGGCTGGGCCATATGGTGGGAAAAACCATAGCGACAATCTGCTATTTTTGTGAAATCGTCGTATCATGATTCACTGTTTGTCTCTTTAATGCAGCTGTCTGTTCACACACACTTTTAATCCTGTTGTCCAGCCTCTGAGCAGATGACTTTACTTACCTTTAATAGGCTAGGGCTGCACAATTAAAAAAAATCAACTGAATGTCTTGCTTTGATTTGAATGAAAACTGCTAAAACAGTAGTTTGGATTTGTACAAACAAGCGACAAAAGCTCTACCAAAAGCGAAAAAAGTAAAAAAGTAAAGTGACAAAAACGTGTCTACAAACAACAAAATGCGACTAAAAGTGACGAAAACATGACTAAGATGACAAAAACGCGACTACGAGTGACAAAATTGTGTTTAAAATGTGAATTTGAGCAGAATCCTAGTATTAATTAGGGCTGTAGTCGACTAAAGACCTACCCTACCGACCGATTAATCGACTAAATATATCAAAACTATGAAGTATTTCCTTGTATCTGACCCAAACTGCACTCAAAAGACCACTGCACAACTGCACAAGAACTGTACTAGGAAAGAGTGTATTTACATGTTAGACTCCAAAATCACTCCACTCACTCCATATCTTCTTGTTATTTTTGACATTGACATTAGATTTGTGGCAGTTGGTGAAACAAAACATAAATTATATTGCTGTCACCCACTATGTTTTTGGTGAATTACTGTCCGAAATAACAGCAGATTTAAGAAATGTTTATTATGAGGTCGTTAACATGTATTCTAATTTCGTTGCTAATCACTAATGGTAACAATCTACACAAAACATTTCTACACATGGTCATATTTTCTACCGAGGCTCTGGTGTTACTCACGTGGTCGAGTGGTGGTTTTTCATAGTTCGTGATGTTTGGAGGCTAATGTCAGTCCCCCATTGCAAATGCATTAGAGCTAACACATGGAATAGTACCAGGCTACGCAATGCAATTTTCTGTATACAAGCACTGGAAGGGTCTATAAGCAAGTGAAAATACATGATTTAAATAAAAAGATGCCAGGATAAGGCTGTGAAAATCATAAAAGTAGACAGTTTAATGTCTTGATCAAGTGAACAGTTTTACACATGGCAGATCAATAGTAAAAAAGGGAACGAAAGGTAATAAAAGATCTGTGTAGTTTATCTTTTCAGGGCGAGTTGATGTGAAGTTTTCAGGTCAGGATAAAACATTCTTCGGGCGATTATGCATATATTACATCTTTTTAAAATGATCTTTGACATAAATATGAATACAGTTTGAAGATAGATATTTTTTTCTAACTAGTGTAATGTAAAGCGACTGGAAAAGCGCTATATACTGTAAGACTACGTCATGATTCTATTATTAATAGAGAAGTCTGTTATGCTATGTGTTATTCAGGCATTTAAATCTAATTTTAATCACCTAAGCCATGGTACTTTATGCATTCACTTTAACATAAAATGTAAAATACAACAAATCAAATCCTTTCTCTTATGATTGCTAAAATGATGAGGATAAGTCAAGTGAAATATAAAGACTTTAAAAACACAGAGGAGCCTCATGGATTACCACAGTATGAGTCTTTTATGCGCCGAAGAGGACGGTGTGATTAATGTGCAGGGATTAGAACAGCATTTTGACTTTGCATTTTGGGTTGTTTTTTTCCTTTTTTGTTTTGAATATAATCAACAAATGAGCATGTACCTATTGTAACATTTTTAAGATCTGTGGTCCATTTGTTGGTCTAAATGTGGCATTGCTTTGTGTATTGAGAGAGAGGCTGTTATAGTCAGCTATAACAGGAAAGCTTGCATTTTAAATTGGAGGCACATTTTACAGACTATATTCATTGTCTTGGGCATAACATTCTTATCAAATAAAATGTTACTAAAATGCAGAGCTCAAAAGCAAGTAATCCGATTAGCACATTTAATCAGGCGTAAAGTTAGACGCCTGTGTGCTTTACTAATATAGATTTGTGTGCCGTTATTCAGTTATGCCATTTTCTCATAAATTAAAAACAGCTTCAGAGAACATTTGGTGTTTTTCTTTCAGACTGGAGCCCCTCCCACTCAGGTCATGAGGACACTTGATATGACAGATATGACATTAAACAAACATCAGGACTTTAGTGCGTTTGCAAATGTTTCAAATTAAAAATACTTCCACTTCTGCAAGAACAAACATCTTGAGGGTTTATTTTACTGAAGTGTGAAAATAGACTCACACCAAAAGTACACAAATTAGGAAGAAAGAAAGTTAAGAAGTATAGATTCTTCAGGAAACTGGAGCAATTGGATTGATCAAAGGACTGTTTACCATTTACTTTACTTTTAGAAGTTTAGCATTACGAATATAGTCTGAATTAAGTGGTTATTTAAGGGCAAGCAAAGTTGGAAATGAATAATGATCACTTTAGTAACAAGTTTCAAAAGTTACTTCTGCAAGTATACACTGCAAAAACTCTTTGAAGAAAATATCTTGACTTCAAGATATTAATGTTAATTACAAACATTTTGAATAGTTAAGGTTAGTATTTATTTCATATGACTAGGTTATTTGACATGTTTCAGTACATTACTTCTTATTTTAAGCCAAATTATCTACCAGTGGGTTAAGATAACTTTACCTAACTCCATTGGGAAAAGTATTTTCTTATTTTATGCAAAATTATTGCATAATCGTTCAAAAATACCTAGAAACCAATGGAAGACTCTGCATCACATAAGCAATTAAATCTCATCAAGTCAACATGACTCAAATCCAGATACAATTATACATTTAAGTAATTTCAAGACAGACAAGGTATTTTGCTTCTTTTTGTTTTTTTGCTGTGTACCATTGAATAAAATGTGACACTGAAATGGTAGTGATGGAATAGAAAATAGAAATAGAAGTGAAAAGACAGTAGCAGCTTTACCAGTGATTGTAGTAGTACATTTATTCAGTGCACTGAGCTCTTCTGCTGATTATTAGAGCCAACATATTTCATTTCAAATGTTTGGTTTCATTTTCAGAGTAAACTCACACATTTCCTTTATACTTGTTATAAAAAACATCCCAACCATATGCTCTGCAATCATATCCATAACATACCAAGCAGAGGAAATGTGTGACATTCTGCCTGTAGAGTACATTCCTAGAAATGTGTTAGAAATGAGTTTGGAGTCTGGATTTATGATGAAACATATTTTGGATGTTTTGTTTGTGCACAGTTCAGTTATTTTCTGTAGAGTGTCTTGGGGCTATAAAAGCCAAATGATTTACTCTCCAAACCTCCTGGAGTTCTGAAATCACTGCTAATGTTTTGACTGGGCTGCTCTTATGCACATTCAGCTCTGAGTCACACGCCACAGAAGACCCAGACAAACGGTCACGACCACAGCCCAGGGTCAGGCACTGTTTTACATTATCTTTACATTTTTAACAAAACAAAACAAATATAGCCATCTGTACTGGCTATCTTTTGCAGTGTATCTTAAAATAATGTAATGTGTCTTGTATTTACCCCGAGGCCTCAGTTGGCATGAAATGGGATTGATAGGTGAATGCTGTCATTGTGTTCTTGGGCAAGACACTTAACCTGCCTTGTCTGCGTGCACTGGTGTGTGAATGTGTTTGTGAAGAGTGATTCATTGATGTAAAGTACCATTTCAGCTTAATCTTTGCAATTTACTTAACTCAAAACATAATTTTTGTTTTGTTTTGTTAACTACGGTAACTATGTTGTTTTTTCACTCTGAAACCCATGGAATAAAAAAAAAAGTCAGACGAGGGTGATACAAACGTGGTGTAAAAGGTAAATCTGAAAAAAGAGGCTTTTGGTTGTGCTTTTCTTTGATTCTCAGAAATGTCACATGTTAAGACATACATGAGGAATTTATCATGTATTAAACATCTTTTGTGATTCATGTTTTGAACAAATATATTTTGAGACAAATAGTTTGCATTGTTTGTATTACATGATCTTGAGTACCTTTACTTTGGCATCTCATGTTTAAGAACATATTTTCTTTTTTAAAAAACAAAAACAAAATTTCTTTGTGTATCTCTGCTGTTTCCCACAGCACTAACTAAGTTTTGGCACCATCTAATCAAATCAAATCAAATCAATTTATTTTTATAATGCCCAAAATCACAACAACAGTTGCCTCGATGGGCCACAACCTATGTAACTATGTATCTACTGGTTGCATAGCCCTTAAGTTAAAAATAAAAAACAGGAAAGTTCTCTCGAAGGTGCTAGTTAGCCAGGCAGGTGTTGTGATTAGACGGCAGAAATGCCTTGAACGAGTCTGGTGATGATTTATGGACTAGAGAGCTCAGAGCCACGGCATAATGAAGTGTTTTTGACGTTCGGAGGGGAGAAGACGCTCTAAACAGGATTCATCAAACTAGTGTGAATGAAGCTAAATGCAACTCCAGGTGTGTTTTTGGTGATGGAACAATGTTAGAAAACGTTTAAAAACTAAAAAGAAAAAAAAAAAGAAAATTTACCATAATATGTGTCCTTTAAAGTCACAGTATAGACACATGACTTTGTCTTAGGTTATACCACAAGACTTAAAGTTGTCTTACCTTCCAGTGATGAGCAGAAACAGAGTCAGGATGACGAGGAGAGTGAATCCTCCAACCGCCGCAGTAACAATGACCAGCACCTGCCCCTGGTCTGCAGCCAAGTCTGACGCTGTAGAACGACACAAAACAAAGAAGGGAAGGGGTTAGATGGAACACATAAAACAAGACAAAAAGTATGAATATTTGAATGTGAAGTATGGGATAAAAGAATATATAAAATTAACATGAATAAGCCGAAAAGAGAGATAAAAACGGTTATTTTAAATATTCAATTTAATCAGGGCATCACATACGGAGCATGCAGATATTACAGAGAAATGTTTGATCATTGCTTTGTAATGCAAAAAACCTTGTCAGCCCCTCCACTGGAATGATCCATAGACCGGCTGCTGTTTAATTAATATTATTCATTCATGAAATTATGATTTAGTCCATGATCATTTGGTTAAATTGGTCTCATTTGATATTCATGATTTTCTCTTTCTCTGTCTTGTCACGGGGCTAACGAATCTCAGATAATTGAAAGATGATTGCTATTACCAAACTTATTTCGATAATATTTCAGGCTTAATGAATATGAATGTACGTCGCTCTGGCAGACTGTAGAGGCTGATACAGTGTGTGGATGGGCATCAGGTGTAAGGCTTTAGTGAACGTCTGACTGGAGATGAGCGTGACCGCGGCCATGTGCAGTGGACTTATAGTGTGCTGTGGTTCATGTACAAGGATTTATGAGGACACAGAGCAGAGGCCCAGTGCAAATTTACAGTAAGAGTTAAGAAGAAAAATCTGCTTTGATGTCCTAATTATGTGCTGTAAATGTGGGCTTGAAAAACTGACAGTTCTTTTTTTTTTACATGTAAGACAAGCTATTTGTTTATTAGTGTGCTACCAACTCAATTGATAAAGCACCATGCACCACATGGCCGTTTGGGAATAAATGGTCTAAATAACATGTAACTGGTGGTTGTATTTATCAAGAATGTATGTAAAATGTAATATTTTACCTGGGCTTAATTGCCTCTAGGATTTGCCTCTTAGATTTTTTGCAGATGATTTGCCTGCACTATGGCTTTAAATGTGCCATATGTACTTTTCTGGTAGAGGGTCCGCCACTTTGTTATTCACCTCAATCTGCCCCGCCCACTTTCACTTCTGACTGCTACTGAACTGCAGTTTTGTTGTTTTGACAGGAATCTCATGAATTTCAATGACGCACTTTGTAAAGGTCTCGCCACTAAAATCTTACATAAAGTGGGTTGTACATTTTTAGGCCGCAAACAACAATAATTTTTGTAATTAGTTAGTCTTGAGACTATTCATTGATTAATCGAGTACTTGTTTAGAACAGAAATGTTACGTAATTAACCTATTATTACAAAATTAGACCACATGAAGTTGAAGAGAGTACATGTAGCAGGGATCGGGCCGGTTCAATCACTACTAACAGTTTAAGATATTTTTGATGGGGAGGATTTTCAACTGAAGTAAAACAAAAGTGAGACATAGGTTTATGTTGTCTTTGCTTTCTGGTGCTGCCAATTAACTTCAATTGTACAATAAGCAACGTGCGGCGCTAGCTGTCAATCAAATCTGATGCTAACGCGAGCGAAACCAGCCCTTGGAAAAGGAAGCACGTGATTGTTCAGTTATTATTGCTAATAACTTAATTTATGAACAACCTAATGAGAAAAAAACACCAGGATCATGTAGAGTGTGTTAAAATGGACATTTTAGTTCCAAGATGGTGAGTTTGACCGAGGCAGTTACAGAGTAACAATTGATTAGTTTTGATTAATCCATTAACTTGCCGCAGCCCTAAAATATTCCAGTTCACCAGCAAAGTCAGCAATGCACTGTTTCTTACTTGCTGTTGACATCAGAAGCGCTATGAAATAATACAGTCAGAAAGAGGGGAACAATTACTGTAAGGCGGTGCCTGGGGAAACATATTTGTCTGGAATCTTCCACTGTATGGCATTAAACTTGTCCATCAGGGCATTTATTACAGGTGTCTTTATTGCCAAAAGAATACTTTGAAAAACATACCCTCTTACGGTGTGTGAGCGCACCTCTACACAGAGCTAATGCAGCCAGTTTTATGTAGCATTTTTTTCGTGACACTCAAAGCTCTTACCACTAAGTCAAGGAACATTTCATGCAAAGTATACCCATAGTACAAAGAGGTTAATTTGGTATTTTTTTTCACACCAGTTTCTTCTGCTCACTTGCAATATTTATACATGCAGTATTTTTGGCAGTAGAAGCAGGAAGACAGCGCCATCTGCAGTCCAACTTCTTTACTGTAAACCAGGGACTGGGACGAGGGGGGCTTTTTACTCTCACAAACCTTGGATGCTGTCACTATAACTGTCACTCTAACAAAAACTGAATAAAACTAATAACAAGCTGCTTATTAAATATATATAAACGGCATTTAGAGATTGATTAACATATGCACTCTTTTTCAGTAAAAAAATACAGTTTGAGCAAATTGATCAAATTCAAGGTTTCATTTGTTCCCTGGGCTTTGTTTGAAAGTTAAAATAATGAAGATATTGATATTGATAAACCATCAGAAAATGACTGACGCGAGATAGAAACAAACAGGCGTAAAAAGGGCTATGAGGGAGCAACAGAAGAGGAGACAGAGGGGCAGCGCCGCGGACAGTGAGTGACAGGACAGGACAGGCCGACAGAAAGCTGCTTGGCGACAGGGGCCAGAGCTGCCTTCTCTTTGACATAAAAGGGAGCCCAGTACAAAGGCTTGGCCCAGTGCCTCCTGATCCACAGATAAAACCAGGTCTGCAGCTTTGGAGAGCACAGCCAAATCACCCCCAACAATAGCTAACCTGACATGAAAGGGCAGCCGCACCTTTGTACTTTAGGAGTCGACTTCCAATAAATCCACTACACACACAAAAACATTCAATCAAAACGCACCGAACATTAAGGAGGCATTGGCGTTTTCCCTAAGAGACTGAAATCAATAGGAAGACACAGGGAGGAAACCTGCTTTAGAGAAAGTTTTAGAACAAGTGACCACACAGAGTCACAGGTGCAGTGAGTACTCAACACCTACACTTCAGTGTAAAGTCACATAAAAATATAAACTCAATTCATTTAGGATCAGTGGTGGAAGAAGTACTTTTGTTAAGGAAAAGCACATGAGCACACATACAAATCTACACTTAAACAGTAAAATCTGGTGATCTTTATTAATTATCCTCTTGATTTTTAATAAATACATTTTGCGATGTTTGTAGACTTTTTAGTTGCGTATTTTTGTTTGCTCAAAGTCAGGACTTTGGCAAAATGTCACCATGAATGTGATTAAAACCCAGAAAGTACTTTTTACTTTTCAGTCCTTTTAAAAAATGTAGAAGAGTAAAAAGTACAGATATCTGCTCTCAAATAGTAAAAGTAAAAAGTATCCTCAATAAAATATACAATGTGAAGTGCAGATACCTTAAAATCTGACATAAGTACAGGAGTTTTACTTTTGTAGTTTGTTACTTTCCACCTGCGTTTTAGTCAGTTTGGAACATTAACAAACCAAAGACAATTGAGGATATGTAAATGAGGTAGTTTTCTGTGTTTAAGAATACTATCAATTTGACAAATGATCTTGTAATATTGGGAAAAAATAGCGGCTTTTGAAATGTATTCTATTAATAATTTGTCCCTATCTCACAATGGTAAAGAAAGGTATAATGATCACATCAGACATCTACAACAACTATCAAAACCATGTAGCGTTGCCTTATTTTTTTTTAATAGTTTTTATAAAGTTTTTTATAAAGTCTGTCATTGTTCTGCAATGCATTTCCTGGCAGCAATTTGCATATTGATTGGGCAGTATGTTCTAACCCAGATGCCCTTCCCCACAGACAAGTAGCATGCTCATTAGAACGTTCACATGACTGCAAAAAGCTGATCTGGCATATTTCTTTACTGTGAAATAGCATGTTTCAAGGGTATTTTTGATACATTTGACCTCGCTTCTAAACAGAAATAGATGGATGATCAATAAAGTTGTTTTAGAGAGAAACAAATGTAGAAGGAGCCGTTTCATTTGCAGGGTCCGGTTGTATATTCGCAGTTATAAGGTTTAGGTCCCACAGAGAGGACAGTGCATAAATAAAATGGATCCACTTGAATAAAGTTTGAACTTTGTATTATCTGAGGTCAGACACTTCAGGCAAAACTTTTTTTTTCTTCAGTTTGCTATATAAGCTTTCACCTGAAAAGCAACAACATTGTCCAATCTGCAACTATTTTTGGCATCTATACACTGCATTTCTATGGGACATTGTAACTTCAAACGAATGGAAAGTTAAACCAAACTTTCCAATCTTGTACTAAACAAGATTTTGAAAGATTGTACCGGATATTTTTGATAAAAAGTTTTACTTCAACATAATATATCCAACATCCCCATAAAAAAACAAAAAAAACAAAAACAAAATTCAAATATGTGCAATTCTGGGAAGTGTTAAACATAAAATGCTTTAGATATTAAAACATTGCACTAAAACTAACATTTTCCTTTACAGTTATATAAAGAAAACAAAATCTACTTTATATATCTATGTATACGACTATGTATAAGATGATTAACAGCTCGTTGGAAAGAAACAGTTTGGCACCAGACTGTAGTATTATTAAACTTACATGTGTTAATTGAACATGCCCTGTAAAGCATATGAGCAAACTGGATCAAATAGGTGTAAATTATATACTGTCAAATGAACAGCCTGTCTTCCACTGCTAACACAGAAGCTAATTTATGCGTAAGTCAATGGCAACCCAAGGGACTGTGTTAACTTTTATCATATTTTAAAACTTCTCTGCCGCAGATTGAGACATGCAGCGGTGGGAGAGAGTCATTGTCGTCTCACTTCAGATTGCATGTGTCTCTTGCATACATTTCTCCACAACAGTCCAAAAATACGTCTGAGTGTGCACATATAGGAATCCTCTGCACTTATTATTTGCTGTTGTGACACTGATGCAAACAGCCTCCAGTGCGGCTCCGGGCGATCTGAACTCCACCTGACCTGCACCTCTGCTTACTGCGGGCATTTTCAGCCTCGGAAATGTCTTCAACTCAGATAAAGTTATGGCCAGAGGATCATTTTAATATTTAAGTGAGTCTATTTGCTATAATTTCTGATGAAGTTTTAATGTTTTGTTGCTGTGGTGTGGTCCTGTTCACTACTCGCAGTGATACTGGTGGAAAGTTCTTGCACCTTAGACTTGTCAGTCTGATGCTCTATGTATCATCCTCTGGCAACATTCACGTTCCATTTTTATATATAAAAGATAAATCATAGACATATAACTAAACAAAATGAGTTATTGCAATAGAACCTTTTTTGAAAATAAGTCTTCAAGATATAAACATTAATTAAACCATACAGTTACTGCAGTGTTTTATGGGTGGGTGAAATGAAGGACTCTACTCGACAAAGCCATCAGTCTCTGAGATAAAATGTTGTGTTTAAAGCAGAACTAAGTAACATTTCTACCTCATTAAATGTCTTTAATGTCTTTAATGTCTCTGTAAGTCCATGTGGTGGTTGCATATGTATTTCCGGGGCGTTTGAAGCCTCCGCTGTCTCCACCTGCTGTCTCTGCACAGAAAAGACAACTCTCCTGAGAAACCTTGGCTCTCTTTTTATATTTGGCAACATGAAATGTTTTGCTATGTGACTGCATTTCCATATTTCAATAAAAAGGGAGAGAAAAAAAGAAGAAAAGTTCCTTTTGCGTCTTTTTACTGAGTGTATTTTCACAAGAGAGCAGCAGGGGGAGCTCTGTCGCTGAAGTTACCTACTTCTGCTTTAAGATCACTGTCTCATGTAAATTGATCAAAACTATCTGTGTCACTCTCTAGAAGTAGCACTGATGAATAACAGGCCAAAGGTGAGTTAAAAGTTGTTAAAACTCAAAAATGTGGCTAATCCGTCGATTGATAGTGTCCCTGAGGAAATGCGAGGCATTTTTGTGAACATTTGTTCTGGCTGCGCTAAAATAAATTTGTTTACATAAAATTTTAACGAAAAAGAATTATGATTGGGGACAGGTTTGGTTGATTTGATAGATAAACAACATCTCCATGGAGACATGCAGGTAGCCTACCCTCCTCCAGAAAAGTTACATAGTGTAGCTTTAAGTCACTGAGTGTGTCCTATACAGTGAGTAAACTTTCAAATAAAGCCAGTGCAGTTATGTGGAATGCAACACTGAGTAAAGCAGTAAATGCTAATGTGTTACAATGTGCAGAGGATAGATATTTTAGCACAAAATGTTCCTGGCAAACTGTCAAAATCTAATAATGTTTCAGTTTTATAGAGAGGTCATGAGCAGATCATTGTTAAGATGATACAGTATTGCAGTACTCACAGTCTCCCGTCGTCTCGTACTCATATTTTGGGGAGTAGGAGCTGTACCCGACCACTGTCCTGGTCCGAACACTGAAGACGTACCACGTGGCAGGCTTCAGTCCTGACACGATCACACTGGGAGCCCTGGTGCGCGTGGAAGAGTAGCTGGTCTGTTCATGCTCCTGAAATATAGAAACAGAAAGAAACAGAATAAAATAATGAGCAGTTTTACTGCTGGTTTGTAGATAACCTACAGAAAAAGGGCATACAGTTTGAGTCATATACAAGCAATGTAAAAAGTATTTTTTTCTCATGAGCACATGTAACAGAATTACAATTTTAGTATCACTTTTTATGTTCTGTGAGTTACTTTACTTTACCTGTTGCTTTGGTAATGTATGTTTTTGGTATGTGATTATTGTGAATGTAAATATACTGTGAGAGTAAAACAATCTAATGACTTTTTCTTGCTCTGCTCGTGGACAAGTCTCTCCATGGTCTAGCACCAAAGTTGATCGCTGACATGTTGCCATATGAACCATCTTAGACTAAACATGGAGCGAACTGCTGCTGGTGTCAGAATCAGGACCAAACATGGAGACCAGGGACCGGCCTTCTGAGTCAGCACCAAACATGGGGAATCAGTGGCTCAGTTGTGCAAATGATCTGCTCCCATCGTTTTTACAGGACATTTTTAAATGAATATTTATTTTTATTTGTTTGTATTTTGTTTTTAATCCACATCTATTCTTGTTCTGTAAACGTTGAGTAAGTTTGTGCCTGGCGTGTGCTCTACAAATAAACTCCTTGCCAAGTGAACATACTGTCAGATTAGATGAGGAGAAAATAATATTGGATCCAAATTGTGTTAGCTGCCTACAGTGTGTGACTGGAGTCACTCCACAGATCCGACCTGTTACCTGGCCTGATGGCGCCACCTACTGTCATATAAAAATGCATTGTTTTTTGGAGACAAGCAGGCCATGGACCATCCACCAGAAAAGTGACATAGTGCATATTTAAGTAAATTCTAGTTATATTAAGATTCAGTGCTGTATTAAGTATTGGACTGTATGTTTAGAAAGCGGGAATAACAAAATAAGCTGAACACCACTAATAACGACAGGTGGTTTGAATATTATGCTTGATCTGTGTTTGATAAATGATTGGACACCTCTCTGTGGACAAGTGGTCTGGCAGTGTCCAGTAACTCCACTAAATAGACTCGAAGTTAGCAGCCAAGCTCCACCTGCTCCCACTGTATCTCTAACAATGTAATCATTCAGCTTCAGCCTCCAGTCCAGATTTGGCTGTGCAGCGCGGCCCTGGTCACATAAAATTGCTTACTACGCTTGTGTGCACTCGAGGCTAAATTTCTGCAGCACCCAACCAGTTTGAAATGAGTAGCTCCTATATCACAATACAGTCGCAGTGAGCCTTCGATAACTATAAAGATGGCATAGGCAGTTCAATATGGGTCGTCACACTCACTGTAATCTTGGCACAACCTCCAAGCGTTGGATAGAAAGTAAATAGAGTTTGTTGTACCTTCTCGTAGTATTTGACCTCGTACTCCAGGATGGACAGGGCCGTCTGCTCTGGCTGCTGCCAGGAGAGGGCGATGCTGTTCGGAGACGCCCAGTCCTTCTTCATGCCACCGACCACAGATGGACCTGGAGCGACAAAGAAGAAGGAAGAAAGGTATCAAAAATGTGCATGTTACAAACCAGTTGTAGAGAGAATGAATAATAATAATGCTTTTTGAATGCTCAAAGACGCTTTATATAAAAAGAAAACACAAACAGCTGTATTAAAAAAAGGTGAATTTTAAGACGTGTTTTGAAATTCTGCAATGAATCTGAATGCAATGTAAGCGTCTGTGTTTGTCTGTCCAAAAAGCACTATCTAAATCAAATTCACAATTATTAAACCTTCAGCAGCATTTTATTCTGTCAATAGATTAGTTAGTAATGGTTCTAGTTTTAAGTTCAGGTCAAATTATTCCAACAAAGCCAAAATCATAATGTATAAACCACAAAAAAGTCTTGCCTCTTACTGTATAAAAAGGAACCACAATCACAACTGAACCTGTGTTGCCAGATTTTCAACCTAGACACACATGTTTTTCTCCTTCTCAGTTTAATAATCATTCAGGACGCATAGATCTAAACCAACTGGACCATTCTGCTTTCTGACTGAATAATCAACTCGAGAACCAAAACATCAACAACTTGTCCATTATGTCCAGCGTTTTTGTAACTGTGAAAAAAATCAGCGTAACAATTGTTATCAGTGAAAGCTATTTTTGTTGCATACTGTTCATAAAAAAAGTAATAAATAAATAAATACTTTCTTAGTAATTTGGAACACACAGGCAGTGAGGGATTGTAGACATCTTCACATTTGCACATTCAGCACATCAAAACTGGCTCTAAACTGGGACTAAACCTGAAACTAAACCTGGACTATTCAAGGACTAGAAGAAACCAAAACCAAGTCTACTAGGATTCAAACCAGGACCTGAGAAGTGTGAACGCACTCAGATTCAAGCCCAAGATTTTTCCAATGGGTTAGAAATTTATACTTTAGCTTGTATTGTTGTCTTCAAGCTGAATTATCTGAAATATCTTAAAACCAATTAAATATATGTAGCCATAAAAGGATTTAAATCTAATTCATAAACTACTTCAATCCAGATTTGTAATTTGACTCACATTAATCAAGCGCTGATATTTAACTTTGTCAGTGCATAGAAAAGCCTATCAAGAATGAAATCAACTTTACTTTTTCCTTAGAGTCACCACATTTCAGCACAGCCTTCATTCATCGCACACACCTCAAAGTCTGAAGCCTTTTCTTTTCCAGCCGTACAAAGTCTTGTTGATGAGGAGAGACCGCTTGACCCCGACTGGCAGCCTGTCTGACACATATGTGCACTGAATACTGACACCTAAACCGCTACTGTATACGGCTCATAACTCACTCCCATACAACGCCACTATAGCACAGAAAACCCACCGTTTCTTATTTGTCAGCAGGAAATTATCACACGCCCATGGTCCGCATTCAATTATATGATTTCAAAGGTTTTATTCCCATGGAGAAAGAGAGAAAAAATGCATGCGTTTTGGCTTTTCCCACAAGATGCACGTTTTAATTGAAAGTGAGAAAGATGAAGCTACTTGGACTCAATTGCATTACCTCGGTTGTATGAAATATTGCATGTTGGGTAATTGTAGTGTGGCGCTCCCAGGAGAGGTCTGCGCATGTAACTGTCCCAACAGTCATTATTATACATTATGTGGAAGTTATAGAGGAAGCTGACTCAATAAGAACATATTTTATGGCGTAAAAATATGTTTTATATTGAGACTGGTTTGTGGTGTGAATATTTGACATGACACTAGGCCTATGCGTCGCAATGACCACTAAATAATACGCTAAATCAACTTTTATGTGCTCTTAACAGTAATATAACGGTGTTCTTCTATTGTATTTCGATTGATTCAAGCAAAAGTGATCGTTTTGTCCAACATTTGAGGTTTTAGTGCCAAGAAAATGTTTTTACCTACTGCCTATCTCCTTCAAATGGCTTTTATATGCAGTTAAATCTGTAACAGTACGTTGACCTATCGTTAACAAAAAATGTGTTTCATTCTGCTATTTATTTACTGTAGCTCATATTTTTAACAATATTTCACACTTAGAATGACTTTGTTTGGGATTATCAGGCTTTAGTGTTACCGTATCATGATATCAGTTATCATCTCAACTTGATCAGTTGGGTTAAAATTAAGAAATAATGAACTTCATTTCTAAATACCAGAAGAAAAAAACATAGTATGTCTTTGTTAATGATTATCATTTAAGTTTTTTTCCCCACAGATGCAGATATCTTACATACACCACCAAACCGGCCACAATATGAGAATAATATGCATGTAAAAATCAGGATCTTATCACAATATTATGAGTCATTATACTGAACTGTTATCAAAACCAAGAGAGAAAAGGAACACTTCTGATATAAAATGATTGTATTTACTTTTTTCTTAGTAATATTTGTGTTAAGAAACTATTTATTCAGTCTTTACATTCAATTTCATGACTGTTATTTATCATAGTCCAAACTCACTACGTACAGTCTTCAAACTGACAATAACTTCATCTTACGTCATGTTCACACTGTAATTAATTCTTCCAAACAAGCTGTGAATTAAAACAGGTTAATTCTGTATTCTGACCAAAGAGAAAGTCACTGAACACGTATAGCATTACAAGACCGTTTTCTTTCTTTCTACATGAAATCTATTTTAATGCTTGGCTTCTTCTTAATAACCTGCACTTAATAGGCTCTCCAGATTTGGCAGTCTCTGTGAAGTGTTGGCAGAAAGAACAATATTAATATCATGCGTGAGCGAAAACAGCTATGGAGAATTACTAGGCCAATCAGCAGGCTCTATATGTCTGCATACATGAGCACATTTGGATGTATTTGGACACATGAGCACATTTAGTCCAGAAAGAAACAGAACACATGAAGTAGAAATGTACCGATACAATATAAAAGGTCAATAGAGCTGACACCACATTAGCTTTTATTACATGAAAGTATTTTACATACATGTAAGTGGACGGTCCGCTACCTGCTTCATAGAAATGTAACTGCTTTGCTTGCCACAGTTTGGCATTAACTTTTTTTTGCAGATTGCTCTCTCAACATTTATGCATTAATTTCACGTTCCATTTTAAGATTGTGCAGGCCGTGGGAAACAAAGCAAACACTGTAAAAATGTATTGAACTAAAATAGTGATATATTTTAGAATGTCTTGAGCAATATGTGAAATAGTATTGTGATTTTATCGTATCGCGACCAGTGGATTGTGTATTGTATCAAATTGTGACAGAGACCCTGCACCACAAAAAATCTAGATAAGTTTAAATGGCTTGAATTCAGGATATTAATCTTAATTTCAACAACTCTGAACTTGAATTTTCTTCATGGACCTAGATTATTTTACTTGTTTTAAGGTGTTTTGACTTGTTTCAGGTCATTTCTTCTTATTTCAAGCTAAATTGTTTGCCCAATGAGGTAATGAGGTATTTTTTACTTACCTCATTAACCAATACATTTTCTTATTTTAAGCTAAATTATCTTATATCCATATTCAAATGTCTTGAAATCAGTTAATGTCTAATAAGCAATTTTTCATTTTTCCAGTCAAAATAAGATTAATATTCTGAATTCAGGTCATTTTAAGCAAGGTTAGATATTGATTTTTTGCAGTGTGTAATTCCCAGCTCTACTAAATAATGGATAGTTAATTAAGCTAAATTAATGTCCAAAACTGCAGTTCTGGGGGGGTTCTTGTAGTGGTCACTATCTATCAATAATCGAGGAGCAGCAGTGAACGATAAGCCAGTTTAATATGTGCATAAGTTAAAAATGTCAGAAGACACGTTGCATCTGCTGTTGTTTTTGGAGCTGAATATTACGCATGTGCTAATTATATTGTGTCACATCTGTGCAGTGTGAAAGTGGCCTGCGAGCACCAGATTTTACATGATCTAACTTTGTCTGCTTTGTTTCTTTGTCACATGGTTCTCAGTGGCAGGATTTGTGCTCACACAGCTGGGAGTGCGACCGGGCCAGAGCACTTGGCTGGTGATCGCACTGATGTAGTCCGAAAATCAAGCAAGGACTGTGTAATATGTTTGGCAGCTGCTGTTCGCACTCTGCCAATGATAGGGAACAATAAACACAGACACACAGCGCTCCTCTGAGTCCAGCCACACTCTGAGAGGATATTTTACACCTGTACTCTGAGTAAAATGGACCAATCAGCATCAGGCATCTGCAGTGCAATGTCATTTTCTTCACTTTTACTTTTATTTATTTAAGGTGAGACACTACAGGTGAATAGGAAAAAATCTGATATCTTTTCAAGATATCAAATTGAAACTTCCCCTGTAGTTCACTCACATAAATGTGAGAAACAAATGTTTTACATTTTTTTCATCATATAATGTTTTTATGTAGAAATTGGGCATTTTAAGTGCAAAAACAGCCAAAATTGCTAATATTTGGGACATACAAATCTGAAAAATGGATAGAACCAAGTTTAAATGTTCATTTGTAACATATTAGTTACAAAAAATTGTACAGAGGGGATTTTGGATTTCTTATCTAGATTTTAAGTAAACTAGATTTGACTAGAATTTACCTGAAAATTCAAATTTCATCTCATTTTTTAACTTAAAACTTACATAAATCAGTTTTAGAAACAATAAATCCTTCTGTACGTTTTGTCAAAATCTTGTTGAGTTTAGGATTGTACAATTAGGTGTGTGTAGTAGCTACTTTAAGTGTTGATCTTTATGTCCCGAGGGGAGAAAAATGCATTTAAAGAAATCGTCGTTACAAAGAAATCTATGGATGAAATGGATTAAAATAAATAATAAATAATACATATTTAAAGGACAGATTGGATAAGTTTGTTGTTGTTTGTTTGTCTACATGAAAGCCTATATGTTGAGAGAGCAAACTGACCAAAAAACAGAAAAAAAAGGGTTTTTCCTGTGGTTTCTCGCCTTAAGATGAATGTTAAATAATTATTTTACATTAAATTGTGTGAATGAAAAGGAGCAGATAGAAGTATAAAACTTGTAATATTCCCCCGCTTTCACAAAGAAAAAAAAAAAAAAAAATGGTTTGAACATTTTTTTTCCAACAGCTGTCTGGTGCTAAATGACTCTCTGCCCTGAATGTTGTGATTCTACATGTGACGCCACAAGGTTGTCTTGTCTGTGTCCAGCTGTGGGAGAAGTTTGTTCCTTCATTCAGTGACAATAATGAATCGTGAATCTTGAATCTTGAATAGAGTTTGAGGTTTTGATTTTACCATCTAGACTGTTCCATAGGCTGATAATTTTGACTGAAATACATTTTTCATTCATTGTTGTTGTTGTTGTTATTATTACTTTTATGCAATCCCATTATCCATTATAAACAAAATGATATAAACAGTAACAAAAACAGCAACATTTTCCATCCACATAAGTTTCACAGCAGAAGAGATGAATGAACGCTCGAATTGATTTTTGATTCGGGTCATATGGGGGAAGAGAGAGAAAATAAAACATACAAACAACCATGACAACAAAGGTAACATAAGACAAAATAATGTCTTATGTGCCATGCATTTAAGTGAAACAACCACTTCTCTCTCTCCTTGTGCGTCCCAAAAGGGAGCGGGAGGAAGTTGAAACTTATTTATCCACACCCCTTTTCTACAACACAATAAAACTGACTTTAATCTTTGACACCGTGCCATGTTCAATATTGCAAATGTGCAGAGTTTGAAATGGATTTTATCTTAGGGCTTTTCTTTCTGCAGTCCTCACAGCCAGCCAGTTCAGTCCAGAAAGTGACTCATTGATTTGACCTATATGATGATATTATTTGCTTCAAAACTTCAAAAATATGTCCCTTCTATTAAATAAAACATAACAACATACAGGCCTTATAAGAACTTGAGATTTTTCTAAACGGACACACATAAGATGCACTAAAGAGATCCACATTGATAGTCTTGATAACTAAAACAAAATTAAAATGCAGTACAATACTAATTTCCTGAACATAAACAATACAGAATTAACAATTTAAAACAAAATCACGTCAAATTTCCTCCACCAAAGTCTGAACTCTACTCCAAATCTACTTTAGTCATACAGTATCATTGATGAGTAGAAATAACTTAGTCTCGATCTCAATTAAAATTCAATTAAATGCACAGCCCTTTTGGCAAAATATATAATTGCTGAAGTCTAAATATAGTCTGCATATATATATTGCTGCTGCTTACTGCCATTTAAAAGCCCCCGATTTCTTTTAGCAGTTTTCATCATTCTCGCTTAAGAGGACAAAGGCAAACAGAGAATGTTGTTAGAACAAATTATAGCAATTATCTCAGAAAGGAGCTTAATACCAGCTAATGATTCAATCCTGCTAAAAGCTACACAATCCTTCAGCACTGCACATAGAACTCACAGCACAATTCGACTGTGACAAGCTGTAAGAATAGCTTGTTTAAGAGCTGAACACATCTAAAGACAGGCGGAATCTGCTGTTTTTCCCACACCCCAGACACTGACGGTCGTGTGTGCGTGAGGATTTCTTATTGCGAGATGTAATTTTGTAAACACACAAGGGTTTGATGTGGCTGTTGTCATCTCCTCGTTCCTTCAGATTTATTCAGCTAAGATTAATTGTACCTGCGTCTGGGAGTGAAGATCCCATCGAGCGTGTAATCTTGTGTTATCAAAATGTATTCGGGGTAATTTGCACAGTAAACACTTAGGCATTATTCATTAGAGGCTTTATAAAGGAGGGCTTTCATCTCAGCCTGCAAATCAATATGAGAAATGTGAAGATGGGGATGTGGTTCAGTTTATGAAAACACAAATGACTCAACCCAAAGGAATACACTTTCAGATTGGCTGTGAAATAGGCACACATGTAACGCTGTGCTGGAGTGACAATGTTAATTAAAAACACAAAAAATCATTCAGAAAGGCTGCACAAAAATACAGTTGGGATTTAGTGCAATTTATGTTTTCAAATCAAGACTTAGTTCACAGTGCAATACATACATTTCAGAATGGTTGCTGGTAGAGGTCTAAACTAAAGGTGTACGCAAGTTTTAATTCATATAATAACATAATATTTTGCTGTTTGCAGAAGATATTTTATTACATGAAAATTTACAGCTATTTTGCGATTTCAATTTGTTTGCGATTGTTTGTGAGGCCCAACCATTTAGTATTATTAATGTAACAAGTGTGACTTTTATTTAATTTTTGGCCGCATCTTAGTTACGTTTTAATCGCTTTTAGTCACATTTTTGGTGCTTTTTGTCACATTTTTGTTACTTTTAATCATGTTTTTGGTGTTTTTAGTCAGGCTTTTGGTTAAATTGCTTTTGTTGAATTTTTGTCGCTTGTTTCAGAAGACGTTTTAACAAATCTAAACTACAGGGTTAGTAGGTTTTATGCAGAATAAAACTGCATTTTGTTGTTTGTGGAGGAAATGATTGCGCTTCAAACACTGCACCCATTCAAATAGCAATTTCGATTTAGAGTAATTGTGCAGCCCTACTGTCCACAATGTCTGGTTACTGTAAGATCAGATGACAATCAAATGCATTTATGGTATACCCAGTTTTGTCTTCAACAACTGTACACTAATTAAAAACCTTGTTAAAATCATGGGGCATGATGACTGTTAATTTGTGACCAGATTCAAAATAGCTGTGAAAACACCTTACCTTGACCTACTTATATAAAATAAATATAAAATAATAATAAAGTCACCAAACTTTTTACTAATTACTGTTTGAATGTTATTCTACTTCTATAAACAGCCAAACACCCACCACACCATCCTCCTTTCACGTCTAATTTTTACTCTCTCTCGCTCTGAGAGTGTTAAACATGGAACAGGGCATGAAGAGACAAGGCACTCACGCCTGTCATCTTCATGCCCTGTTCCATGTTTAACACTTGTCAAAATTCTGTGAAGATACACCTCATGACACTTCTGTGTATAATATATATTAATTATATATCTTAATTTAGAAACACAGAACCATTAGCAATTTCTGTGTAATTACGCTACAATGAATTCACATTATGTTGAGTTCTTTATGCAAAAATGAATGAAATGAATCAGATGGTTAGTCACTGCTTGTCGCACTTTGCCTGGGATCCAGAATACACACTGAGTGAGTCTGATCACTCCGCCCTCCAAAAGACAATTCCAAAACGTATCGTGCAATCAGATGCATTTATTTCTGTGAAGCGTGTGAAACAAAAGAGTTCATTGGTCATCTATGTTTTAGAAATAAATCAAACTTCTCTCACCTCAGATGAACAGTTTTGTGCTGCACTCTTTGATTTAATTTTTGATTTTTGATTTGATTCCGCATATATTTGCAATATTTTTCCGTCCCTGCGATTTTTATGCCTTTCTTTTTACCTTGTAAAGCAGCCATGTTTGTTTTGATACGGATGGACCATGCATGTCCCTGATTCGCTAACATGCCTGTCAATCACGCCCATCTGAAAGTGGAGAATACAGGGTGATCAGACTGACATTGATCTGTGTGGAAATACACAAAGATATCATTCTGGATTTTCCTGGCAACGTCGCACTGTGGTCCAACCTGACCAGCGTGTTTTCAGTGAACCAGAGCACACGGAGTAAACCATCACAGACGCAGGGAGAACATTCAAACTCCACACAGAAAGGCCCTGTCTGGAAAAAGTCTATTGGGTGGGTGAAATGGATGTCATATATCGATGGTAATAAAACAAAGCTGCAAGCGAAAAAACTGAACAAAAAGTATGTAAAAGTGTCACTTTTGTAGTTAATGTTACAATTTATGTGATGCTAAACTTCACGCAATGACACTGACAATTACAGGAACATTTTAGATTATTACTCATACATTGTCATAATACAATTACAAGTAGAAGAAAAAACACCACCATACAATAGAATTCAATTTAGTTAACATGCTAATTCCATCCTGTTACCTGCTGTAAAATAAAACAAAGCACCAACAAAAAGATAAAACTGTGTCCTGAAATATTGTACATCAGGGAATTTGCAATAGACAAATGTCTTATAATTATTTAAAGTCACAGGCGTGATTCTGTATCATATGCCGCGGGGACTTGCTGTTCTCAGAGACGCATTGGAAAGGCATTAGAAACACCAGTCAATTACGATGGCCGATGAATAGATTTTCCAGTCAAGCGTGGTTAAGCTCAACATAAACTAATGGAGAGTCTTTAAATGAGCTTGACCCGCATATGATTTTAATTAGCTTTCCTGCCCTAAAGGCTTCCATTAACTGTTTAAAAAATCGATAGGAGAGGTATTGATGCGGCAAGCGGGGTCTAAACGATGTCCTAACACAGCAGTGATTCACCACAGATGGAGAGATAGACCCCAAAAGAGGAGGAACAGACAATAAAAGGAGTTTCTTGTTCACAGCCGTGATATTGATGCGTCTTTTTGCGAAGTGTCGCAGAGAAAGGGAATAGAAGAGAGCTTTGAGGGAGACAATAATAAACAGAACTGCAACTCTTTGAGCTAGGAGTAGTGCATTTTACAAATTTGTTTAAATGATTTTAAGAGTGGGGATTAAGTCATTGCAGTAGAATGAAAATTAGAGATATGTCTTGACAGAAATAGGACCAAATTTAGACTCCTATGAAATAAAACATGGCTGCTGATGTATCTTTTTTCAATAGCTAAATAATTTGTCTCTCTTCTACTTCTTCAAATCGTACATTTTGGTAAGACAGTTAGTAAGACCTTTATTCTAACATTTTATTTTAGTTGGCAAAAGAAGCAAATCGTGTCAATGTCTGCAGTCATTGTTTTCAGGTAATGCAAAATCATAGTTAGATTCTATTCTCATCAATCAAATTCAACAGTAAAGAACAATTGCGTGCCAAATAATGACGTTTTGTTGAGCACATGTGTAGCTGTGTCCAAGTTAACACCCTGGGGCAGGTTCCATTATCCTTCATCGACTCTGGGGGTCGCTCCACAGGCCCACGGGTCAAAGCTCCTGCTGTCGAAAGTTCACATGATGACATTCAACAACTGCTGCAATTAGGAAGACGTAGTAATAAATCAATAGACAATCAAAGATGTTTTAAGTTCCGTCAATATAATATCTCTCCAAAAGTGAACCTCAACTGAAATGAACCTACCGTTTGCCAAGAAGAATGCAAAGTGATTGATTATCGCTTTACTGCAATAATGATACCAGCACCAAACCATAATTCTTTTCTGATTAGAAGTAAATGTCTTGACCAAGTAAGCGACTATTATCAATAGAGAAACAAAACGAAAGCTAGCCATTTTAGCATCGTGAGCGACAGTTTTAGTGAACATGCTTTGATTTGAAAAATGCTATGAATGATTTATTGACTTTAAACAGGAGATCTCTGTGTATCTACATCAGATCTATATTAGAGCACTTTGAACGCTCAAAGGGAGATAACCTCACAAACAGGATTGATGAAACAAGTGTGAATGGAGTTCAGTACAACTCCAGGTAAGTTCTTGAAGGGGGATGTGGGGAAGCTGGTCCGAAGTGAACACAGTAGGAGGTAGACTCGAACAAAGTCTCGCACCAGATGAGGTTTATTAAAAGGACTTTGGTTGTGAAATGTAAACTTTACGTAATTTAAATTAAAACAACAACCACATGCACACATCTACACTGAAATCCCCCTGAATGTGCTTAAGTCTACACTGTTTAAATAACCATCCCTCCTGGCCCATGACCTCACAAGAGATAAATAAAGTAAATTCAAAATTAAAATGTGTTTGGTGATAATTTAATTTAAATAACAAAACAGAACCAGGTTTAAGTTTAACTGTACGGTTGAATACGGCAAATGACAATACATTTACAAATGCATGACATTAAAGGTGAGTTATGGGACAAAGAAACCCACTTTGTCACAGGGGAACAGTGTTAAAACGTGGTTAAAAGCTCTAAAAAGTCAATTTAGCATAATATGTATCTGTATGTGTGTGCAGATTAATTTTCACAGCAGACGAGTGGATCGATGCTTCTCTGGTGTCTGTGCATTCACTGTGGAGATATGGATCCAGGAAGCACAAGTTAATACGTGTTTCGAACTCGCACTGTTTGTGATAATTATGAGCCATTGGAGCATGAGACGTTCTGTGATATTAAGGGGAAATAGCTGCACTGCTTGAAGCCAGATGCAATTTTGTAAAAAGGACTTTTAGAGACACTTTAAAAGATTCTTTGCAGCCATTTGAGAGATACTTCAGTAATGGTGAGAAAGGGAGAAAATGTGAATTGATTGTCACTGTCACAATGAGAAGTTCGAGCGTTGGTGTTATCGTCTGTCTATTTGTCTATTTTTAATATTAGTTGCAAAGGCGTGGAAGAGGAGCTTTTAACTGTGTAACACTCAACGCTTGGATGTGACAGAGAAGAGCGTGCAATGAAAAGCAAATTAGTCTTTTGTTTTTGTAGTGACCAGATGGCAGCAGTGACTGAAAACATAGATTCAAGTGGTGCAAGTGACTACATTTTTATTATACTTTTTTAATACTTTCTGACTAAATTTGACACATTTTTGAAACCTTAAAAGGAGTCAAGTTATTTCTGGATCTCAGTGTGAAGTCACTGGCAGTTTTGAATGTACTTCAGCATCAGAACGTAACGGTTATAAATCATAGTAGCAGTGTAGTAGTAATACTCCACCCTTACTTGAGCTATATCTGTATATAATGTACTGTTTTCTATTTCTCAATATTTTACGCCTTTAAGTGCACTTAAACATACTTTTGGTCAGATTGGGATTTGTATTTCACATGTTCAAACTTAAAACAATGTCTAACTGGAAACATATCCACAAACTCAACCTCTGTTTCCATTTAGGTATTTAGGTGTTGGGAATGAATGAGTGAACGAAGCCCTTGGGCAATATGAATCATTGTGAACACATTTCAACTAAAGACATCCTCAGAACGTGTTCAGTGATGGTGTATTAACTTTAAAACTGCGCTGGAGAATACCAGATTTTCCAGACCTCTGATGCAACAATACGGGAAAAATTCAAATTGTGATTTTGAGTGTGTGTTTTTGAGCACTCAAATAAGAGAACCTTGTAAAGAGGATTAATGAAAAAAGCGTGAATACAACTAAACACAAAACTAAGTACAATGATCATGTTTTTGTTGAAGGAACAATAATGTGACATGGTTAAAAGCTCAAAAAAGTTAATTTTGCTTGGTATTTCTTTAAAGCTTAAATTAATTCACGCAAACACCACATACACAGGCAATATGAGTGAAGTGTCTTGCCTGGCAAACTGAGTATGTAGACGATTGCCACTGTGCCACCAGCACACACTGGTACACACTTTAAAGTTTATATGACAGGTTAGACCACACATTTCACTAAAATGTAGTGAACATGATTATATTTAAGATGCTACAAAACATTTTGCCCATTTGTGCCCAGTTTGATGTTTTTTGTGAAGTTGCACTTCCTGATTGGATGTGGGAAGCTAATATGACATAGGTAGAGGTAATTCCACAACTGTTACCTAGCAACCGTACTGTAAAAAAGGGCCAAAATCCATAGAAATGACCCAATAGTTATGATCTGATAAATAATAATACTTGATAACAGCTTTACTTTGTTGAATGTCTGTTGTGTGTAAATTGTCTCTGTATTCACAGAGGCACGTCGGTTTTTGATGACATGTGTAGAGGGATTCTGTTTTAGAACTCAGCACTACTTCTGTGATTTTACTTTCTTACCCCCCCCCCCCCCCCGAAATTTCTTCACAAACTGCAACTTCACTGATGTAAAACTATGACAAATATTTACCACAGGTGCTCTCTCACCAAACTATGCAATCATTTGAAACTCATCAGAACCTGTCATATGAACTTTAAAGGAGGCTACAGACACAAAGTTTACTTCTTGGACTGAACCGCCTCTGTACACAGACTATGCTAATATCTGAACACTCTGGAAAGTAGATCATACAGTACTTTGCATATCACCTGCTCGTCCCGTACTCCCTCCTCTGTACTTCTGCATACAATAAACACACCTTTATCCCTCTCCTTCAATCTCCATATAAAGTACCACAATTTGCCTCCTGTTTGTCTTACACGCCTCTCCCTCCCCACTGCGTAGACACCCGCTTCTTTTTTTTTTCATAAGAATATTGTTGCTGCTTACTGTCTCCGGGAGGAAAAATGATTGTGACCCCCGTGACACTAAATAGCTGTCAACTGGATCTAAACTGGGACGTTTCGCGGCTCTCCCCCCAGTACACCTGCAGTCGCACCCCCCGCTGAGGTGGCTGTCTTTGGGCTTGACAGAAGAGAAATGCTCCTTACAACATCCAGGGCCAAACCCAGATGGTGCAACCGGAGTCTCCCCAAACATTTATCATGTCTATCTGCCGGGTACAGGGAGTTAACAGGTAATTAAAATCATCAGTCACACAACAAAAGGAGGCGTCAGAGTGGAGGGGCAGAGGGACACGGAGAAAAAGAGGATTTGGGGTTAGTTGGGAGAGTTTTTGTATTTGCAGGGAGGAGACAAGGGTTGTGTACAGGACAATCAATGTTCCTTTGTGTGGTTTAAACTAAAGCGGTAAAGGTAAATTTAAGAAAACAGAAAACATTCACAAAATGCCAACAATATGGAAAAGTGGGGAGTCCAGAAACATGATATATTTTGTATGAACTACTTGACTTTAGATACATATGATGCAGAATCAATATTAATTGCAACAGGGTTTCCTCAGCAGTAGTTCACCTAATGTCCTGTATTGTCCTGCAAATGAGGGTCGAGTGCTCACCTCCTACCTCCGCTCTCATCCCTGTACTTAGTTGTGATTATCTGAAAAAACTCTAAGGAATAGATGTGGTTCTAAAATGTCACGTAGTCTGTTTAAAATAAATAAATAAATAAAACAAGATAAGATAAAAGAAACGTAAATGACAATCCACTGCTTGTGGTGAAATGTCATTAAGAGGTGGGGCTCATCAATTCTGCAATTTTGACTAGGAAGTTAAACAACCGTTTCTTCTTCTTCTACTACTACTACTACTACTACTACTACTCCTACTCCTACTCCTACTCCTACTCCTACTCCTACTCCTACTCCTACTCCTACTCCTACTCCTACTCCTACTACTACTACTACTACTACTACTACTACTACTACTACTACTACTACTACTACTACTACTACTACTACTACTGTTTTAGATCATTATTGCAGTTGGAAATGAGCAAAAATGAATATCAATTTATGTTGCAGTTCAATACGAAGTACTTGGGAAAAAAGCATAATATGTCTATACATGTTTATATTATTTACATTTCTGACATTTCTGTCAGAGTGTAAGTGTAAACGATTTGTATGAATCAATTGGCCTCTCATGACAATTAAAATATTGACTAATTGTTCAGCAAATAATAGTTGGAACAATATTTTTGAGGCTATATAATAAGGGTTAGAAACAGTAGCAGAATGAAACACTTATTTATAACAATATTCTACATTTAGGGGTTATCCTGCTTTTAAGTTGTTATATCATTGGTATAAAGTAGTCGTAGTAGTAATCGTGATATTTTTCTACAGCAATGCGTCGCCCTTCAAAATTTGTTTCTATGACAGGTCTACGAATCAAATCAAACTATTGCAAAGTCTGAAACGAGGTTCAATGTTTGTGCTGGTGTGCATTATCCATTCACTTCCCAAAGTTGTACGTTTCCTCTGTATAAAAACTGCATTGATTGACGCTGACAAAACTATGACAATTTATTATATTTACCTTTGCTGTAGATGACAGAGAGCTGAAGTGTATAGGGCTTTTGTTTCTTTTTATTCTGAAATGCTTAATGTCCATCCGAGCCATTATGTTTGCTTGAAAAATCAGATTTATGAAATAAAATGGTGGAAAAAAATGTGAATACGACAAAATAAACACAAATTTGAGAAAATGTTGTTCCTGGAATGAAAATCCATACAAAATGTGTCATGTTTTAGTATGACAGTGATGTGTTCTGCTCGTTTGCGCCTGACATCTGACACTGCCACTCTCCCCTCTCTCCTCACCCTCTTGTCCACAGTAATGGGGACGTGGACGAGCAGTGACGTGTGCAAAGGGCCACTAAAACCAGCCCTTAGACTGGCCCGGCACAATCAATACTCATTTAACCTGCGCCTCTCATCTCCCCAAAAGTAATTAATGAGCAGAGCGGAAGTGTGTGTCTGTGACAGCTGATTTCCCCTGGTTCTGTCCTTAGACCTTGTCGGCTCCTGCTCCTCTTTAAGTGCTTCATTATGGTTCAAATCGAGCTTTAGTCGAACCAAAGTGAGTCCGAAATTGCAAACCAGTCTGAACATTCATTAACCAGGAAGAAACTTAAAAGCTTCTATTTCTAATCTGTTCCTTGTCATTACGTTATACTCATCACTATTCAGAATTCATCATTTATATGCAAGCACCTCTCTGACAATATACAGTGATCCCTCGCTGTATCGCGCTTCATCTTTCACGGCTTCGCTGCTTCACGGATTTTTTTTACAGTGCGGATATTTTTACAGTGCATCCACTGAACTTCAGCGCACGGCACAAGAACGGGACCCTTTGATGAGTCGTTCATTGCAGTTCTCAAATATAATCGAAGGTGGCATATCCGTTTATAAAAAGAGCGCCAACAACTACCCATAACAATGTTCTTCTCTCTGAGAAAGACTCCGAGACTGCGCCTTCAGTAGAAACAGACGCTACAGGGGGCGGAGTCAGGACGAAGAGGCACAGACTGTGAAATACGCGAGTGACAATGTTTCCAACCTTGTATTACTATATTAAAATTATTGTTTTAAACAAATTTTGGGCTTTAAAACAGGTTTTGATTTTTGGTTTCATTCCATAGTTCAGTATTGCATTGTAAAATAATAAAAAATAAAGCTGTGACTACTTCACGAATTTCACTTTTCGCGTGTTATTTTTGGAACGCAACTCCCGCGATAAACGAGGGATCACTGTACAGCATTTAACACATTTCAACTTGACCCGTTACATAAACAGTTAAATACAATGCATGTGATGTCACGTCTACTTTTTATAACAGCACAAGAGAGAACAATAGCAACATCTTTTTCTAATCACAGATTTATTGTCCTGTCAAAGCAGCAAAGGGATTATAAAAAAAATGCAAGGAATTTTTATTGTTGAAATTGAAATTTTATTGTTATTATTGTGTTAATGTTATTGTAAACTAAAGGTGCAATCACACTTCCTAAATTTAGACTTTGTTTTTGTCCTGTTCTAGTCCAGGTTTCATTTTGGGTTTAGGTTTAGTCCCAGTTTGAATGTGGTAAATGTGAAAGTATGAACACACCCTGAAACTAAACATGCGTTTGAATGTTTATTTTCTTTTTCCTATTTTGCATTCCTTCTCCATAGCCACAGTACAAACTACTTCAAAAAACTATAACTATTAGCTGAATAGAAGTTAGAAGTGCGTCTATACTTTTCTTACAAGCACACAATGGGGTGCACTATAGCACGTACAGAACACTTTGTAAACAAAAAAAAAAAGAAAGAGAAATCATTATTTCTTTTAAACCTTTATTCTGGGAAATAACTCTTACATTTACCATTAATGTCTATAAATGTTCAAGACTTCAGTACTTCACAAGTTCACAAAGGTGAAGTGATTGCAGTCACATATATATATATATATATATATATATATATATATATATATATATTTTTTTTTTTTTTCTTCAATTTGTTTTAATCCAGTGCAGGCTTATTATAAAAGCAGTTCTTAAAAATGTAAAAATGTATATCTTGTCTACTTTAAAATTACTTGAATTTATAATTTGTATCTGGATTTAAGTAGTTTTGACTCAGTGAGGTTTAATTGCTTATGTGATGAAGAAGATTTCACTAGTTTCAAGGTAATTCTGACTGATCATGCAATAATTTGTCTTAAAATAAAGAAAATAAATTGCCAGTTGGGTAAGTAAAATCATCTTAACGCATTGGCAGATAATTTGGCTTGAATAATAATAAAAAGAAGTTGAAATGGTTTGAACCAAGTAAAATAATCTGGTACCACCAAATAAAGAGTCTTAACTAATATTAGCCAATCATGAAATTACTTCAAATAACATATCCGGAAATCAAGACATTATTTATTTATCATTATTATTTTATCATTATTTGCTGTGTAGGGTCAAAATAAGGCCGCTGTTTGCTGTCTGAATCTAATAATAAAGGGTTTTTGTCAACCGCAAGCCAGAAAGAAATGCTGATGCAGGGTATAGTTGTTGTTAGCAGTTGTGTGATGCCCAAACTCCACTTTGGCCACTGAAAGTCATGAAAAGCGCTCATAAACTCATCGCGGTGAATAATGAGGATGCTGAGAATGCATTAAAAAAGTGAGGAATGACTTTGGCCGACTGTTAAACTTTCAAATATACGTTCTGTTTTTCACATTTTTTACACAACGAAAATCAGGTGCCACCCCTTTAAGTGTAATATAAATACCCTCATATAACTCACCCAGAAGAGTCACAGCGGCCGTCTCACAGCAGGGTTCATGGCACTACTTTGGGTTCCTATAGCGCAGGGTCTAATAGAGCCGTCTGCATGTAACCTGCTTCAAAGTCAGACCAGAGCCCACTCACTCTCCTCTCTGCGTGAACCGATCAGGGCCAATTATCTCATGTATATGTGCTTCTGACGCTAATGCACTCAGGTGAACGGCGCAGAGGTGAAGCAATGAACCGCTGACGTGGACGCCGTTTTCACAAAGAGAATTAAAGATCTCAATAACCTCTACATTAATAATTTACACAGTGGTTATATGTATTTAAGTAATTTTGTCTTGGCAATGAGTGCAATAATAACATAAATACTATATATTTTGTATTATGTTGGTGCCCTATATATCCTTACAGATTAGCTGGACTTTAATGCCTTCAGACAATAGAACAAAAGAAACTATAATGAAGATAAATAGGATCTTTCTATGTAGTGCTTTTTATATGGTATTTACTCAGTCCCCAACAGTTATTCACAGCCAGACACTGCTGCATTAGATTATAATGAGCATGACCTTTTGTGTATAAAATATTGCATATCATTAGTGGCAGTATAAAAAGCTGTATTTTGTTGTCCTGAGGTGAACAATTTGTTGTTGTAATAAATGAGTCTGTCATGTCCCAAAGTAGTGTCCTTTAATGTAACCTGTAATGTAAATCAAGCCTAAATATTTACTTGATTATTTATTGTTTGTACATGGTGCATGATTACATTTGTGACAGGTTCAATTATATGAACTTTGGCCTTTACCCTTTCATCTAAAACATGTTTCCAATTATTTTTAATGCTTGTACGTTGAAGATTTAAAAAAATGTAATAGATGTATACATGTCATTAGGGTAATAAGCTGTGGAGACATGCCTCGAGCGCTGCACTGCTCCAGAGGCACTGAAGGGTGGGTGAAATGCAGAGGACAGATTTTGCAAGACAATAAAGTAACCTTAAATAATGCTAGTCGATATTATCCCTCCCTGAGGCGGGTTGTTATGTGTCTTGCTCAGAGCAAGACACAGAACAACAGCATTATCAATGGCAGCTGGGACTGAACCGCCAACCTGTGGGCCAGAGAGTCCAACCACTCAAACAGCTACGTTTTTATGTCAGGAGCGGGATTTGAACACCAACTTTCGGACTTTCACCTGAAAGTCATATTCAGTCTGATGGAAAAGGTTTGAGCGGCTAGAATTTACACTCTCTTAAGATCAAGTTAGTCATGCCCAAAGGGAGGAGTAACAACAAACTGTCCTTGTTTATCTGACAATTTCACTCTCACATCTTGAGTTCCATAAGAATTAAAACGACTTACGGATGGAAGCTGAACATTTTGATTGCTAAAACGGTGTCCAGATAGCTACCTTTGAAAACTTTTCTACCTTAAATAGAGCTATTATGTTTTATTGGAATTCAAATAACATTTGTCAGTCTTTTTTTTTTTCTTAAACTTGTATTGATGTATTCATATTGAACGTATTAAACCAAATGTCTATACGATCTTGCACAGAGCGGAGAGGCTGTCCATGGTGTAAAGGTCCACTGGATATTCGCGCCGACGCAGCTGTCATTGTGAATACTTTGACTGAGTGAGCCGAACGCAATCCCATTTAAATGAACTGAAGTGACAAAGCCATTGGCAGCAGATTTATCGAAGTTTCTCAAGACAACGGCACACGCTTTTCTTTGCAGCAAATTCAGCCTGAAGATTGAAGAGGGCTTTAGGTGGGCGCTGAAAGAAAGGAAACTTCACAGAACATCCATCAGGATCGTGGAACAATGAATCCAATCAGTCCGTATTAATGAGCCGGCGCTTAAAATAGTTCCCGTTGTGAGGTGAAGCCGAGGGGAATGATCTTTGCAGGGGGGATAGGCGCTTCCTGATAAAAGTCTGAGCATAAATCATTTTGCGGGAGGTAGAAATAGGTAATCTTTTTTAGCTTCAAACTCACCTGCCTCCAAGTACAGCTGAATAGGGATCCAGGGAAGAGCTATTCTTGAGGCTGACTGGTGAATGGGTAACTTACAGTGTGTGCCGGTGCGCTGGCTGAAGATACAAGGACCACATGGAGTAATCACAGAGTGTGGCAGGAAACACGCAGGCACATGGGAACTTCACATTGAGCCAAAAGTCCACGGCAAACTACAGGGAAGTTTGGATAGCCTGGGATATATTCTGTTGAACATCCCAGTTAAGATCAGGTTTCAGTATCTTGATTTTGTTTGTGTCCATGTAAACACAGTACGCTGATTTTAGTGTCCTGGATGTGACAGTGTCCTGGTTGTGAGAAACTGGGATACTCTCACCGATAATATCCCGAACAAACTTTTACCAGGGTCATTTTATCACCATAAAACAATGCAGTCGTCTACAGGACATTACAGCCAACTTGTAACAGCAAACTTCTGACAGTTGGCGGTTTTGCTCTCGGAATACAGTACAGATGCTGTGGAACTCGCACACATTTTTCCACGGTTAAAAATGCCTTTTACTGATGTGATATCGCTCTATAGTCGGATGTTATTTGAAGGTATCTTGTCCATGCTAAAACACATGCTAAAAAGCCATAAGTATGCAAAGCTGCTGACATGTTTAGCTCCAAGCCATATCTGTGCCATAATTGCAAAAGTTACCACTTCAGGGAGATAAGTATCCTGGTTTCTCTGAGCGCATGCAAACTTATTATCCAGATTTCTGTAAAAAACGGCATACTGCTCACCATACTGTTATTTGAGCGCATGTAAACACACTCACTTATGCTTTAATTGGTATTTAGTAATAAACTATTACACATGTACATCACAGTTTTACATTTTGATCAGTTAAAACCACAATATATATTCAAAGTGACTTAGTAGAAGCGGGTCTTGCATGTCTCTACATTGCTTCTTTGTGTGCGTTGTAACACTGAAATTTCAGTGTTTAAGTGTTTTTATTGAAATTTTCTAAGAATGGCAAGAAACTACAGAGCTGTGGGCAAAAAACGTCTGAGCTCTGACCCCTTAAACGCAGGACAATACAGGACTACTCACACATGCTCGAATCAATAAAATACAACTCTGAGTAAAGTAATGACGAGAGACAACTATAATAATATGGTTAAAAGTCGATAAGTCAAAAAGTCTAACCAATAGACTGTTAAAAACTGTGTACCACATTGCTTTTTGTTGTTTAATCCTTACATATAACTTATCAAAATTCCCCAAAGTTTGCGTGTCATTAACTCAAAGCACCAACTCCAGCAGGATCAGAACATTAGAGAGACTTTCATAATACATTAATGGTGTCTAAGCTAAAACACAGATTCAATATCCAATCAATAAGTCCAGCTTTCTAAGAACCCTTATTATCAGTCTCCATCTGTCAAAAGTAATGTATGTATTACGTGTCTTTATGGTAGATCAGTGCAGTCTATAATGCCAGCCAAAACAGACGTGTGAAAGCATATGATGACACTGGCAAAGAGCTATAAGAACGGAGACAGTAATGTTTATTTATAAGAGGAATATGACTCAAAATGAATCTGACGAGCAATGCCCAAACTGTATTTTCTTGAGTGTAACCGAAGAATGCCTTAAACTGTTGAAGTAGTTTCATGTTCTGGAGCTTGAGTGGGCATTGACACAATATATTAGCCTTGTGAGAGGTGCTAACAAATGCTCAATGTCACAGAAAAGAACAGCTTTAAGGCAGTTAAGCTGTTAGAGTAGTTTCAGTAGAAGTTTGTCTGACTTTGCCCTGTCTGTCGTCCATATTAATCGCCTGTACATTTGTATGCTACAGGCCCGATGCAAACAGACAGATACAAGGCCAGAGAGGTCCACAGTCTTCTCCTGAGCCCAGCTGCGCCAGCGTGGCCTCTCTCACCTCATATTCAATTGTACCGCGGATGGTGTACATTATTATATATCTTCCTTAAATGGCTTAATACATCTTAGCCTCTTTCTTAAATACAAGCAAGGACTGGGGCAATGTTTCTTGTGCAGAATCTGACCTTTTCGCTTCTGTTTGTTTGCACACAGAGCTGTTGTTTTTCTTTACAGCCATAATGAATCCATCCTGCTTTGACTCTCATCACAAAACGGGCAATGAATAAAGCAACGGTGGCATTGAAACATTAAAATGAAGTCTTGTGCCCATTTCATTTCACATACCCTTTAGTTCAAGTGTAAATGCTCTATTCAATTTAGACAACCCGCACGTTTTCACGGATTTTAATGCTCAAAATTACCTTACAAAACGTGCATCCTTATGGTGATGGACTCGCCCCTCCACAGATGTGACCTGTAAATTGGCCTGGTGGTCGGTACATGCAGAGACATTCAGAGATGCAAAAGTCTATCTCTGTCCACTGCTCAGACTCGATCACTTGGCAAGCTGACGCAAACCTAAGTTACGTCAAATTGAGCGCATACTAATGAATCCCCATATTCAAGAATGTTCAATTCAGTTTATTTTTGTAGTGCTCAAAATCACAACAGCAGTCACCCCAATGGCCGACATGTAGAAAAGCAGTTTAAATAAACAAATGAAACTATGCAAAACACGATAAGAAATCTTAACCTAAAGTGAGTTAGTTGTTTAGCTCAGATGCCAGTTTTACATGCTAATTATTATCTAAAATAAATAAATAAACACTCAATGACTTGACGATGACTTTTAATGAGGCTTCGACTTCGCTTAAATGTGGTTGATGGATTGGTACCAGCTGAAACTCTCTTGATTATTCTGATATTTTGCATTTTTGCAGGCTCATGCTGATAGAAAACATACAGGGGACTGGCTCCGAAGTCCTTCAGATCTTACTAGTTGAGTTGCTAAGTGACCCATAGCATGAGCAACGGACACCAACAATAAATAGAGTTTATTGCTACAGAACAATCAACCAAAGATTACATTCACTCAAAAAAAATTATCAAGTATACCTCTAAAATGTCCAATTAGTAACAAAATCCAGTAAAGCAAATACAGTAACTAGAAATGTGGGGAAAAAAACAGGGATCAGGGTGTATCCCACCTAAGGCCCAAAGGCTCCAGTCCCCCCCTAATGAGAACAAACAAGTTGACCAAGTATGAATGAACAAATGTGAGATCATACCATTAGCATAAGCAATCTCTTACCACCTGGCTAAAATGTCTACCCAGCATTTGTATATTTGTACCCGTGGACAGTTCAGTTCACAGAGGTCATCGCTGAGGTAAAGATCTGTGTGCAGTTGGTGGCAGCAGGTCAGGGGCACAAACAAAGACAGTTGCCCCGGGGCAGGATAAGTGGAGTCCAGCAGATGCCCCAGGACGCCGAGGTCCCAAAGGAAAAACCTGCAAACCAAATCTGCCAACCACACAGTCAGAGCAGCACCTGGCAACTTCTCCATGGCAGCTGCATCCATCCATTATTGAGGGTCTACGCAATTAACACTACATTTTAATTATACTGTGTGTGCTAAATGACAACATAAACTACTCACTGGGAACCTGTTCAAACTATTATACATATGTTGTCAACAACTGTTAGTGCTCTGAGCAGCTGACAATACAAAGGATATATTACACAATTATTTGAGGGCATAGTTTTAAAGGAGACATTCCATACTGAACTATACATACATCATGATTTTACATTTTCAAACTGCAATATTGATCTAAAATGTGTCCATTGACTCCTTGTTTAAAACTGCAGTCTAAATATTTCAAATGATCACAACTAAATACAGGGATAGGGGTGGCTGATTTCAGGGAAAAAACAGGATTACTCAAACATGCCTGAATCAATAAAAATACAACTTTAAGTAACAATTGATAAATGAAGCACCTTTGTAACAAGTTTAAAAACTCATTAAAGAAGATTTAGCTTATTATGTCCCCTGTAATAATCTAATGGGAGAATCATATATAAAACGATACAACCCATAATTCTGTCCAGGTATATCCCTTTTTGAATCAGTTAAATCTAGTTATTATTAATATTCTTTTTTTTTTTTTTTTTTAATCAAAACATACTTTAAAACAAAACATGACACGTCATGTTTTTCATGCCGCCTCAGTTCCACCAGCATCTTTTCCTTCCTTTGAATGTTGAACTTTCCACAATGCTACCAACAATTTCTAAGTGGTTTATTGCATTTTAAAGTTAAGTGAACTATGTACATTTCTAAATTATCTTAAATTCGGTCTAAAAGACAATCCATAAAACATTGTCTTCAGTTTGTGTTGATAAGCATCCAGACACAAACGCCTTGCTTGTTTGTCTTTCATTTTCCTCTGCCCAGCCTTCTGTTCTATTTTGTCTTCAGATGTAATGTCATAAACATCTGTAGTGCCTGGTTAGTCACAAGGAGAAACAAATGTAAATCTGCACAAACTCACGCATATCACAGAACTCAACATGAATGACAACAATATGGTGAAACGATGATAAAAAAAACAGGACATTAAGACATATGTTCAAAGGCTCAACAAACTGACAGAAACAGATTTTGTCCAGCTGCTAGTCCTGTCAAATCTTTTTTTTTTTTTTTTAACTCACCTTCCTCAGAATATAATTTAAAGTTACATTTATTATTTAATTTGGGCTTTAAGTGATACTATTTCATGTTTTATAACTATGTTTATGGGCTACAGGTAAAAATAATTCATGGCCAATTTCTGTGCGAATAAAACACCATTACAGCAGTAGAAATTATACAGGGGCAGTATAAATGAGGCTAAAAACAAGAGCTCAGTGTCAAGTGTATGGACTTTAAATTCACACAGGGCCTGGAGAAAGAGAGTGTCACCTCATGACATCAGCCGGTGGAAGAGGAAAGAATGAAACACGACACCAGTTATAATTTTCATGAATTAACAATTTTAAAACACAATTAAAATCAGTATCTCATCTCTGTCTCAAAACCGTAAGCATTATCCCTTGAGCATACTACCTTCACACAAACCCTCAGTTTGTCAGGAGTGTTAAAGTTGTGTCTTGAGACCAATTTTTATTCTCTGGCTTTCAACACCACTATCTTGCTTGTTAGAAAGAAAGAAAGAAAGAAAGAAAGAAAGTCTTTCTTTCTTTCTTTCTTTCTTTCTTTCTTTCTTTCTTTCTTTCTTTCTTTCTTTCTTTCTTTCTTTCTTTCTTTCTTTCTTTCTTTCTTTCTTTCTTTCTTTCTTTCTTTCTTTCTTTCTTTCTTTCTTTCTTTCTTTCTTTCTTTCTTTCTTTCTTTCTTTCTTCCTTTCTTACTTTCTTACTTTCTTTATTTCTTTTCTTTTCTTTTTCGTCTTTCGTCCTTTCTCCTTTCTCGCCCTTTCTTTCTTTTTCGTCTTTCTTTTCTCGCCCTTTCTTTCTTTCGTCCTTTCGTCCTTTCTTCCTTTCTTTCGTCCTTTCTTCCTTTCGTCCTTTCTTCCTTTCGTCCTTTCGTTCTTTCTTCCTTTCGTCCTTTCGTTCTTTCTTTCGTCCTTTCGTTCTTTCTTTCGTCCTTTCTTTCTTTCTTTCGTCCTTTCATGTTTTTTTTCGGTTTTACTATTCATATTCTTCTACGATTTAATTACTGTGTTAACGAGCTAATTTTATTTCACTATGTGCAGCACCTTGGAAATGGCTTTTGTTTGTAAAATGTGCAGTAGAAATAAAGTTGATTGGTTCATTTAACAATTAATATTAAACATAACTGGAATTTTACTTTTGAAATGACTTCTTAAAATGAACATAATAAACAACACACACTTTTAATTAGTGCCATTTGACAAACTTATTTTACAATTAATTCCTCCAAAGTCTGAACTCTGCTCCAAACAGCTGCTTTTACTGACGAAGGATATTGGCTGTAGACATCTCAATTAAAAGACCCAAACTGATCAATGCCAATCCGAAACAAGTGGCTCTTGATTCGGTTAAGATCGACCAATTGCACAGCCCTAAACGGATAAAGTTTATTGCTCAAAACTTAAAATTACCCCTCAAAACTTTGGACAATCCCTGTATTTAAAAGATGAGCACATTCAAACTTCAGAGACAAGTCGGGCAGTGTATCTGTGGCAAATGTATTTCTGGACTGGAGAACAGCGGCTGATGAAAAACCCTGCAGATGTTGATGTTCGGTCTGTTCCATCTTTGCCGCTCGGCGCTTCATCATGACGACTCTCTTTATCAATCTCGGCCCTCGTCTCTGGCTCGCCTGTGTCTCTGCCTCTCGCGCGCCGGGCCGGTTGCACTGAGCGGGTTGTGATCCAATCAGGGGCTGGCCGTGGCAATCACCGGCAGCTGATTGGTTTTATAATCCTCACTCAGGATCTCAGATGGCCGGGCGCCGCTGCTCTGATAGCTGTCATACTCATAGACTCGCACACATGTAAAGGGCCAGACGCACACTCTTCCTCTGTCTATAGAACAGAGCTGTATACACCACTGCTCCCGCTGTCAGAAGAAAAGGAAACTACTCATGTATGAAAGAAAGTATCTATTTTTAGTCCAATTGAAAAAGTTGTACGTGTATTGGAAATATCATGCTTTATTTTGGCCTTTAGTGACTTGTGGATGTGCTTTTGGTCACCTTGGAATTTGTATTTTAGAACTTAATCTGATGTGAACAGAATTAATGAAACAAGCCTGACTGAAGTAAAACACATTTGCAGGTATGTTTTTCGATGCAGGAAACATTTTATTACAATGTTAAAAGTTTATAAGGTTTATATTAATATGAAAAATTGACTGTGTTGAGCCATAAATGTTGACTAAGCTTTTCTTTGCAACGTTCTTCTTGGCTAACTCTGGCATATTATAATTATTGGTTAATATTCACTGTCTGTTTAATAAACAAACAAATAAATAAATATATAATATAGAAATCACCAAGTAGTTAATGCATTGTATAGGACAAATTACACTGAATTGTCTTGCTCTTGGTAAAAGTAAAACTAATTTTGAACCTACACAGAACCCCAGCTAAAGTTTTTGTAAATTAGTGAATTTGACCTTTATTTAACCAGGAAAGTCTTCAGGAGAGTCCTGGCCCCAGAGAGGAGAAGACTATGCTTTTTAGTGGAAGGGGAAACCGGAGCACCCAGAGGTGCAGACACAGGGAAACATGCAAACTCCACAGAAAGGTCTCAGGCCACCTGGGAGTCGAACCCAGAATTTGTGTTTTCCATCAAATAATATAGTGTAAAAGCAGCACTTTGAGACAAAAATAAGATCATTGCACGCTGTCCACACCTAATAATATAGTATTTTATTTCATACCAACTATGAAACAAAAAGAGCTGAGAGCAGCGCTCTGATTGGCTGTGCTGGGGGCGGTCCATATGAGTTTCGCTTTGCCATCAGAAAAAAGATCTAAAGCTGTTGAGTGAAAATGAATGCGTGGATATTAACAATGTGCCAAAGGATTTAAGAGCTGGGACAAGCTGGGACAGATTAAATACTTACAGTATGTCCAGTTTTGCTGTGTGAACATTAGGTACCCCAGCTTTAATTAACATCTTTAAATACAATTTAAATACAATTACAATAAATAAATACAATTCCTTCCTCACTACATTTTGTTTACTATAGTACACCATTTGAAATCATCCTTCTCTTCTGGTCCTCTCTATATCAACAGTTTTGTCATCAGTACAGTACACTAGGATTAAGTACTCTATTAACTGAATACTTCTTACCCACACTGTAAACATTTTCTGCATATTTGTTTTCAAGTCTGTTTTTCCGCACAACAAGAATTTTTTAGCATCTCCAAAACAGCGGTTGCTCTGCGTTTTCTTAAGTCTCGAGAGCAGTCAGGAGTCGGTTTGAAAATTCAACAAAAGCCATAGAAATGAAATGAATAATTCTGCCTGGTCTCCCTGTGCACCTCTGAGCAGTGTTTATACTGTTTACCATGGACACTGTGCATTCCTGTATTTTAAAAGATGATGCAACACTCTGCAATCTGTAACCAGTCCGGCCCACAAGCACAAGCGGAGGTGAAGTGCTGGTGAAGAAGATGCACGCACTGCTGCTTAAATTCCCAAATCAATAACTTGTGTACTTGACTCACATGAAGAGCCGTATCATGAACTGTTTATCTGAGCCCACTCAAAATCTAGCACAAAAAGTAATGATGATTCCAATCAACTGTAAGTAGAAAGTTAACCAACTTTGAGACAGTCTTTTCTTTCTTCATTTGTCTTCTAATTCTTTTCCAAAAAATTAGCACCAGATACTATTGTAAACGCAGTCCTCACCAAGTATAGTTGCTTCTGTCTCATCCGCTTTATATGCATAATACTCCATGTGTCAACAGTGGCTTTGATGGTAGAGTAATCATCTTATAATGGGAAGGTTACTGCTTCAATCCTATTCCAAAAATGCATATGCTGTTGTGTCCAACTAGGCAAGATTTTCGTTACTCTTACCGAATATTTTGTTTACCGTCAAATACGTTTTCCCTCTAGGAGGTTGTTTGTGCAGACACATTTCTGAGACAGCCTCGGGGCAGCTGTGACTACCTATAACCACCGAATAGTGTGGGCAAGAATGTCAATATTTGTTGGTTGATCAATGTGATCAATAAGAACTAAATTACAATTTGCATTAATAATCATGACCATGTTTGAAACTAAATTGTGTATTTCTATTCAATCCATTCTCCAAAAAAAGTAAACCAGTTCAGGTTCAGGTTAGGTCACATTTTAGCGTAAAGTTTGATATCTGGTATGATATGAATTTACTAAAGTCCAAACAATGTCATTTAAAGTAAATCAAGAATTATACTGTTGTCTATGAAATGTAAAGGGTTTCACATTTGCATTGATGGGTTTTTCTTGAAGCTACTCCTTTTGGGTTAGGGTTAGAGACATGTGTCACCGTTTAAGAAATTATAAATGGCAGAACCAAGTCAGTACGGGGTTTGATACAGACCTGGACTGACAGAGCAACGGTGTCTCGTCCACAGGAGAATTAAGAGTTCTCAAATATGCATGAATCACTCTAAATACAACTTTGAGTGGTTTAATGACAAGTGGGGACAATTATATTATGGTCAGAAACTCCTCCATATGGATACTTTAAAATGATCTGTTAATAATACATTTTTGTCTGAGTTACCTAAAGAAAACCGCAGTGTAAGTAGTATTGTAACTGTATCAAAGGTTCTGCTCTAATCTTCCGAGTCTTTGGCACAAATCTGCCGCTGTATTGAGTATCCTGTTGTGCTTGTTTCTCTGTCAGGCTACACTCCTTGGATATCGCGCTGTTGTGAATCTGATACCGCCCATAACCTATGTCCCATTTAGTATGTCCTTGTCCTACATCTGTGAAAAGGACAAACATGACTTCTGTAATGCAGCAGAGACTTGTCCCTGCGCGTCACAGTAAATGTTATGTATTCATGAAATCAAGAGAAATATGCAAAAGAGTCATATTTTAAAAGCTCAGGGCACTTTTCGTGAGAATTGATATTGCACAATCATTTTCTGGATCTGCCTTGTGTTGCCTTGGGAGTTGATGGAAAAGGTTTTCCAAATTGTCTTCAGCAAGTATCTTTGACAAATGTCAGCGGATCATTGAAGTGGATATTGTGCAAGTGCATAAAAGTTTTGAAGCATTATATATCAAGAAATGTAATCTATATTCATATTTTATAAGACAAATGTCACTTTGGTGTGATATTTTCAGCAACTCTGTAATTTAGATTTTTCATATTACATATCACAGTAAAATATAACAATCTTGGATTTTTTTTACAGAGTTATTTGGACAAAACTGAAGTGGATTAAGATATTTAAAATGAGTTTAAGTGTGAAAAATGATCTACTGTATTTTTACAGCTGTCAAAAAATGGAGTGAAAGGGCATCAATGGTAAAATAACACATCTGGAGAAGTATGATCTTAGACATCTTGACGCTGCATGTAACAGTGCAGTCCAATAATCAAAAGCGCAGACTACAGAGGCATTCAGCTGCACACATTATCTACATTTTGGTACATTTCACTTCTATTTGAAAGAGAGGCAACAACAAAAACATCCGACTAGTTACTGACTACTTTAACACTGACTAGAATTGCCCCGGCTAACTTACAAACAACTTAACAAACAAACGTGTCCAAACCAGCCAAGGACTCACATATTCACGCCGTTCTAAACCCAACTCTCCGTCCTGCGCTCCAACATCTCCAGCTCAGTGTGCAGTGTGTAGATGTGCAGTGGAGCGAACCGGAGCCGCAGGGACCAGCCTTCAGTCCAGAGCTGCTGGAGACAATGTAAAGCCAAAGCCCCCTGCCCCGGTCTGTCTGTCGGAGTCTCACATCTATACATACAGCTCCAGTCCGCGGGATAAGCAGGTCTGGGCCAGGCTTGTACCCTTCACTTGCTGTCAATGACAACATGAGCCCACAGCCGCCACGCACCGCTGACCACAAATCACTGCTTCACTCTCTCTCCGTCTGGATTGTTCTGCTTAAAACTATTTACGCACCTATCACAAAAGTACATCCATATGAGATTAAAGTGATGATTCTTAGAGGTAAAATGGTTTGTTTTGCTGGATTTTATTAAAGATGAAAAAGTAATTTAGTTTTGAAAGCATTATACAGAGATCATTGTCACAGTGCAATTTCCTGACTCTGTCTTTTCTGTTGATGAAAGAAGTTTGATTATTATTTTATTAATTTAAAAGTGCACTGCATAACTTCTTTGGTGAAGTACATGAAATATATTTGACTCAAATTTACTTCGTTTGTTTTTTATTGCTTGAAATATACCTTGAATGACATGCATTCTTACAGTAAGAAGGGCTTACTCTCTTCAGATCTGATCTATTGCTTGGCCTGGTTAGAAAGATAATGCCAAACTGTGGGACATTTTAGGCAAAGCAATAGATGACGTAAAATTACATGGAGCACCTTTCTAAACCTGCTGACTTTTCAAAGTTTAAAACTTATCCGTCTCACAGACAGCACTGAAAAGATTCTCAGTGAGACTATGCTGGTTAAATAAAGGTCAATAATGTATAATACATGTAGATATCGCAAAGACATACTAATTAGAAAAGAAAATGGCTACACATAAAATGCAGAATTCAAATTGTGTTGGTTTTCCACATTGTGATCTTGTGCTATCAGAAGCACATTGTATGCCGGGGGGATTTTTATTTAATTTTAAAATTCTGATTAAAAAAGTGAAAACAAGGCATTTGTATTCGTTTACTAAGCTGCACACACACTTAGTATTAGATGCCCGAATTCTGTGAGAACAACAACAGCAAGCTTTCTCTAAAAGCCTGTTTTTATCAGTATGATCAAAATATAAAAGAACAGGCCTGCTAAGATGAGGAATGGCACATGACAAATATTTAACTTGAGCGCATTTCAAATACATTTCAATAGAATGGCAAAGCTGGGTTTGTAAAGCCACAGAACGGGTGTGAACAAAAACTCATTCTGATTTTAATTAAAAGGAAATTGTAACTTTTTTGTGTCATTTTCAACTGTCAATTCAATTGTCATACATAGCCCAAAATGACAGTATTCTCTGAGGTCCAGTGTGACTGTCCCACAGCTCCAGGCCGCTCCACACTTCACTGTCTCCAGCCGCCGCACACAGATGCTCCGTGTCACTGTGGAGCTGAGGGTTACACTTTACATTCACACTTCATTCAAAAGATGTAAGGAACTGTATCAAGTAAGTGTTTATGTGGACAGTTTTATTTGAAGGGCATTTCCGAAAAAAAAAAACAACAACCTGTAAGTGTAAGTAAACCATTTTGAAGAAGGTTTTCCACTTCTTCTCAAGTGTAAAAGAAAATCTATTTTTAAAGCCATTTTAGCTTATACTGTAAGTGTTTTCCACTTTAAATCAGCCACTGTGGTTTGAATGTTTCATATGTAAATCAAACATATTCTTTTAAATGGAGTACAAATAATTATGGGGCCCCCGTGGGTTTTTCTGTTTAAGGAAGCTGCGATGCTGCACAATTTGGGAATGTCTGATGTAAACCAATTGTTTCCTGTAAACAGTGAATAAAAGTAGATTCCCATGTGATGTTTAAAGCACAATATTGTTAAACATAATCACTATGCAAAGAAATAAGCCCAGTGCATCCTCTAATGAGCATAATAAAAGCAACATTTATACACAGCCCAATTATTCATAAACATCTCTAATCTAAACTGAAGATGAACAAATACATCCAATATCCAATGTTATTTGCATGTTAAAACAACAAAACCTGCATGTCTGTCTCCACTACTTTGATTGGAATGTCCCACAATATGGAATTAAACTTCACTTCTCTTAACTCCATGGAGACAAGCAGGCAGCAGCACCAGACCATGTTACAGATCAGATCTGTGAAGAGGAGAGTCCACTCTGAGTATGAATGTATGTTTTTGAAGCTGTAGAAGACGCCACTCTTTATAACACCTGCCACTTTAACAATATATTATATAAGAACTATCTATTTGCTACTGCTACATTTGCACTGTCTGCCAACTGTACATTTCTGTATATAGTCTTAGTCTATTTTATTTGATCTTATTCTTAATCTTATGCATGCCTCTTTTATATATTTTATTATATTTTATTCATTGTTTTATGTTGCACCTTACGCCGAAGCAAGTTCCTATGTTTATGAATTTTGATCACTGACAATGGCAATAAACCGTTTCTGATTCTGGTGATCTTGCTCTTGATCATAATTTTCGTGTATTTTTGTTTGCTCAAAGCCAAGACTTAAAGCTGGAGGACCTGATTTTCACACTGGAAACCGAAGTATGGATTAAAATCTATAGTTCCTTGCTCTCACAAACCAGTTGGCACGCGCTCATTTTAAGGTGCATACACGGCTTTAAAGCGAAACTAAAGTGGTCAGCCCCAGCACAGCCAATCAGAGCGTGGCTTTCAGCTCTTACTTCCGCGTTGACGAGATTTAAAATGCTTTATTATTATCCGCAAACGATGCACAGTGGCCTAATTGTTACTCATTAACAACATACCACCATGAATCTGCTAAAATATCCTCCAAACCAAACAGAAAGTACATTTTTACTTTTGAGTCCAGTCAAAAATGCAGTGGACTAGAAGGTACAGACCTGCTTTAAGATTAAGTAAAAGTAAAAAGTATCCACTGTAAAATGACTTGGAATGCTTTTACTTAGTACTTTGTTACTTTCTACTACTGATCACAATTTCCTGAATCTTAATATTATTGTTATCTTGCAGTGGTTTACGAGGAATGACCTTATAAGGACACATCGTCTTCCTCAAGGACACTTTGACAGGGAAGCGTCTGCTAACAGGACTGTGTGGAGGTCTATGGGGATTTACTGTTGGCCCGAGCAGCGTGTGTGCCATCCATCTGCGCTATTGTAGTGGTTTTAAATGACACACAGCCATACGTGCACACTGTGACCACGCGGCTTAAGTCTGCACACATACGCCAAGATAGATGTGTTTTTGTCGTGACAGCGGCAAGATTCAAAGGCGCTCCAAGTGTGGGAATCAATATGCATAAGGTGTAAAGAAAAGATATACAAATGCATGTTTCAGAACAGCAGGAGGGTATTTTTACTTTAAAATAATATGTAAATGTGGAAACTATCGATCAAAAAACCATATCTGAGTGAGAGTAAATTAAAGGATAAATAGTTAAAATACTAATACATAAAGTATTATATAGTATAATAAAGTATAATAAAGTATTTTGCATATTCTGGCATTTCAAGAGACAAAAATGCTTCCAAACTAATAATTTAAAAAGGTAAAAGTAAAATAAAGGTATGACTGCAGAATATTCTTGATATGTATTACTGTACAGATCTAAGAACAGCAAAAAGTAATTAGTAATAAATACATTCAAAATAATATTCAAGTCCCTTGCTAAAGAACAGTGTTGGGTAAATTACTTTGAAAAAGGTATATAGTTACAGCTTACTAATTACTTTTAAAAATGTAATTAGTTACATTACTTAGTTACTGCCTCAAGAAAGTAACTAAATTACATTACTTTGTGATTAGTTTATTTGTAATATTGTGTAAATTAATCAAATATTTTATTTTACATTTTATTGACAATTAAACAGAGGAAAACAACATTACCAATAAGTTTGTTGGAATTGTCTCAAAAGATGTAACACCAAAAATAGAAATGTATAAGGAGTCACTTTGAGAACATTAAACATGTTCCTTGTTGAGGCTGTTTCCTGCAGAAGAAGGCTGCATTCTCTTCCTAAACATTGTTGTTGGTGTTGAAGCAAACTGATTAGTAACTGTAACTTATTAGTAACTGTAAAGTAATTACAAGTATTTTCAAAGTAATGTGTTACACTACTAAAGTACTAATGTTGTAATTTAATAACAGTAACTAAGTAAAAGTGATTTAGTTATTCAACACTGTGAAAGAACACATGTAATTTAACCAGTGGTGAAAAGTACTAAAGTACAAAAGTAAAAGTACTGTACGCAAGGAACATTTTCAGGTATCTGTTCTTGGATACTTTTTACTTTTACTTCACTACATTTGAGAGTATCTGTACTTTTTACTGCACTACCGTGTTAAATGAGACTGAAAAGTACTTTTCATTCATTTTTGAAACCTGCTGAAATGTGACATTTTGCCTGAAGTTTTTAAGTTTTAAAAAAGGTATGTAAATAATAATGATATGATGACATTACTGATTCAGCTACTTTCTTTGACTTTAAATCTATTTCCTTCTTTATCAAGATCACTACATTCTATGCTTTTATAGTTCTCAATCTGTGTGACATACTTTTTTACTCTAAAGTATATTTTTCAACTGGTACTTCAATACTTTTACTTTAATAGATTTACTATTTTTGCGCCTGTATCTGTATTTTTACTTACTTTTACATTTGTGAGTACTTCTTCCACCACTGAACTGAACTTATTTACCCGTGTATGAAAACCGGTTGAGACATGTTTTGGTGCGAGTTGCTCCATTGACGACAGGAAACAGCCTGGACAAGCTTTGATGCTGTTTTTAGCTCTTTAACTTTCTCTCGACTCGTTCACAGCGATGTGTGCTGAGGGAGATTCATGGGACACCTCTGGGCTTCAGCCCGTCCTGCTCTCACACACTCTGTTTTCTCAATTGATTTTGTGTTAAATGCACAAGGGCCAGACCTCAGGAACCTCAAACACTGCAATTGGCCAGTGTTTAAAAATGTCAGGATGTTTAGACGCCTTTCCAAATTTCCCACAGGACAGACTGTTCACTGTTTTTACACAGCATTTATGTGCATAATTAAACGCGTTTAGGACAAGCTAAAATTATAAAAGCGTAGGCATTGGAGCATAATGTTTGCACAATCAAATCAAACAGTTAAAAAGAAGGCTAGGTGTCGCCTTGTAAGAATTGTTAGCTTAACCAAATATGCGATAAATTAGCCAGAGAAACATCTGAATCTAACTACCACTGGCCGTTAATATACACATACACATATTCATATACATACACATATACATATACATACATAGAATTGAACAAGAAGTACTTAGTTGTTCAATGAGCTACCCAATTTAAAAATAAATAGCTAAGAGCCTATTGTTCTCAGACTGTCACTGGTGGTACGTGACCTCTCCTTCTCCTCCAGTATTTACTTAGAGTCAATTTAATACATTTTTTGGGTTAGTCCTCTGTATGGCGTAGTCCTATTTCAGACCAGGTTAAGCTCTAGTTTGGACCTGGTTCAGTCATGTATAGATGGTATAGATCTGGTTGGTTGTTCTCGAAAGGCTAAATATTTTGGTGTGAAACGTTTGCGAACCAATGAGCTGAACAAAGACTAACAAAAAGATTTCCGCATAAACCAAGAGTGAAGCACCAAATGTTGCTAGTCTGAGGTAAGAGAAGATTTTGATGTAAATGAGGATGGTCAGTGAGTGAACTCCTCCATTTCCCAAGTGTCAGTGAAATAAACCAAACTGATTGCACAGTTCTGCCTGAGTTTGGCTTGACATGAAGAGGATGAAGTCATAGCTAAACTTCTTCTATTTACAGAATATTGAGAACAAGGACAGATTCTGTTCTTACTTTTCCAGTGTAACCAGCTATCATTTTATCATGTTTTTGTTCATTCCCTTTAAACCTACATAATTGCTCCGTTGTTGTAAAGCATGTAAACATCTCATTAGACGATATAACTGTTTTGATTTCCTTTTCTTTTACAACAGAAAGAGCATTCGTACCAAGTTAACTTTGCGTCTGGATTCCTGCAGGACTAACCTTCATTATATCTGACTGCTGACTCCAGTGTTTGGACTAAAGCAGCTTTGGGATTGGCCATTACCACTGTTAGCTTTCATTGTGAAGGTTAAACGTCTAGACTAAGAGCCCTGCTGTTATATATAGAAACGACACTTTAAATGGACAATGTTGTCGGCAGTAATTATGTGCTTCTTGTGTAGATTCCAAAAGGTTTGAGCTAGTATTTAACTCTACGTTTTTACAATTTTTTCATGCAGAAGAGATAAATTAATATGAGTTGAAATACTTGAATTGCTTTCCAGCAAGTAGTTTTATTGTATCATTGCTTTGTTATTTGTCTATTTCAGCCACATGTTCTGGTTTAATAGTTGGAAAGAAATGAAGTGAGAATGAGCCAAATATTGCGTACAGATCAAACAAGTGCTAGAATAAATGCTTTTACTTTTCCTCTTACTTACTTACTTATTATTTAGTTGAAAGTTCAGCTCTACTAAGAATGAATACATTTGAAATTTCTGACCATTTCACCCACTCTCAAAAGAACAAACAAAAAACAAAAGAACTGTTTGAATAAATGTATTATACAATCTTTTTCCATCAATTTTAATAATGTTGACCAGATGGACATTTTAGACATTTTAATGAGTCTTCTTTTGATGTTTACTTTCAACTAAGGGCTGTCATTAACAATTATTTTAGTAGTTCACTAGTCAGCGATTGTTTTTTCAATAAGTCAATAAGATAACAATAACTTTCTCCCCGAAGCAGAGACTGATGGCTGAGGGTGTCACGACCATCATACACGGGGTACCGGTTGAGATTGTAGAGGAGTATAAATATTTGTGAACAACTTTTCATAGCTCTTTAAAGTTTTCCCTCAACATCTTCTATTATGCCTTTGTTGACTTTTTCATTCATTTGCTGGCTAAATTCCATCTCGCTGCAGAACAGAAACCGTCTGCAGACAAAAGCATCATGGAAAGGTGCTCCAAGATCATTGGGCAGCCAGTCCGCTCACTCTCTGCCTTCAGTGACCTGCACACTTGTAGAAAGGCTCGTCAGATACTTCAGGGCCCAACTCATATCATGTCCACAGAGTTTGGCTTCCCTCTGGACGCAGGCTCCGACTCCCAGCCTGCAGGACCCAGAGGAGGACGAACACGTTGGTGCCCCGGGCCATCCAGCTTTTAAATTCTGAACGATAGATGCCCTTATCAGGCTGCACTTGTCTAGCACCTTATGAACTGTACTATTTATTATTACTGCTGTCTTTTATTCTGTAATGTGTGTGTTTTCGCTGATGAGTGCAGCAGTGTTCAAATGTGTTTAAAACAAGCTATTTCTGCCTTTCAATTGCCCTCGGGGACAAATGAGGTTTTGAAGTCAAATAATTACTTCTATGGCACAACGAAATAACGTTTGAAATCTGGTAACTGAAGGCTGCTAGATATAACTTGCTTATACTTTTTTGACATTTTGGTTTAACAATGCCACTAGTAGGTAAAGTTTATCTGTATTGCACCTTTCACAGACAACAAAGACACAAAGTGCTTCACATCTGAAAGTTAAAATACAGAAAAATAAAACATAATTATAACAATATTTAGTCTGTAGTCTGCTGAAGTTAAAACACCCATGCAAAAAAGAAAGTTTGGAGTTTGCTTTTGAAAAAGTCAACAAAGTCTAATGAACGCAGTGAAAGCGGAAGATTGTTCCAAACTCTGAGAGCGACAGACTGGAAGGATCCGTCTCCTCTGGTCCGAAAATGAGTGCGAGGAACTAGCAGGGCCGCACGCAGGGCTCTGAAAGCCAGTACCAACATTTTTAAGTGTATCCGATAGGAGACCAGCAGCCATTGAAGAGCTTCAAGAACAGGGGAAATGTGAGCCCGTTTATTTGTTCGGGTCAACATCCTCCCTGCAGAGTTCTGAACCAGCTGAAGACGAGACAACTCCTTTTTGTTTACACATGAAAACGAACTGTTTTGTTGTGTTTTAGAGTCTGTATAAGAGTCGGTATAATCCATATAATGATTGCAATGATCAAAACACAACTACGATCATTTTTAATAGTCGACTAGTCACGATGATAGTCCATTAATTGCCGTGGCTTCGATAACCTGCGCCTCTCGCTTCACGGATCCTCCCACAGTCTGTTCCCCGTCTCCATACATCACTGTGCTTTTGCAGGTAATCACCGATGATGCCTCCATTCCAAACCATTGGCACTGCGGAGCCCACAGCGGTTTGATAGAGCTGCGGTCATTATGCGCCTCTCTGTGCGTGCCTTACTCAGCAATATCAGGCCATTACAGGTGCATGCGTCTCGTTCTCTCGTGCGTCTGTTATGCATGTGCCATTGTGTATGTGCGTCTGAGTGCGTATAGAGAGAGAGAGAGTATGGGCCGATTTGCACAACTGTAGACTCAGCACTCCGCTCTCTTAATACATAGAGCCGACTCCCCTGACAAGCGCACTCAATCATGCTAATTTTCCACCAATACAGCATTATTCACTACCGCTGATAAAAAAGTCGGGATTCAACCTTAAATGCTTTTGTGGAAAGTTGACAAGTTATCAGGACATGGAGAAGGGTATCTCGAAGTCTGCAGGTAATGTAAGACCACCTGAAGATGTTTTTATACAATTTATGAGGGTCTAATTTGTGGGGAAAAAAAAAAAAAAAAAAAAAAATCAGTATAAAAAAATGTAGATACTTGTTGCAATCTTGAATCCATGTATGTACCAGTACCAGTGTTTAAAAAGTCCATAGTTATGGGTTTAAACTATAGCAAAGCAGAAAGCAGCAGCAGAAAAATCAGCGTCCTCAGCCTCTCACATGCTACTCTTGACCACCATAACTATAGTATTGGTAATTGTTGTTTTTTTCATGCTCATTTATGCTCCATTTTCGTTGGCCAAAACGAAAGACAACGAGAAAAGCAAATATGGAAGCATCCATGACAGTTTATAGATCGCATTTGTTTGTTAAAAAATAGTCAAGAAAACAAGCTGAGAGTGTTTTCTGTTTTGTTTTGCAGCCTGTACTGGTCACTTCCACTGTTGCGCTGTGTTCACTATTGCCCCCAGTGGTCAGCACATGTACTACTCTGTGGCCACACATCCATAAGCTGTAAGCTACAAACCACAAATGGACCAAATGGAGGACAGAACGTCACAGAGAAATGACAGAAGTCTTTCATAATTGCTATTAAACATTTTTAAACATGAAATTTGCTAAAAAAATATTTATTATGGAATATCACAGTCTATTTTATTCTATAACCTTGAATTTTGTGTGTGGTGTTTAAATCCTAATCAATATTTTACTATTTTTAGTGAATGTATGTTGTATGTTGCACCTAACTGCCAAAGCAAGGTCCTAAATGTATTCACTGGTAATAAAGATTTTCTGATTCTTTTAAAGGTGTCCTGTGTCTCCATACAGTATTATAGCTTGGTCTGGAATGTTCCAAAATGTGTAATATTGTGAGCGCGTTAGTAACCACTGCCTTGCAATTTGTAACACTAACATAAGAGCTGATTATATGTCTCCTTCTGGCAATAATAACAAATCAAATCAATGACTCAGGGTCTTTGGCTGAGCGTCTTCAGTTTACGACTTACACTAGACGCGTACAGCTTGCAGTAAAAGTTTATTTCTAATGTCAGAAGATTTGATTTCATGTCATAAAACAGAGTCAAGGTGCAGGGGTAACAATATTTATCCACGTGAAATCAATGAGTGCATATTACAAACAGGCCCAATGTGAAAGTGTCTCCTTGAATCATGATCTACCATTAACCCGTGCTGCCGCTGCTGTTGGACTGCAGAATGTAACTCTTTTCAAAGCATTTACAAAGCCTAGTCTACAAGAGGAATACATAAACACATGATCTGGCTGAGATCGTCTACAAGTAAATGCTTTTGCAATCAGAGAGAAACTAGGATTCCACAATGTGTCAAATCTATACCTTTAGTCCAATTAAAGTATATTTTTTTCTGGCGGATAGGATCCATCATTTGTTTGTCGCATGAAAATGTTTTTTCTTTGCTTGGAATGTTCCAGACTGTAGTATAAATGTATCTTTATTTTTTCAATTATAGGCATTTATCATCATCATTTATTTTTTTCAGACTCAGTTTTTATAAGACAGCTGTACCAGTGTTTCCATAAAGTGGACTGGTACCGCATAGAACTGCACCTGGGAATCACCAGCGTCACCACAAGACAGTTCACAGAGTCGTTTAGGCGACAAATGAACCTGAAAAGTGTAGACTGGAGTCTAACAGCAGACTGGCATTGCTGGACCTGGGCTTTTTCAGCAGCATTCTGAGTGCACCATTATGCACTACTTTAAGCGTATAATACAGCCTTCTTATATTCACACCACAGGGGTGCTGTATACAAACATGTACAGTAAGTTCTGAAAAGATTAATGCATTTGCATTGTCTGAACACATGTGAAATGTCCTGACAAGAATGTTGGCTTGGGCATAGCGTATATAGTATTAATATCCTCATCATCACAGAGGCGATGTGTGATGAAGTTATGCTGCAGCACCTGCTTATCTCCATGATTGAAGTTTTATGTCATTTTGAGGAACATTCTCCTTGGAACCCCAAACTTACATAACGCCCCTTTAAGTGTCTGTATTTTAAGAAGACAACTGCATTTGAGTATAAAATATGTTGGGTGTTTTCATTTGACCAAAATAGACATATCTAAGAATGTATTTATTTAATTTTTTTATGTATATGGTTACACTTTAAAATAAGACATAACTACATTATATATAAAGCATTTATGATTAGTTCATGATTAATACACTTTTATAAATGCTTTGTATGCATGCTTTATTATATAGTCTAATCAAAAATATAATGTAAATAATGTAACCTTTCTCAGGAAGTAACATTGCAAAGTTTCCTTTTACCCTTGACCAAAAAGTTGTAGTTTATTTCATGTTTAATGCACTAATGCACATTAAATATATAATTTACAAATAAATAAATATGAAGTGACATTGTGTTTTTAAAAAAATCACCCAATAACTTCGTTAATATTTCCAATAATATATATTTTGAAACTCCTGAAAAGGGTTATTACCTCACCTATTAGAATCACAATCACTTTTATCCATCCCCAAGGTTTAATTATTTTACAGACATTCAACTGACCAGCAGAAGAAAACAGAAGTTCAAAACAAAATAAAAATGAAACTTCAAAAAAAAAAAAAAAAAAAAAAAAAAGTGTCTAGAAAAAAAGGATAAAATAAAATCCTATTATTACATCAAACTCCCAACCAAGCATGACCAACACCCATTACTTTTGATTGCGCTATAGATTACTCACTGACAGTTTTTCCCTGAACATGTGGGCACTGTAGAGATGAAAGCTGCAGTCTGTGAAGTCCAAGTCCAGTAGATTTAGTGTTGGCTGAGTCCTGCCCAGTGCTGCACCACAACAGCCATATCCATAGATTATACAAGTACAAATGTCCACAGCGCAGTTGTTGAAATGTTGTTATTGCAGTTGTATGGGGCTGTTGGGGTAGTATACACAGCAACTTCTGAATACTTTGAAGACAGGAGTTTGAAGCTATCCTATAATAATATTTGTGTTTCTTAGGCAAGACACTTCACCCACCGCATATGAATGTGGCGTTAGCAGGAGTATACAAAGGATGTTTTTATTTTAAATTACCGTAAAGTAGACATATCATGCATTCTAGTGGATTTAATTTGCTTTAAAACATGCTTCTGGTCACCTTGACATTAATATTTAAAGTATTATTAATTTAAACAGAGTCTAAATTTGGAAAATACAACAAACAAAAGACAATTCCAAGTACCTTGCCTTGGTTTTTTGTCTTTTTGTTATTTTTTGTTTTATCACATCTTTTAACAACTCTATGTATGTTTTTGATGAGGGTGAAACAATATAACATTTTAAGCAAAAGCACAAGAAGTTAACTTTGCATCATATATGTCAGTTAATAATAAATAATCCATTAAGACATATTTTCACTCCAACCACATGGGTTTTAAAAGCAAAGCAAATTATTATTCATCTACGAAATCTAGTCTAGTTTGGGTCTAGGGCTGCAATTAATCGTGTACACTCTATTTAGTTACAAAAATGCTGCAATCGAAAAAACAATTATTCATTCAGTCAGCTTTTACTTGTATTGCACTATTCATACAAAATGTAACTCAGAGTGCTTTACAAGTATTAAAACAGATAAAAACCAAAGTGGAAAATACTTAAAAATGAAAATAAATAAATAAATAAATAAATTAATTAATGAAACGTTTGGAGAGACCAGTGAGCAGGCGGTTACAATAGTCTAAGAATGCATGAATAGATGCATGAATAAGCCTCTTCAAGTCCATTTTAGACTATATTTTTGATCCTGGCAATGCTTTTTAAATGGTACAACTCTGCTGGTGTCATTGCTTTTTTGCGGCTGTCGCAGTTCAAATCTGTTCAAATTTCACAATTGATCTGAAGGTTTTACAGAAAGAGGCAAATAATGAATAATTCTTTCTCTTTGTTTCTGTGAACCTAAACAAGTACTTCATCTTGTCTGAGTTTAGCTGGAGGAAGTTGTTTTGCATCCACACAACGATCTGTTGGACGCACTCACAAAGTGAATCGAGTGGCACATATTCACCTGCCGCCAGAGACACATAACATACACCACTGTTACGTATCAGATTGAATAACAGTGGTCCCAGGATTGACCCTTGGGGCACCCCACAGGTCAAGGCCATGTTACTTGAGGTACAGTTGCCAATCTCAACAAAGTTCTTCCTCTCTTCTAGATAGGACTTGAACCAATGTAGGGTGGTGCCAGTGATTCCCACCAGGCCTCTAGTCTCTGAAGGAGAATTCAATTAGAATTTGTCAAATGCTGCACTAAGATCCAGCAGGACTAAGATTGAGACTTTGCTCAAATCACTGCTCATTTGTCCCTTTAATGAGAGCATTCTCAGAGCTGTGATGTGATCTAAAACCAGACTGGAAAACATCAAAAGACTCATTCTGTATGAGGAAGTGTGTAACCTGTTGATAGACATTAAAACATTAAGAACTTGTGGCAAATGCAGTGTAGCATTTGAGAAACTTCATGGTCAGTTTGGAAGGTAATATAGATCTACATTGTTGGAGGCATTTACTAGATCACAAAGTTGACAAGAAGAGAGAAAAAAATAAGATACCATAAAGTTGTTTTTGTAACTTTGAAAGGGCAAAAGCACATATTTTACAAAAATAAATACATAGAGATATTTCAGAACTCTTTTTGTCAGTGCATGTTTCAGTTTTGCTGCATTTCTTTTCAGAACTTTATAAACATAACCAATTTTATGGGTTTAAACTTCATGTTCATAAGCACCAATGTGAGCACTTTTTGTCATTAAAGATATAATTTGTTTTGAACTGTTAATTGCTTTGGCAGCGGTGCCAATTTGTCATTCCTCTGAAAGTGTAGGATTGATACAAATGACTCAATGGTAAAGTCTAGTTCATGGATACAGAATGTTATATACATCCTGTACTTGGCTTAATAATAGCATGTACAGGAAGAGATTTTGCCTCATGTTCTCAACTCACTTTCCTTGAGCACTTGCCTCTATTAAAAGTCACCCGCGTCAGCCTGGACGACACACCTCTCTCTCGAGACACTCTGGAGTTGATAGCGAGCTTAAAGTTGTTCTGCTTTCTAAAGAGTGATGAAAAAACTAACATATTTACCTTGGAGACCCTTTTATCTGCTCCATAAAGATGAGTGGGGCCTCGCGGGGCACGGTGAGTATAAAAAGGCAAAATTATACTGGCATTAATGTCTACCTGAGGAGGCCAGGCACTTGCACACTTCAGTCTGAGAGTAGTTCCAGTGCCGTGCGGACGTTAAAATCACCTGAACTACTCTGATGGTGCCATTAGCCGACACTGGGGGATAGATCTCTGCTGCGAAATGCCAGGGCTCGTATAGATCATAAAACATGCCAATATAGGCCTTAATGAGCTAGAGTTGCTGCTCACTTTCTTGTATTATTTGTTATAGTTACTGATGTTACTCGGACCATGTGTCTATACTTTAAAGCAGCTTTCTGTAAATCACACTGCAGTCGTAAAAGAAAGCAATGAAACACAATGGGCACACAATAAAAAGCCAAAAATACCTACAAAAAACAAACAAACAAACAAACAAGTACATACATAACCCAATGTTTCCTACAGATCTGTGGGGACAAATCATTTTATGTGGAGTATAAATCTTGTTCATATTGCCTTTATTTGATCTATAAGCAGTCCTTTTTGTCCACTATAGTTACTTTTAAAACATAACCAGACTGATATTGATCTGAATAGAAAATATATAGATATTATTCTGGACTTTCCAGGCAAAGAAATGTGGACTGTGGGGGGGCACTATAGTCTCCTCTATTAATGCTGTTACCAATTACTCAATTATATATTAAAAAAAAAAAAAAGCTGTGCCCTCTCAGTCCATGCTTGCACTTTTGTATCACATCCTGACAAACATTTCTTTTTGTTCTCATTCAAGTGCTTGACTGATAAAAGGTTTAGTTGATAAAAAGAAAGATTTGATTTCATTTCTTTCTATGGCACTGATTTAAAGCAGCAATGCATAAGATTCATGGTAGTGGGCACTCCATGTAGATCGAAAATTAAATCCAAACTTTGGAACATTGTATGTGGAGATAGATCAGTTTTATGCCATTTTGTTGAATGTCTGAGTAAGTAAAGTAAGAACAAGGAGGAGACAAGCAGAAAAGTTATATGTCAGGTCTGTGGAGATACAAGCCTCCCCACAGCAAGAGTGTGTGTTTCTCAAGTTTTTAGAGCAATACATTTGTTTGTTTAAGTATATTTTTTGCTAAACTCTTACGTGGTGAGACATATTTTTGACAACTACATTTCTTTCCTATTTCAATAAGAATTTCCCCTTGGACATGAATCAAAGTTCTGCCCTGATTTATCAACAAAATTCCCAGGAGATCCGTCAGTCACATTTGTTTTTACGGTGAAGGGCATTTTACCTAAAAAATAAAACAAAAAAACGAATCCAGTGCAGGTACTTGGATGTTACATTTCTTCTGGTTTTCAAGCTGCGTTTTATCATTTCTTGTCTGCACTGTCACCTTGCGCTCTCAAAATGTAATTACTTGCCTAAAAAAGTAGCATGATTTGTTTTTTATTCGAAGCTAAGTACAGCCACCTGAAATAGCTCGCACACAGTTAGCTGATCTTTGCGACCGCTCAACAATACCTTCATGCCATAACGCACTCCCGCAAAGTCATATGGCGTGTCACCTTGTCCTTAATATCCGTGTTTGTGTCCTAGTTAAAAGGCTGTGGTTAACATTATCGTCTGGGGAGCTCTAAATGATACACTTCGAGCTGTCTGGAGAAGAGAACGGACAAGGAGAGGTGCAGGGGTCAGCCGGAGGTCAGGGTTAGACTCAGGGTCAAAGCCTTCAGAGTACAATGTGCTTTTTCTGCAGTGGAGTGTATATAGTCGGCCATTGTGGCAGCTGGGCCCACTTCCACAAACAACAAGCTCCATACATAAAAATCAGGCCAGAAACCTTTAATCTGGTCCATCTGTGCGACTAGCTTTCATCATGATGTTATACACGGTGCACTTTGTGAAAGAAGCCAGATATCTGCTCAGTACAGGCACAACACATATTAAAAAGCACTGAGAGACCAATATTAGATTACTAGACAAGTATGCAGATTGAAACGTTCAGATTATGGCGCTATGCTGATCAATATTTGGTATAATTCAAATTAAACTTAACAAAAGCATTTTTGTTGATCGGGCAGACATTTCAGGCCATAAAAACTGCACTGTACTGTCTTTGTGATCTTTTGATCTTTTTGTCTTTGTGACCTTCCTGCTGCTGTCAGACTTTACAATGAACACTGCTAGCCCTGAACATGTGCCATTCACCTGCTACAATCATGTGCAATATAATTTAACATACTATTAATAGACTTTTACCTCACCATAGTCACTTACTGTATATAACAATACACTTTAGTTACCATTTTTACTGTAAATAAGAGTGTGCACTTTATACCTTATACTTTATATTGTATTTTTTATGACCATGTTTATTTATCCTATTTTTATTGCATGCGCCTATTTCTTTCAGTCCTGTCCTAAACTAAACTAAATATTAACTGCATGAGGAATAAGATGTTCAAATCAGCAATGGGCCTTAACAATCGGTACCTTTACATTGTCAGTATAAAGCATTAAGAAATACTAAATCGAATCCTTAGCCTTACATAGCGTTATATCTCAGTTTTTGTTTTTCTAGAATGTTTTTTGTTAATTAATTTAGGCTCCAATTAACAACCTGAAATCCAAAAGTGAACCAAAGCTACATTAAAGCACGGCGTAACATTTGGTGATGACATTTCAACAAAAAAAAGAACACAAACGGTGAATCAGAATAAACAAGGCTTTTATATTTTCCTCTTCCTCATCACGGTGTGTAATCAGTGAAATGACACGATTATGATAAAGAGTAAAATGTGTTGAAGTCCAAGATCTACAGCGCAGACGCATATTAAAATAAATGTTAAACCTGACATTTAAAAGGACAAGACTGAAATTCACAGGGGATTAAAGGGAGATTATAAATGAAATGGAGATAAGAACGTAACCTAAAGCTATGTCTGTGCTGTAATTGCAGGTATAACAAGACTTTATGTGTGGCCCAGCTGTAGCAAACACTTTTTAATAGCAATAGGATATAATAAAAATAATGACCAGAGAAAAAAGTGATTTGGGATCTAAAAGAGCAGACCATATTCATCATTATGTTACATTTTTACACAATGATGATGATGATTTTGAGGGTCCTGTCCCAAGAAAATTTGAATAAATCACATGTCCTGTTCTGTATTCAGGTGCCCTTTAGATGTATTATTTTATATTTATACTAATTTTACATTTTAATTAGTTTATATAGTCTCTTTCCGGTCCAGATCCAGCCCACCAGAGCACCCTCTTTTGGTGTTGGCCAAGTAATAATAGTGTATAATGATATTAACAGCCAAATAAAAACATACTTTACATGCACTTTGACATTTTTGGAGTATAACTGAAATTACACTGTCTACCATTCCCACAATTATTATTTCTTAGCTCTTTCTATTACATTGTGACCTGTTATAAATCTAAGTTACAAATCTAATCGTGTCAAATCAAATCTTATCAGAAAAACCGCCTCAACAAGAGACTAATAAAAACCCATGATGACGATAAATAACAGCGTTAAATCAGCATGTGGTCCCGTGGGTGCTGCGCCGACCTACTGTCTCACAGTTCCTCTGAGTCTCGTCCTGATGATGGGGCCACCCTCGAGTCCGACTCTGCCTCGCTGATATACACAACGTCGAGCGCTCTTGTGTTCTTAACGTGTACAGTGCAGTGACACAAACCGTTCCCTTGACACCCCTTCCCCATTCGCACATGGCACAGGGTAATTGGGGCCCCTGGGGGTGATCCTCGGGCCCCCGGAGCCAAGGGCGCTCATCTCTTACAGTGGTGCAGATAAATCAAAGAGTTAATAAGCCAGCAGCCGGAGAAGAGGACTATTTATGACCGCGAGGAGCACAAGGCCAGAGTCCAGCTGTGCACCGCTCACACGTTCTGTTATAAAGTGATCTGCAATGCACAAGTCACCACCTGGAGCCGACTGGGAAGACACCGGGAGGAGGGGAAGGAAAAACATTCTTAAACTACGAAAACTTTAACTTTTTTTTATTTTTAATTTAACAGTCATATAATAAAAGAGCGATCTATTTGCACTGCTACATTTGCCCTACTGTCTATCCAACCTGTACATTGCTGTATATACTCTACGTTTATTTTAGCATATTTAATTCTTTATTTTATGCATGCCTTTTTTACATCTTTTTTTATATCTTGCTATTTTATTCATTGTTTTATGTTGCACCTTACGTCAAAGCAAGTTCATATGTTTGTGAATTTCACTAACCGATTCTGATTCTCATTTATTTCCTTATTTATTTTTTTCAGTTACTTTAAGATTACACTCATTACGTCTGCTTGGTAAATAAACAAAACTAATTACAATTTACTATGAAGAGAAGAAACACTAAACAAGAACTACATCTATCACTTTATAATAATAATAAAAAAATACTGAATCAGAGGGTAGAACATATCTGTCACTGTTACAGCTTCTACTGCTGCTTTCAAAGGTACAAATTATCTTTCTGTGACAGATTCCTTGCCCCTTATACACCTTACATAAAGTGGATATGACAAGTTTACTTTTTTACTCAAAAAAGTTGCTCTGACAATCCATCTATCTACACTCTGCCATCGATACACGGAATCAAAATCAATCAAAGTCAGTTTACGCTCAAGGAACACAACTTTCGAACTGTTTTAACATTCACACAGACTAAAAATGTGTTGTCAAACATATTTTTATGATAAAACTAGTCGAGCTTTTGGCCCTTTTTACAGTATGGTTGCTAGGTAACAGTCATGGAATTACCTACACTTATTATGTCACATCTGCTGCTCATGTCCAATCAGGAAGTATAACTATAAACTTCTCCAATGGATCAAACCAGGGAGAACTAGATCAGATTTTTGTCAACTCTTAAATATAATTGTGTTAACTATATGTTTAGTTAATGGAATGTGCTGTCTGAAAGTATTGATGAGGTGTGGTTTGGAAAAAAAGTCCAATTTGGATTCACAAATGGATTTCATTGAACGATTTACCATTTTGGAGTGTGCTGAACAACAAAAGCAAAACAATCACCATTGCTAACTTTAAGAAAACAGACAGTGGCACGGACATTATTTGACACATAATATGCAATTTTTTAAAACTAGAAGGTCGGACGGTGTCTTCACTGCAGGAAAAAGTGTTCTGTGACTCAAAATAGACGCACAACATGTAAAACAACAAGCAAAAATAGGCAAAAAACAAAATGAAAAGTAATGCTATTGCTGCTGTTGCTTCAACTTAATCAGACTCAGAAAAACACAGAATTGCTGTTCTGAGAAAATGCATCACGCCTAATGAAATAATGGTTCCTCATCAGTGCTTACTAATCCCATATATTTTCTTGGAGCATTGTTCATCATAGCCAAATTTCTCCCATTAGTCTGTAATAAAGCTCGGGTCCCTTTACACAACCGGGCACAGAACAACACACTATTGATTCCTCTGCAGAAAGTCACCTTCTCCCCCCCCCGTCCTCCCCCCTGCACCCCGTCCCGCGTCTTGGAACCCTCCGGTCATTCTGCGCAGCCAATTTGTACGGCTGTTGTTATTATTAGCGTTTCTCAAGCCGCGGTCCCGGGACATGAGCGCCCGAGCTTTATGACGCCGCGCCTAATAAACATCATTGTGATTTTCCCAGGCTGGTAATTAAGCGCGGAGCTAATTTGTCATAGTTAGTTAGAGCAGAGCACAGCATCCTGCGTCCTACGGTGGCTGAGAGGGGCCAAGAGTTTAACACTTTGCTCATTTATAGCCAGCGCTGCCTGATGGGACTAGGTGTTACGTTTTTGAAGGATGGACCAAAGCCAGTGCGGATCAAGGTGGGCCAGAGGTTTCTCGACATAGTTTGCGACTCGCTCATTTTTCGGCGCTTGATCATAGTTCCCGTTGACAGATATGGGTTTTTGAATATTCATGGATTTGAAAATGAAAAGGCCCTGCCAAGTTTTACACATTTGCATTCCTGCCGTGCCACTGGTTAAATGTTTTCCTGGACGGGAGAATTATGAACATGCCAGCAGATCATTTAAAGTCTGGAATACAACTTGTTAAGCTCCTCAACGAGTTTAGGAAGAGTTTGGTGAAGACTTTGGTAAGGCCGTTGAAATATCGAGGCTGAATTTGATTAAGCAGACGTTATTGTCCCTCTGTAGATATGCTACTAACTGTCATAGTCTAAATACCATATTGACCAATTCAGCTTCCCATTTTATGCAACATATTGAGGACTTTTGCCCATTTAAAACATCTATCTATTTCAAAATATTAATTGCTATTGTTACAGTCCTAATTGTTTATAATTCTGAAACCCATGTATATCCTGACTGAGTACAATGAAGACGGTAAGGACAAAATATACTTTGAAAGGTACACTGTGCAGTTTTCTGTGTGCTGCCAGCTTGTCTCCATGGAGATGTTACCCAGAGTATGTCATTAAAGTGCCTCTGACAGGTTGAACTACTCACTTTACTAAAACACAAGCTTTTGTTAAAAAACAAAACAAAAAAAATGTATCCCAGTTTGGTCATTTTTTAAGCGTAATAGTTTATGTTGTAAATCATGACATCACACTAGAAAATGATGTAATTATTACCTAGCAACACATGTTGTACACTGAGCCAAAACAGATCTCATGTTACAGATATTATATTTGACAAAGATTTATTTGATTGAATTCATTACGTCATTTTCAACATATTCTTTCTTTCTTTAAAAATGACACTTGATTGGTGTAAAACTATAATTTATATTTACAACAGGTATTATTTATTTTTTTTTACCTTTATTTAACCAGGAAAGCTACACAATGCTGTGCTACCATGTCAAAATGTATAGTCCCACCAAATAAAATCAAAACAATAAAATCGTAACAAACCTGCTACACACACTTAAAACATACTTATCACCATGGAGACCAGGCCAAGTTACTGGTCAGATCTGTGGAGAGGCGACTCTGCTCACAGTGAGAAAATATTTTTGAGCAAGAAAAGTCCGTGTAATAAAGAAAATACTAGACATATTTTTAATGCCAATAATGGAACATTCAAAGCAAAGATATTCCATTAAAAGTTACACATATATATATAATTTGATTTGAATTTGCTCATTGTATTTGGATTTGGTTGATCACTTGCTTGATTGGCTTTATTTCAAGCATATGACAGAGAATAGGACACAGTTGGTTTATAATACTTACAGATCCTCCACAGACACCCTCAAATGTATGCACAAGGTCACCTGCACACAGTACACCTATTTGAAAGTCCACCGTGTGTACATGTTTCCCAAGTAAATGCAAATTATAAACCACATTTGCTTGAAATGTAGTGGGAAGAAGGAAAACAACCTGAAATCCTTGTATTTTATATTGTCTTGCAAGTAATTGTGAAAAGACGTGTCATTCTCTTTCTTGTGTATAGTTCACATGTATTTTTCATTCAAAAGCTACACGTTTAACAGTAAAATACACCCCGTTGTGATGTGAAATGACCTCCAGTTTGAGTTCGACCATAAGCTACAAAGAGCAGGTGGGCAGTTTCATTTTACAATACAACCATAAAACTACAAAGGGCCTAATGGGACAAAACAGGCGATTGTGCAAATAAATGTGATTATTATGGTCTGTCGAGAAACAACTGCAGTGACACAAATCAACCAGGTTTTCCTCATATCCGGGCTTTATATTCCTTACAGTGAGCATAGGGTAAACGGTATGGATTATGTTTCCAGATACAAAGTCAACTGTGCTTGTAATCAAGTTTGTGGAAATTAATATGAACAAACTCCATTAAATGAAAATGTGTTATAATGCACAATATCCCAGAGAATACTTTAGTAACCGCTTTTACTTTAATTGGATCATAATTCTGTTTCATTAACTTTTCATAATTACAATCAATTTGGCACACTGTTAACTTGCTAAAGCCTCTGAACAGTCTGAAAAGAGTAATATTTTGTAGATCAGTACTCAAGGCTATATTTCTGACATTAAGAATAGATTTGGGTTGGTCTGAAATACCTAATTCTTGGAGGCTAAAGTCAAGAGAAATCACATTATATTTGACGATAACAACTCAAGAGAACGAGATCAAGAGCCATGAATGCAAAAAAAAGTGTTAAAGCAACTTGCGAAGTGCTAAGTGATCAGTGGTAAAGTATATGAAAATAGCATCAATATTAATCTTGTTTGGGGCCATTGTTTAATTACATGAAAAGATGAATGCACCATAAAGGTCATAGTAAAAATACTTTTGAAAAATAAACTTGGGTCACAATAAAAAGTTCACTGCTAAATTTGGTCTCCAAGATGCAAAACTGCATTTAAAATAACAAAAATATATCAAAAAAATATACTTTCCTTACTCTTTATCTGCAAAAAACTGCATGTTGTCAGTGATCGCTTGAATTAAAAGGACATAATTATAGTGTATATTAATGATGATAATTACTAGCTTTTCTTTTGTATCTTTTGTTTGTGTGTATTCTGGTAATTGAGCTGGGACATTTTTTTTTTTTCTCCCAAAATAAAGACACCTTTAGGTAAAGTGCACCTTTAAGTTGGCCATTTTCTGTACCACTGATCACTAAAAACATCTTGTATGTGTCGGAATAGTCTCACACTCTTTTTTTTTACCGTACAATCTGTATTTCTACACTTCAATGCAAAGCCGACTTCGCCTCAAAGCCTCACACGATGACACAAATGTATTCAACCACGCGAGACAAGCGGAATAGATTTTGAAGTAGGTTACATTTGCCTTCAGGTGAGTAACAAGGATGTTTACCGATCAGGGCACTTCCAGTCGATGCATAGTCAATGCCATTCTCTCATATACAACGTTGCTCCTCTTGCATGGCGTTCGTTTCATCTACAAAAGACTGTCTGATGATGTCTGGAGTTGTTGTGGAGATGTTCAGACGCATCCACGAGATCTTTCCGCGATTGCTTTAAGTGACAGACACGATTAAACAGCTGCTTCCTGTGATTAAAGCCGTGCACTCCAGTTTCTAGGTCATTTCCTGCTCCTCTCTGGGCTCTCATACACCTGTCCACCCCTCCTTCATAACTTATTATCCCGCCGGAGTATGGAAATCCTTTTAATTACTTCTGAATGGCCCCTGTCCACATGCACTTTACAGTTCAGTTCAGGGCAGTAACATTTAATGATGCGCAGTGAGAATAAATACCATACATCAAAGGTTAAGAAACAAACATCTGCAGAGGTAGGGGGTAAGAAGAGGCGTTTGAAAATAGACATTTGTTTTATTTATTTTTACTTCTGGCTATTTAAGATGGAAAGTTGAGTGTGTCTGTCTGTGCATGCTGGTGTGTGAATGGGTGAGAATTTGGAAACTATTCTTGTTATTCTGGCCTGCCCAATTTTGCTTTTGACTGCTACTGATTGGTACTTCCGTGGGATTTAAAGTCTCGCCGCTAAAATATTATACAAAGTAGGTTTATTTGTGCACCAACATGTCAACACTGCACCTTTTTTCTGGGAGACTTGAAAACATGTGTAGAACTTATTTACTCTCGAGATCAGTCGCCTGATGTAAATTAAGGCAGATTAATGGTGGCGCCCGTGAAAACGCTGGAATGAGGTGAACAGACCCTTCCAGGAGTGATGAAAGTACCTGGATACGAACGCCTGCATCTTGTGTTTACATTCTATCAATACATTTTAACAGAGCAGCAAGTGAAAAGGCAATTTTGTTGTTTGTAGACAGCGCAAACTCATGGTTGTTGTTAAAATGTTCATTACATTTGCCAACGAGTGATAACTCTCAAACTTATTGTAGGATTTGTGGTGCTTAGTAAAATAAAAACAAAATGTGTCACCCGCAATGTTATTATCTAGAATAACTTTAGATTAAAGAAATGTTTAATACGAGGTTGTGAGCATGTATGCTAACTGTAACAATCCACACAAAACACTTCGATACGTGGTAATATTTTTCAAGATGGCTCTAGGTTGGTTGATGGTTGTCAATCACCAAAACAGTCCTTTTTCATGGTTTGTGATGTTTGGAGGCTAATGCAAACTCTTCTTTTGTAGTGCTAAAACAGGGAATGATACCAGGCTAATGGAACACTTTTTGTTTGCAAACACCGGAAAGGTCTATACATAGTCAAAAAGTCTTGACAATAATCAATTGTAAGTGCTTCTATATCTCAAACATTCAAAATAACAGTTCTTCCTGAACAATTCCAAATAATAACTAATGCCTATAATTCAGTTTACTCCATCTGTAACTGTGAAGGGTTTTCTAGAACTGCCATGCCAGTAAATTTCTTTAAAATGTATTCATAAAGGCGAACATGCAAGAGGTCATCGACGTGTCAGCTGCCAGCCCACATTTTCTGGTGAGGACTCTTCCTGAAGGCATAAACACAGCGTCAGTGTAAGGCTGTCTTCACTGTTGCACCAGACCTGTGCGAAGTAAATGGAAACTCACGAGGCTGTGTAAGAGCAAAATCAACGCTTATTTCAACTCTCCCTCAACTCTCGCTTCACTGATGCATCCCCACCCACGACCAGCGCTGCCGTCTTGTTTGTCGATCCTATACAACATGCAAACTTTTCCTGTATCTCATCTAAGAGCTTTTCTCAGCCTGTGCCTTATCATCAGAATCATAATTAGCAGGTGCTACATAATCAGCTCGGCTATGTTATTTTAATTGGTGCATTTGTGCCAACACAGATAAAACGCTGATTAAAAGGTGCATTTAAGCATATTCAAAGTTTTTGCCATCAAAGTTTATGGGCACATTTCCCCAAAGTCTATATCCTCAGTTCACATTACCTGTACGTTTATTTATCAGGTTTGAAAGTGAGAAAAACATATTTATCTCTTGCTGATTTTAACATATTTACATTTCAGCATACCCTGCAGTCTGTTGATGTATATAGTATAATATAGACACAAAATATGATCGTTAAAGGTGCAGTGACACTCTGTTAATGCCTTTAACTTTACTGGTAGAAGGACCAAAAACTGCCCGTCTCCATGAAAAGGCTACATTTTTGTGGCGACTTTATGGATCTTTCAATATTTCAAATTTATATATACTTTTTTTTCTTCACCACAGACCCCCATTAAGGTATGGAATCTCATTTTCAGGGGAGTCCTAGATCCAGATGAGGAGCCTACTGTGTTTGTTATTATTACTTTTATTTTGTTTATTTTACACACAGAGAGAACAAAACAGGTAATAATGGCACAAAAATCAACCAATCAATCAATCATGGCATACATTGTCCAGCGTTTATGTCCCATTTAGTGAAAAGCCTGTCAAACAAGCCAATTTTCTAAAGGTCATCTTTTTCCATTTTATGAATGTCAGTTATAATTTGTGTCTAGTCTTTGTTGGTTCAGTTTGTGTCCCCTGCAGCCAAAAATATGCCCCAAAAGTAGGCCTGTCACAAAAATTACTATATCGACTTATCGTTCAAAAGATAAGAGAAAAAAAGAATGTATTTGGGGCGCAATATTTATTGTGTGAGCGTTTTGAGTAATCCTTTCTTTGTTTTTTGATAAGATTTGAATCATAGAGAGTGAAAGTAACTTGTATGACTCGATACCAACAATCTAAATAAAGAGTTTCATCAACAATATTTGACATAGAATGACTTTGTTTAGGATTATTCAGCTTTAACGTTACTGCGTGGCACCATAAGTATCATAGTAGTATTTATTGTGCCACTGGCAGGAGTTTTGAGGCCTTAATACCTAGCTCTGAAATCAAGTGGGATGCCAAAGCCAAAAACAATCCAGTGCTTAATCTCATTTCAATATTTCTGAACAATAGTCAGTCCCAAACACATTTTACTGACAGGGACAATGGAGCACCCAAAGAATCCTACACAGACACATGTAGAATATACAAATACCACACAGAAAGGCCTCATGTCAAACCTGAGACCTTCTTGTTTGTTTGTTTGTTTTATTTATTTATTTGAATGGGACAGCATGTATTAATGAACAGCTTACACTGTAAATACACCAGATTTAGCTCAGGGCTAAATGCTGAAGTGCTAATCGCTGCATCATTTAACTCTATTACTTAGTTGGAACATGATGTTGCGATGTTGAAAATCTAAACTTGCTGTACAACCATGAAGTTGTCTGAGGGTCCACAGACATTACATTACATTGTCATTACTGACTTTAGGAAACAAATGCGCTGGTAATTTCCCTCGACTCTTGGTGCCTTTCTTCAAATATAAAGAGGATTTAGTTTGGGCTGAGACTCTCCCCTGCTGTTAATCCTTCTGCTTTACAATGCAGTCTCTATGCATATATGTGTGTGTTCTAGAGCGCCATTTCTCCCATCAAATGAATCAAAAACAGTGAAAAGGTTACGCCTGACAGCAAATTATCACTGCACTATATAGCCACCCTTATTTCATCTGTGCAGTAGACTGTGTGGGCGTGCATGTTTGAAGGAAGTCTATTATCTGCAAAATGCAAAGAGTTTAGCAAAAAGGGGCATCTGCATTTTAATAACTATGTCTAATTTATTTTATTACGACTGGCCGCTCTTTAAACTCCTCACGACATCATTTCTGCTGATGCTGTCGCTATGGTAATATGGTTTGTTTTGTCTGCACCTTCCCAAACGAGCCCATCACACTCGGTTTAAAGCAGTTGTGTGTAAATGTATTGGCCTGAATGCATTATTTTACTGCAAAAATGATTACTACAGCAGCACACAGATTCAGGCTCTCCTTAGAAGATTTGCATTATTTTCTATCAAGGAAATTCACAGGGTCGGGAACATTTTGCATTTCTACCGCAGACATCACAGAAAATAATCTTTGGTTCAGTAAACACTGGGGAGCCACATATGTCTGAAAACCAAAAAGACTTGAAGCTGGATACAAAACGTCACAAAATGTCATTCGGTACCACTTAATAATAACTACATCTTATTTTGCCTTAATAAAGCAATAACATAGACTTAATTAATAATGAATATATAGTTTATTAAACATAATTCAGGATTAGTAACTACTTAATTAAGGATAGGGTTAGAGTTAGAATTAGGGTTAGAATATTTGTTAAATAGTTACTAAGTCTGAATCATTCGTAATAAACTATTTGTTGATCATGAATTAAGTCTTTGTTCATGCTTTATTAAGGCATGAATAAGTGTAGTTATTATAAAGTGTTACCTGTCATTCATTCAAAAACAAGCATTCACCCTTATGTCCACTATGGATTTTTTTTTTAACTTTAAGGAACTGGAACAAGCTAGAATACGGCGTAAATATAGAAATGTGATCAATGTACAGAGCAGTGGTTCTTAAACTAGGGGTTGGGACCCCAATGGAGGTCGCAAAATGATTCACAGGGGTCCCCAGATGATGGGGAAAAACTGATACAATAGTGTTAAACAATAGTGTACAATAGATACAATAGATACAATAGTGTACATTCTGTATATAGTCTCAGTCTATCTTAGTCTATTTTATTCTTAATTTTATGCATACCTTTTTATATTTTTTATTATATTTTATTCATTGCTTTATGTTGCACCTACGCCGAAGCAAGTTCCTATGTTTGTGAATTTCACTGACAATGGCAATAAACCACTTTCTGATTCTGATTCTGATTAAACGAGGCTTGACACCCTTCAAATGCAGTGGCAAATGTAGATTCCTATTAAAGTCATTTTTCTAGGTCTATATTCTCAAAATAAAATCAAACATTAGATATAAGGCTAATTTATCACTTTGCATGTTGCTTATTTTTTGGGTTTGGGGGTCGCAAATGTGAACTATTGTTATTTTGGGGGTCGCGACTGAAAAAGTTTGAGAACCACTGATATAGAGGACTGACACTTCTAATTTAGTGAAGGCGTAAGGTCATTGACATATGGTCTCATTATACACCTACAAATGTGTTGAAGTGACAGTAATTCGGTAATAATTGTGTGGGTAACTTAAATGTAAATGCCATCCTTCTTCCCTTTCAACAGAAATAGCCCGGATACTGAGCTGTGAACAGCCAACCCGCTAACAGGCTTGGCACATGCTGCTCTAATTAAAGTGTGAACGAAGCTAGAATATGTGTGCAAAGTTAGCATAAAAATAATTATCTATTATGTATTGGTGTCACCTATGGACATTGTACTGAAAATGGGAATTACGATTACTGAGGTAGCAATAAACCTCCAATACAATGAGAAGAAAAGCAACATATTAAAGGTGCACGCAAGTAACTTTTCTGTTTGGGAGTCCACGACTTGCTTGTCTCAATGGACTTGTTATTACTTTACCTGCATGTCCCAGAGCATTAAGCGTATATGTTTACACACATTCAGTTAAATATTAGGTGTTAATATTGCATAAATTAACTTGAGAACCACGCATTCTTACTGTTGGCGTGCTCGCCTCTCCACAAGTCTGACATATAACTTGGCCTAATGGCGTCACCTGCTTGTTTCTATGGAAAAGTTACATAGTGCACCTTTAAAAAACATGCTTTGAAACTACTAGGGCATTAAAATAAAGGAATTCTTGGTCGGCTAAAGACATTCCTTGTTGCTTGACTAACTGACTAAATGGAGCAGCAACTGAAACTGGCAAAAGCTCTCGAAATTGTCCGACCCAAACTCCAAGTGCATAGGAGTTCATGCAAAAACGAGATACAGAGAAAACTGTGTATTTATATAAAAAGAAGGTTAAACTCAGGATAAAAATGTATTTAGCAAGTTTGTGTAACAAAATATGACTAAATTGCTGTGAACATAATTATGTGAAAGATGTCCCTTTTTTAACCTATTTTTTCCCAATTTGACAATTTTTATAATGTCACTTCCTCGTTGGGCTAGAGCAGCAATTGTGACACTATTACCTAGCAACCAGACTGTAAACAAGGACCAAAATCCATATCAATCACACAATAGTTATGGTTTGACAAATAATAATACCTGGTAACAATGACCTGTGTCATTTTGTTAAATTGTTAAATGTTAAACTGTCAAAAAATTGTTATTGATGACATCACAGAGGGATTACGTTTTAGAAATTAGCAGTACTTTCATTTTTCAAATTTTCTTCACAAACTGCAACTTGATTGATGTAAAACTATGATAAATATTAACCACAAGGACTATCTTGTATGTAAATACTTTCATGTAAATAAAATAATTAGTCGACTAAAACAAACCATCAACCGATTACAAAGCTTTGTTGTACTCACAAAAAAAAAACAACAACTATAAGATAATTTTCTTGTAATTACAAAATCATTTTCTTGTAATGATGAGATAATATTAGAGAGTCAGCACAGTGTGCAAGAGCGCATGCATTCACTGGTGCACGTTCGCTTGGAGATGACTTTTACACACCCACACAGCACCTTCACAAGGCGCTCATCAGCAATCAGCCCCGTGAAAACAAGTGCAGAGGAGGGTGCTCCTACTCTCCCAGCTCTGGAGACACATGTCCCGTGTCAGCGCTGCCAGGACCAGGACAGTCAAATGAGCACGAGCGAGGCTCCATCACCACTGCTGTCTACACCACCTGCATGTTGACGTTGCACAAGCAATTATTGTCTCGTCCATACTATGTTTTATGTGAATATAGGCTGTATAGTGTTCACATGAAACACATAAAGTGGAGGAAAGGATCATGATAATATTTTGAGGCAAGTATCCAGCCAAGCTCTTTTCTTCCTTGGAGCCAGGGCATTTTGCCTCGGAGCGCTGCGTAGACAAAGACGCTGATGGGTGACGGGCTGTGCGTGTGATTGTGGATACACTGTAGTTTATTTGCCCAGTTTTCAGACTGAGCTACAGGCTTCTGACAGAACACTGTGGCGCACCTCTGGCTCAGGGGCTGGGAGTGGGCTTGAGCGGCTGCTTGGAGAGCAGGGAATGGTGGGATTGTTCTTTGCTCATGGACAGAACCGGCTGGAGACTGATGCCAGGAAAATGTCTGTAATGTTTCTCAAAGTTTGCTGTCCATGACAAGGTGCCTGCCGGTTCAGTTTACGCGGGGACGGGACTTCCACTCTCCACCCCAGCAGCCGCTAAAAGCGCTCTGGGCTAATCCTTGCTGCATGAGAGTCAGCACAATGGGCAAAAGCACAGGTGAAGTCATTGGTATGCACTCGCTTGATGATGACTTTTACGCACTCACACAAGCATCTTCACAAGGCGCTCATCAGCAATCAGCCCTGTGAAAACAGGTACACTCCCAGCTCAAGAGACAGTGCCACAGTGCTGAAGAGCGCCCTGAGCGGCTGCTCTGGTGGAAAGCGGGGGTTCGTGACCTTAGTTCTGGGAACACCCAAGGCACAGCACCCTGAGGCAAAGTGCTCTGGCACCAGGGAAGCAAAGAGCTTGGCTGAGTACTTACCACATAAATATTATCTCGCAATTATGAGAAAATTATCTCAGAATCACGAGAAAACCATCTCGTAATTATGAGAAAATTAAATTGTAATTACGAGATAGTGTGTGAACACAATACATTTACAAAAAAAGTGTGTACAATAAAGCTTCGTAACCAATTGATTGACCAAATGACTAAAGACAAAGTCTAGAATATTTACTAGCATATTTTGGTGAGTGTAATGAAGCACCGATACTTGTGCAAAACATGTCTGTCTAATCTACACCTCCACTGTTTCCACTCCAACTTTTCACACACTTCACAAATATTATGCATATTTAAATCACTCATGAAGCACTGAATTTTGGAAGTGGAGGAGGCAGTCACATACTTTCACACCTTTTAAAAAGTGCAAATCTGCTGCTGAAGTAAAACATAGATGTGCTCAGAATTACTCACAGCCACTTGTTAGCATTATATAATATGGACATAAAATAATCTCATGCTTAATGCGTTGTGGTGCACAGACAAGAGTGCACTTGAGTAGAACAAGACACTCACACCAGACATTCTGAACACCCGGGTCACCACGGTTACTTCCCATGGACCACTTATGATATTTATAAGTTTCTTAGCTTCATGTTTAGGAAACATTTGGAGGACTTTTGGCTGTTGACAAGATAGATCATTTTAATTGCTATGGCAACAGAGTTCATTTTTATCATGTGATAAATATTAGATCAGAAGTTTATATTTCTGTTTTTTCCAACTATTAAGTGCTTCTGAATAACTTTAAAATGAGTGCCATGTACATAAATATTCAGTATTACAGTACAATACAATAACAAAACAGCAATGTGATTACTAAACAATGAAATGAAATCTTTTTACCCGCCACAATAAGCATATTGACATATGGATGTTGTATGGATTATGTATATCAAAAAAAAAAAAAAAAAAAAAACACAAATAACAAAAAGAAAGACTTTTTACAGAAAAAATTAAAATAAAATTTTGATGTCATAAAGAACTAAAATGTTCCAAGCATATTGAAGGTGTCGTGGCTCATAAAACTATGTCAAATGCAAAATGTTGAAGGTTACTTCATTGTCATCTGTGGCTCTTCGCTCCATAGATGTTTCAAAATGTGACCTTCGAAGCAAGTTTGGACAATCCTGGTAAATAACATTACATTTACACATGTCTTATTGTAATATTGAGTTAGCTGTCTTAATAGGGTTATACAAATAAGGGTTCAACTTTTTGTTCCATTTTTGAGGTTGCTTTATGAACAAAGAAATAAACTACAAAAGTAACAAAACAACAAAACAGACAAAAAAAAAAAAGGCCCAATATAGTGCCTCATTCCACAATTATACCATTATTAAACTCATCTGAAAGTGGTACTAAAGTTGTGGCTGTTCCGTGTCAATCAGTTCTTTCAAAGTTTATCAAAGTGTGAGTAGAAGCCATAAGCCACATCCCCTGAGCGTGTTAGATAACTGTAACCAGGTGTGTAAGTGATCAAATGGGTCTAGTCCACAGTCGAGGGACCTGCCACTAGACTGTGTGCTAAACTGGGCTTTCTAATGAAATAAAAAGGCCGCGTGCAACATCGAGTTACCTGAAAAGGCTGGAGCTGTTCCCCACTGAGACTGAATAATGCATTTAATGGTTTGGCACAGAAATGTATTTTCCCCACAGTCCCCTGTCAGCAGAAGGATAGAGAGAAAGGTAGAAAGAACAAAAACAAACATGCAGGGAGGAGGACAACAGCCAATTGAAATATGGGAAGAGAATAGTCAAGAGAGACGGCAAGAGGGCGGAGAGGAGAGGCAGAAAGCACTGTTGGCAAATCACAAATTAAAAACATAAGCGTTCTACACACCATACCATGTCCCAGCGGAAATATACAGCTTTCTGAATAAAAAAGCTGATTTGGAGCAGGGATCTCGACACAGACAGGCCTGGTCTCTTACCACAATAAAAAGCACAAGCTGAGAATGCAAACTATTGACTACAATAATATTTAGCAGATGTCATTGGAAATGTACCACTTCCTCGCTTCACTAGCAACTCCATTGGAAGATATAGGCACAACGCTCAAAATCTATTTGACGAATCGCCACTAGAGTAAAAACTATTATTTCTCAAGCTATTCTAAATAGTGCACTATCCCTTGTCTCTTGAGCGTAAAAACTAAACTAGACAAAGATCAAAGAAACAAGTGGTTGGTGCTGACTTGAATTGAATATTTAAGTTGTGATGAACGATTCACTTTTGTAGCTCCCTTTGACGGCAGGAGACATGTCAAACTTTATTAACAACAATGATACTAGCATCAACATGAATACACATTGCCAATGGATAAACACACGATGGCTGACTTTCAAAATCCCTTTTGTGTATAATGTGTCTTTGTTGTCTCACTAATGGAAAAGCAAATTTCAATAACCTGGAAGACAACAAAAATATGGGGAAAAAGGTCTTATGAGGGTTTATTTTTCAACACACACATTAAAGATATACGCATTTTTCTGACACACTGATCAGACTGTTCAACACAATATTAATCTATAAAAACGTAATCACATATATTATTGATTTCCTATTCACAACTGCAGAGCTAGATTCTATCTACCCATTTGTGGTAAGTCACCGTAAACGTAGTCACAACAAAGTGCCGTGTTGTGGGAAAATGCTGACAGCCCTAATAGATAAAACAATTGTGCCAAATGTGCCAAAGGGCTATGCAATAATGTCTGGTTTATTACTGTACAAACACATTCATCTTAAATAAGAGAAGATTTGTACAGGAATTAGCAAAGAGCTACTTTGATCCCACATGTATCACTGCTTTCTATAGGGATGTCCTGATTCTTTTTTTTTTTCCTCCTGATGCGATACAGATCTTTTAATGTTTGTAATTTCCAATTCCGATCCAATACTGAGCTCTGATCTTAATTTTTAATGCTTTTATTACCATTTATAATCAAGAATACAATGAATTAATTCTACTGAATTTGGCTCCAGTTTAATTAAATCATTACCAGTTTAAAATAGGCCTACTTAAAATATCCTAATTATTTGTTATAATATTGCAAAATAATGTTTTAAACTCCAAAACTCCAAAGCATTACTCTCATTTTGACAGAGACATAAGGTTATGTTAAGGTCTTCTGTTTAAGGCAATGCTTTTCCACCATTTTTCAATTTTCAAAGCAATGGCGCCTCGAACGCAGGACAATAAAAATTCTTTAGTGCATAAATATGTATAATAAAAAAAACGTATTAATGACGGGGAACACCATTACAACGTCGATCTTTCTTAATATCGCATGTTTCCTTTAAGAACATAACCATAACGACACAAATCTTTCTGTGTGAGCGACACAACGTCACCTCAAATCATTACTAAACAATCCAGCATAAAATATGTTCTACAATACCCAGCATGGCATTAAACTGATTATTTGATCGCGTTTTCCCCCCTAATACAAGAACAGCGCACTTGAGTACTCACCGCCCTGGTCTGTGCTGACGGTGATGAACGCCACTTGACGAGGAAACGAACTCAAGTCGGACACGCCGTTCAGGGACTCGATCTCAAAGGTGTAGTTGGCGTGAGCGGAGAAGTCGGTGACGGTGACAGTGGCGTTGGTGAGCCCTAGTGGCCGGGGCAGGAATCGCAGCTCCTCCTCACAGATCTGACACTGGTTTGGCTCCGATCCACAGCGCTTACACTGGACGTTGTAGGTGAGGTCTCTGCGGCCCCCGGTGTCACTGGGAGGGGACCACTCCAGCAGCAGGAAGGAGTCGTTCAGGTTAAACATCAGGTTACGAGGAGGGGATGGAGGGCCTGCAAACAACAGATACATTTAAAGTGCAGGAACATCCACAATCATACAGTGTGTCAGTGTTTCCCAGCCAGGGGTACAGTTGTTGTAAATTTAGCGTCTTTTTGGAGTATCTTGGACTATAAATATAATTAAAACAAAAAATATAATAGTAATTATTGACAATATGTGACTACTAAAGCCATTTATTTGCCCAAAACTCAAGTTAAAGGGTACTCTGAATGTGAAATGAAGATTAGGGGGTACTTGAGACAAAAACGTTTGGGAACCACTGCAGTATATCATCTAGAACTGTTTTGTTTTGATTTTTTGGCAGGCACATGGTTACCTTCAGTGTTTTAAAGGACTCTTTAAATAAAGGTTGATTATTTTTGTGATCAACGACGAAAACTGTTCAGTATTGTCTCTGAATCCTTGAATCCTTTTCTATGGTTTACTCACTACTAGTTGATTTTATTTCACTGTGTGCAGCACTTTGGAAACGACTTTGTTTGTGAATGTGCGATAGAAATAAAGTGGATTGAATCAAGATATAAATGTTAAAATGGTAGCATACCTTGACAGTTTTAAGTAACATTAACGACAATATGCGCTAATTTGCTCTGCAGATATCTTATCTTTTTTAACTCCTTTAATTGCAGATAACTTTGCAGAGGGTAAATAAGTAAAAATAAACACTCTACTTCAAATGTATGGCCCTTAGTCACTCAGAAGACCAAGGTTTAATATTTAGTAAAAAAAAACAAAAAAAAAGTTAAAAAGTGGTGATTTGAAAACCTGTCTACTGAATGTTTTCTAGTACAACTAATACTGTAAAGAAAATTATAGTCTTATTTCATAAAAGAGAGAGAGAGCCCTTTCTTGTGTGGTCCACTGGAGAAAAACATGTTCAACTTGATTTTTTTGGTTTGTGGAGAAACACCCTACTACTGTGAAGGAACAGCAGGGAACAAGGCAATGTAGAAGTAAACAAATGTTGCTCACTCTGCTGCAAACCACTTTTTAACTGAGTCAGGCCTGCGTTTTTAAATATTTTCCTGTTTTGAAAAGAAACATTAACGAATCAGTTGAATTATACATTTAAAGTTTGCAGCTGCGCAACTTAAAACTTGGTGGTCATCAACTTTGCAACAGATATCGATACATTGCTGTAATGACGAGCACATAAGAAATATATTTACAAACAGAATATCTCATAAATGTCAAGATATTTGTGAATGTTATCAGCGGGGAGCAACAAAATAGTTGGTAAAAATAAGAGGATTTGAAAAACGGTAATGAAACAAAATAATCTGCAAGCCGTGCACAAAAAGCCGGGCCGATTTCTTAACTTTTTGGGCTCCCTGGATTGCAGTTAACTTGTCAAACTTTCTGCAGAATAGTTAAAGCTGGAATAAACACGGGCGTACATCGGCGGTGGCTAAACATAACGATGTATGGTTCTTGGCTCGCACAGACGCATTCACAGAGGGTGCGTTTGTGCATGAGGTGCGCATTGTGCTGGAGCAGGCTGCAGCTGTCAGCCGGGCGGAGTTAAAAGACCTGGGGGATCTGAGCACTCCTGTCCTGCCAAGCTCACTGTCTGCCTGCACAATGGGATGTTTCCCCCTCCCCAGACTCCTCCTCCTCCCCGTGCTACCTCTGCAGACAGCGCTGACTCCTCCCACACCTCCTTCCCTACTGTCATTTTATTGTGTTCGTGTTTTGGAGTCCCATGACGCCAACAAACGCATCGGCCGGTATTCTGTGCTCCAGTTGTCCTCAGAGGTCAGAGAATGTTGTTAGGGCTAATATTTCAAACGCATTTATACTTTCTTTATTTGTAAAAAAAAAAAAAAGAATACTAAAGTTTGAAGTACCTAAACAAGAAGCTTTCAAACATAAATATAGAGCAAATTATGACCTTTCCTGAGAAGTTTTAGAATTATCTTGATCAGAGCTAGTACAATTAATAAAGATACAAATAATGTGGTGATGCTTTATAAAAACAGGTAAAAAGGTCAAGTATTTATAAGTCATTAATTATCACATGATTATTGAAACTGTTTAATAAGCAGTTATTAATGCTCTTGGTTTAATAACACATGCGTTTTTGTTGATGGCTTACAAACATTTATGATGCATAAGTCATCAACAAATGCATACATTTCATAAACAAATAACTAGTGTTTATTAATGCCTTACAAATAGGTTACTAAAGAACCTCATTTTAAAGCGTTAGCAATACTAATATTTTATGAAATCGATTGATTTTGAAATGTTCGTATCGTAACAAAAGTGTGTAACAGGACTTTGAAGTTGAAAGTTGAAATCCCAAACTTGCTGTAACATTTTCAGTCATTCAGGAATTTGAATCGAAAAACATCAACAACAACAAAACACAAAAATACAAATCAGAAAAAATGTGATTGTGAAACGGGTTTGAAAGGAGTTTCTCTGCACCTTTCTCTTTTAAAGTAAATGTTAGCTTATTCATGTTTCTTATTTGTTTGTACTTTGATTTTAATGCATTTCCATCCTATTCTTGAGTACCTCGAAGTCCTCTTAAATAAACTTGAATAAATATAAAAATAATAAAATCAACTCTGAAATACTGTCGCTTCACTGTAAATCATTAACAATTGCACATTTCTTGCTTCAATCTCAAACTTTAGACCAGAACGACAACATAAGAGCCCCTCCGTTTAATCTCCTCTGTCCCGTCCTCACCCCCATCCTCCCCTCTCCCCACCCGAGACGGCCCACCCTCAGCCCCTCGTCCCACAGAGCGGCCCCTGCTGTCATCAATCAGGCCCGCTCTCCTCCGGGGCGTAGACGGTATCGCACGCTCCCTCCGTCAGCCCTCTCTCTCTCGTCTTCACCTTTATCGCACTCAGGTGACACCCCTCTCTCCGTCTTCAGGCCCACACTCTTTAATCTCCATTTCAATTCCTCACTTGAAGGTTCAGGGCCGGTTCAGGAGGAAGCACTGTTTTACAAAGCATCACCGTGAAGAGTACTGGGATTAGAGGACATTCGCTTGTTGTTGCTGAACTTACAAGATCCTAAACATCATCTGGAGAAGCGTGATAGTTGTTTGCCCCATAGCCATTTCATATTGCCAGTGTTTAAGATTATACATTTGCACTCAGAATTCAACCGTGCAAGTGGTCACAACATTTACTTAAGATTTCAGTCAGAATAAGACGCAAGGATGGTCATTTTTGGTAAGACTTTACACTGGAAATGCTTGCCGTTATATATAATAAGATAATGCTGATAAACCTCAATGGAAATAGGCATAAAATGAAGTGCTCAAAAAAATAAATAAATAAATAAAAGAACTTTAGGAACATGTTTATTTGTTACATGTTACTGCATTGTGTCTCACTTAATTAAAAGGTTGTTGTACATTTTACAAGGTAGTTCCAAGTTTTATGCCATAGTAAGGGAAAAACACAAATTAGCTTTATTTAGCTATAAAACGTAATTTACATTTAAAATGTGTTATTTAAAATACTGTAGCACTTTATAATATCTTATTTTGCCTTAATAAAGCATTAGCAAAGACTTAATTAATAATGAATATATAGTTGATTAAAAATGATTCTTGATTATGAATTAAGTCTTTGTTCATGCTTTAGTAAGGCATGGATTAGTGTAGTTATTATAAAATGTTACCTAAAACACTAATATTAATAAATGAAGATCTGCTGGATACAAATATATATTTATAAATTGTATTAATAAGTAGATTTAATCATAAAACATACATATTCTCACAAAAAACTATAACAATACAATCAATAAAAGAAGCAAGAACATTTTAGACCCCCATACTTTATATACTTTGTGTACAATTTAATACTTTCAAGGCTTTCAATTTGGCTTTTAAGACCCTGCAGTTGCCCTCATTTTAATACAGGAAGGAGCCTACGTTACATCAGACGTGTCCAAACTTATTTCACCTATTGCTGCATATTCAAACCTATGGAGCCACAGACTATATGGCAATGAAGTAGCGCTGGGTAATGTACAAAAATGAATATCTCAATATTTTTTGCAGTATCCTAACAACAATATTCAGACGATTCAACAGAAATATGTTAAATGTCTGAAAAGGTTTCAAAGATACTGTTTTCAAATGTCAATTGAAAGTAATTTTTCGATCTGAAGGTACAGGACAAAATACAGTTGTTCCATCCTCTCCTCTGAACATATCCAGCAGCTCAGTCCAGCTTTACACAATCCACTGTAACATGTCTTTGTGTAAGAGTGGCAGGCAGCTCGAGTCTCAGCCTGGTGAGCTCTCCACACAGCCCCGTCTATCTCACTGACAGTCAAATGGATTTTTAATTAAAGCAAAATTAGTCCGGTTAAACTGTAATTTAATGCAAATACGAAGTCTTAATGACAGTCGCTGAATCACAGGCCAGACGAGGCACAAGCGTGACCCATAGTCTCTAATGTAGCAGCTGAACACTTCTGCATCCATCACTATCAGTAAAAGTACAAATACAGTTAACATGGGCTTATTTTGAGGCAGCTGTGATATTGTTGGGTTTCACATGACAATACAATAGTTTATGGGTCTTCAATTAACAGACAGTTAAAAGTGCACTATATAACTTTTCTGGTGGTTGGCGACCCTCTTGTCAGCACTGAGATGTTGATGCTTGGTTTGAATTATTTACCTTTCATTTATTCAATTATAGGAGTTTCTATTTATTATTTATTTTACGTGTTCCTCCTTGGGCCATAGATTGAGACGTTCCAGCTCCAACTGTTGAATTCAGGAATTCAATGGACACAAACAGCAGAAATACGGATTGTCTGATAACTTAAAGCTAATATCAAGTGTACATTTAAAATAAATTGTATTGTGTAATAAAAAGTATTGATTATGCCTTGATTTTGATATAAATAGTGCAAATTCTTGGTGTGGCATCGTGCAATCAAGGACCTTATTCAATGATATAGCTGATTGGATTCCATAAAGTACCCTCTAAGCATTGATTCACATTTCAAGTACCCCTTAAAAAGGCGGAAAAGTCTATTTATTGGTAAATAGTCAGTTAATTCTACTATATTTACGTTTTTATGATATTTATGTCCTAAATGCTCCCACACATTCTTAAGGATGTATGACATTTGCAGACATTTTACCTTCTTTTTTAAATCTGAAACAATCCCAATTACCTCCTGCTAATTGACTCTGGTTAGGATACACATTTCTTGAAAATGTGTCTCTTTCCCTCCGTTTAAATGTGTCATCATCACATTATACAATCTGAAAAACAAACAAAGACTAAAACAGCACTCACGTGTGCAGGCCATGGTGGGCGGGTCCTTGTCGGCGCGGTAGAATCCGGTCTCACAGCGGCACACGGCGGAGCCATCACTGAAGCTGAAGCTGTGAGGAGGACACTTGGAGCACTTTATGTTTCCAGCAAACGCCTTGAAGAAGCCCGGGTGACAAGCTGAAGACAGAAACACAAGAAACATATGTGACATCACTTTTTTTCACTTTGTTTAGGTCAATTTCAAAGTGTGAAGCTAGTAATTATTTGTGTACATGAACAAAGCAGCAGGAAGGGTACACAGAACAAGGTGATAATTATGTATATGTCAATAGATACATCAATTTACATCTGTGAGCAAAATAAAATACTTTCCCAGACAATAAGTTCTACAGTCAGAAAGTAAACAAGCGCAAACAATCTTCTGCTAAAAAAATAAATGGTACGCAATTTTCATTCCCTTAAAAATGTGAAATTAGTTCATTTTAAACTGTTTGCTCTAGTTCAAACTCAGTCCTCCCTTTCCTAATTAATTCCTAACGTTTCATTTTTTATTTTGCACCACTTGTTCCCGTTAGGGGTTGCGGGTGACTGAGAGTTGCTTTTACATTATATCTGTGCTGTGGCTAAACAGAGTACTCTAATTCATGCAAACATTGAGTACAACCTTTTCAAAATGTGTTATTGTTATGACTAATTAGAAAATGACAAGAAAGTTGGAAAGTTGTATGTGTAAATTCATAGCCTACACTGGACTCCATCTATTGCACAGAAAGAACAATCAGCCACCTCAGCCTCTCAATCTCCTTTCCCCACCAATGTCCAGGCACTAAAGGAGATTTTCTTCCTTCCAAATCCATAACTGCATCAATGATAACTTTGGCAAGGTCCTGGCATCAAACTTTATCCCTCCATAAATGACTCAAACCCCATCCGTCTTCTCAGTAAAATACAGCCCTCAAACTCAAAATACAGAACGCCCAAACAACAACGTTTTATTGAGCGTAATCAATAAATAAAGCCGGCTTCTTTGTCAGAGAAGGGTGTATTTAGGTGTCCAGCCTCGAGATTCCCATTTGCCGCTGTTTGTCAGTGAGTCCATCGATTTAACAAGGCAACACTGCGGGCCGAGATCACCTTGAAGCGGCCACAGACTCTGAGCCCTGAGCGTCTCTGCTGCTGGTGATAAATGGAGCTGGAGGCGACAAGGAAGAGCCTCACACTGGAGAGCTCTTCAAACACACAATTAGGACAAAGACAACAACAGGAACAAAGAAGGACGGTTTAAATATAGAAATACTAAATATAGTTGAATTCAAATGATGGTCTTCAAAACTATGCCATTTTTCAATTGAAAGTTCTGGTGGAGGGTCTGTCACCTGCTTGTCTCCATGGAGATGTTTCCAAAGTTTCCAACCGAGTTACAGCTCAGATCAGAGAGGCGAGCCCACAAGAATATGCGTTTTAAAGGTATTCTACAGCATTAAAAACACCTGTAATTGAATGAATTTAAGTTATGTTTACATCCACGACCTGACCAACCAAAAAAAAAGAAAAAAAAAAGAAAGAAAAAGTCGCCACTTGGATTCAACAATACTGCACTACAGCAAATACTGTAGGTACTCTCCTCCAGTTGGATAATTGCTGCATGGGGGGATTGTCTTTCAGCTCCAACACTGCACTCAAATCCAACTGATGCAGTGGGCAGCTTCTCATTTCTGTAGTAACCATGTGAAAAGACAAATCTGGATGTCATGGAAGAGATGTCAGTGTGTTTGAGAAAGGTCACATCACTGGCATCAAGCAGAGAAAACATCTAAAGAGACGCAGAACCTAATCTACTACAGATCTAAACCCCACTGAGAGTCTTTGGGGTGTTCTGGAGAAAGCTTTGTGCTCTCTCTCCATCATAAATGCAATATCTGAATGCAATGGTTAATCTCTTGACAGTGCAGAAGCTTATTTAAACAATGCTTTGGTCATGTGTTTATACTGTCGAACATGTCAGACAAAGCAACATCTCCACAGAGAAACAGGTGGCAGACCCTTCTCCAGAAACGTTACATTGTGCACCGTAGAAAAGGTTTCAAAGGACACTGTTTTGAAAATCAAGACTTTCAAGTTTCGACTTCCATCTGAAAGTCATTCTCAATCTGATCTGACTACCTTTGAAACCTTTTCTACAGCGGAACACTCCTGAACAATAAGTTTAGTTCAGTCTTCATTTGTCAAGGATCATGTGCAAATTCATTCATCTTATACAGTACAAGAAAAGATGATCTGCACCAGCTTTAGCTACTGCTACTTTCCATCCGCAGTACCTGAGACGTTAAAACTCAACTTCTTGGGCCATTCACAAATCCCAGATAATTAAAAAAGATTGCATCTGGAAGGGCATCCAGGGTAAATAATATGTCACATCATTATATCACTGCATAGACAGAGGCAGCAGGTTAAAAAAATAAGATATGTTAGCATTAGACTATTGCAGCCTTCAAAATCGTATGAGTAAACAAATAGTGTCCTTTACTTTAAAATTTTGTTACATTTTCACTAAACTTGGTGGAAATATGAACAGCTTTACAGAGGACAAACAGGACTGTCATTTGCAAAACGATGTACGATCAACTCTCTGGGTCTGTGGCAATAAAAGCAAATATGACAAGCCGTGTTATTGTTTTTCTGTATTTAAAATATGCGTCAATTCTGAAAAGTGCAAGACTATGTGAACAGTGCAGTTTCTATTTAAAACATGGATCATATGGTCTATGTGTAACAGCATGATAAGTGGCAGACGCTGCAGTGGACCAAGGCTGCCTCTATCATTAACCTCTGATACACGTGTCCTTGAGTCAAAATCTGTCACTCACCCGCTCATATTAACCCTGCCCCCCACCGTCAGGCCCCTCATACTCCACTGGACCCTGTTTTAGACTGTCAACCTAATGATGCCACTGTCCGACCTTTGCTGAGCGCTGGGGAGGTTTCGAGTCTTGCCCTGCTCCACTGCGATCCGTCTGGCCTGGACCAATGGATCCAAGGCCACCGTGCACGAGGAGGAGGGACACTCACACACACTCACACGCACACACACACACTCACACGCACACACATACTAATACTTGAGGAGAGGGGGGACTTGGCAATGTTGGTGACGAACGGTGGACTTGACCAGAGTGGACAGCCCGTCAATATGAGTGAGACCTGGATATTTTGACTGAAGAGAGACAAGCGGGTTCTTAAAGGGGCAGTCTGCAAATCAAAATGTCATGCTTTTTGGATCTTTCAAGGTGCTGTTGTTGATCAAAATTCAATTAAAAATAAAGAAACATGCTGTCTGTATGCACTGTTGCCAATATTTAATGTAAAAGGTGCATATGTAACTTTTCTGGCGAAGGGTCCTATACCTGCTCATTTTCCTGAAGGTGATATTGCTCTGCCTTGAATGCTTGAATGAAAATGGTATTAAAATTATCACCAGGTGATAGCACCAGGCCATTACATGCCAGATCTGTGGGAAGGGGACCCTTCTCACAGTCAGAATGTATGCTTTTCAAGATATTTTAATACAATAAAAACACATATTTGATTGCTTCACACTGGCAATTACATTTTTAACTGGAGTGAAAAGTAGAAAGTACTTGAATGCTATTTAGAGTGTTCATGACAACATCCTGCACATTTTTTATATTGACACTTTAGTATTTCTGAAAATCAGTTACATAGTTTTACATTTTTAAAATATTTACTCAAGTAACTAAATTTAGCACTTCACCCACCATAAAAAAATAACATCTCCACAGAGGCAAGTTACACCAGACAGGTTACACAGAGCATGTTACATTTCAGCTGACTTTTCTGGTGGATGCATATATAGTATATTCCATTTTTTATGCTGTCATGCACTGAAAGTAGCAAATGAGATGAAAACTCTCCATCTACCCCCTGTTGTCTCTTTTCAGATGTTCTGATTATAATCAACATCATAACACAAGCAGAAGTCTGTTTCACATTTTATTTTTACTACTCGCCGTGTTAGGAAAGAGCTAAATGTATGGGAAGTACATTTCTGATATCAGTTGAATTCAGGTTCCTACATGTGACAGAATATCTCTATATTTCACATGGCACAATCCAGACAGATTATGTGAAAGTGTAATAAAATGTGTCCAGCTGAACATAAATCAACACAATCCTTTATCTGTAAGTATACATGCAGCAGTTGCGTCTAAGTGTTGGTTTAGACGCAGTGTGGGAGTGTGGGAAGAGGAGCCTGACTGGAGACCTGTGGGGCGCTGCTCTACTCCGAGCCCTTCTGCCCAAGGTTAATGAGGTCTGGAAGTGGTCCAGAACATCTCCAGGAGCTGAGTCCACAGTCCCAGCCCAGGGTCCCCGCCCGGGCCCCCTCAGACTGCAGCGGACCGCACTGGAGCTGAACCGCTACAGCACACATGATTAGAGCTTCACTGTCCATCAAACCCATCTGCCCCTGTGTCCTAAATTGTAGAGAAACACTAAGTCTAATCGAGTGTTATCAGCCCTGTTGAAATTGCACATTAGAAGAGCATGCTAACACCTCATTTCCTTTGGCTAATAGTGAGGTTGTTCCGGCTAAAAGACCTAATCACATCCAGGAAATGGACTTAAAGCTCCATCTACTTGAGCAGAGTTTGAGCGTGAGTGCAGAGGAATGAGCAGGTCGGAGCGTGGACGGAGGCCGGTGATGGGTCCCTCTCCAGCGAAGAAGAACAATTCCAAGAGGAGCACAATTCTGCAGCATTTACTATCAGAACCACATCAACAAATGTTGCAGAATAGTTCAGCTCTTGAAATCAAAAGAAGCCAGCGAGGTGAGCGAGGAGGAGGCCAAGCAAAGGATGAGTTGCAGAGATGGAAAGATGCAGCCTGGAAGTTTGTGGAACAATGAAAGAGAGCGGTCCTACACTTTTATTACAGCGAAGAGCAGAACATTCAGGGCTGGTATACTTTTTATATTGTTTCAGGTAGCAATACTTAAATAAATGATACACGGTTAACAATATTAGTTCCTGACACTTCCTGAAACTATGCTTTGTTAAAGGTGCTATACTTGATTTTTACTGTTTTGAAACGTGAAAAACAGTTACAATATTTCAGTTACAATAGCTCATGTGCCCAATTTTTTTGCATTTAATAAAGTAAAACAGGTTTTGTCCCTGCGCAGATATATTGTAAAAGCAACGATCTGGGTGAAACTGAAACCACAGCGCAGTCTTTGCATCTATTTATAGATCCTTTTATTCAACAAGAAGCAGGAAGTGCTGCAATAGCATGCTAATGTTTGATAGCGTAACTGGGACAGCAAAACTCGCTTTGGGCTCAGAGACTCGCAAAAAGAGCTTATAAACTAATGAATATTTATGATGCAGTAAAAATCAGGTACAACCCCTTTAATTGACCACAACACAATAACAGAATAATAAAAACAAATCATTTTCAAATGAATTTAAGACTATTTCTTCTAAAGAAAGTTACATAGAACCACCAGGTAAGAAAAGTACTTTATTTACAGCAGTGCCTTGAACTTTTGTGCAGCACATACATTTTAAGTACAAATGCCCTACGTATGCTGCTTTTGCCTTATTTAAAACATGAGTTGTGATGCTGAAAGTGACCAAAGTTAAATCTTTTGGGGGGGATTACACAATTCTCAAGTCAAGTCTAAAGAAAATAAGACCAATGACGTAACGAAACAATCCAGTCATTCCTTTCTGCTATAAATGTAATATTATTTAAAGCAGCAGCAACAAGTGAAATGTGTTATCTGTGTTTAAACTGCCTGAATCTCTTTATCGCCCGTATGCAGCACCTACAAACACTTTTAGAGAAATACCGCGTTTCTCTTTGAGCGTCTCTTACAAAGCCCTCCTCAGCCTCCTCTGAATAATTACACATGTAATCAGTAACAACACTCAGAGGCTCTTCAAATGAACAGCCCTCTCTTACACTCTTTCTCTCCTCACTCATTTTATTTATTTCACTCAGACGATGAGGCTCTATCTGTGATTCGCACTGGAGAATTGAGAGGCCCTTCTCACAAACATTTCAGCTCAGGTCTTAAGAATAATGTTTCTTAATTAGTGACATAACATAAGACGAGCCCCTGTGAAGGAGATAAAACACGCTGTTAGATAAATGAATGATTCCTACTTGGTGTCCAGACTAACATCTTATAGTTTTGGTGAATTGTGTGTTCTTGGCTGGTCGGGCAGGCAGTTAGTTAGTTTGGAGGCTAACACTAACTCTCCCACTAAAAATGCATTGAAGCAAACACATAGAATGGTCCTTTAGAGCCTTTAGAATGCATGTTTTCTGCTTGCAAACACTAGAAAGGTCTTTTCTTTGCATCCATTTGCCTTTCATTGTTTTCTCAGAGATGTTTACAACCTGGCATTTCAACTTTCCTCTTTATGGACTTCAGTTTCACAAACACAGCAAACGCAATATTGTACTCTGTTGTAATCTCCCCCGACTGGCTTTGTGATTTTAATCTCAGATGACATTTAGGGATCAGTGGATCTAACACCATGGGAAATTATTAAAATGTTGACAATGTATTTCAATGTTAAGCTGAACCTAAAGCTGCAACAACAAAAAGGAACAAATGGGAATAGGGTTTCCTGAAAGACACATGACTGGGGGTGAGGGGGATTTATACTTTATTAGTTTAGAACTTGTATTACACAGCAATAGTCTATTATATATAAATGGGGATCTGGTCTTCGATAAGCTTCCTCTTTCAGTTTAAAGCACAAAATAGTTCTGCACACATGCCATTGTTTAAACCTTCCACATTATACAATATAAGCTACTGAATAAGCTACACTCACAATTCCTGGGTCTTGTTTGTGGCAGCCTTCGAAGTTCATTTATTTAGGTCAGAAGTCATTTAAAAATACACTTCAACATGATCAGTTTAACCGTTATTTGTTCATGGGTACTTTGTATCTACAGAGAAATCCACTTTGTAATAAAGACAGAACACAAACAAGCTCTCCTATCTGACCGGGGCTGCATTTCTTTACAGCTGTCAGTCAAAAGTTTAGATAAGTGCTGCAATCACCACCAATCATAAGAGCACCCATATGTTGCCATGCCCCGAACAACCTCCAGGGACGCTCCAGTGGGTGGGACTTATTTTTTGTGAGGTTTACCCATATTTATCCAATCAACACATCGCTTTTTTGCTACTTAGGGACCTTTCCGAAACTTCCATGCGCAAAGACCTAAATACGATCGAATGAAACAACACTCAACACCAGCTACAAAAAATAAACCTAACAAATGATATGACGATATTATGTCCCCAATAGTTGTATTTTCAAACAGTAATTAACACTCAGTTTCTTGATATATTACACTTTTGCATTTGTAACCTTCTCTCTGTTGGGCTTAAATTGCATACAATTGCTTTCCATTTTAATTTCCCCATTAATACCCTGCTCTGCCATCGTCCGCCATAGTAATTTAAAGACCATCAATTACATTTGTGATTTACTTCAGCTTTAATTAGGAATTTAATTAGGTATTTTGTGCACCGAGTCTGGATCGTTGCAGCTTTAGAGAAACACATCGACCACAAATCCATCGCAAAGAATCCAAGGAAACGGACAAAATAAGCCTCTTAACGCACGCTATTTTTACTCAACATTAACAAAGACAATCAGCGGTAATAATCTCAAGTGCGCTGACAACAAGGTCTTTACACAATGCCACAGTATGTCGCACATCAAGTGTTTCATCTCCTCATTAATTCCACTGCAAACAAAAACATTTTTAAACTATTTCTCCGACTACTCCAGCCTCCGCCGCTTCCTCTGAGACTCGCGCTTCACAGGTACACACGCACCTGTTGCTCTCATTACGTACGTTTTGATGCGGCTGCACATTTTCAATTTGCACCTAAAACAACACTTGAGCAGTTGGTCCACATGGGAAAAGTCAGTAATTTAGAGCGCTGTATGTGGAAAGTAAATAAATATGATGATACGACTGACAAACTGTAAAATATCACTCGAGATATACGTCCCCAAGAGAGGACGGAAATGGGGCAAAGTTGTCAGCTGTAGAGGAGAAAAGTGGGAGTATGTAGGAAAAAACTGTCGTAGCAGTTGAAATGTGATCAAAATGGAAGAAAATGTTACAGTAACGTAGTTGTATTGCTAATAATAAACTTACTTTTTAACCGGACTTTTGCTTTTACAAAAAAAACTAAGTCTAAAATGTGAAAAAAAAAAGAACTGCAAAGGTACATGGTGCATATGCTAAAATGTTAAAATACAAAATGGAACATTGAAAAAAATGTCGTTTTCAGCACTCAAGGACCATTTTAAAGAAAGGAATAGATTAGTGTCATGCATAAAACTATGTAGGAAAAATGCATCTAAAATACCACATTAATTATTTTGATTTTTAAAGATTGTATTTATTTTATTCGATTTTTGTGTTGGTGAATTACCCAGACATAAAGATCTGAAAGTCAACATCAACAAGCGATTTTAAACTCCATTGTAATATCAAATCTGTGCTGTTTCTTCCACTGAATCATTTTATTTTTTTGCTTTGCCTAACAAACAGGTGTCATTAACATTAATTGTTGCATGGCGTTTCAACAAAGCAACCTCTAACACAAAGCAGATTTATGAAACAACCTTAAATCCCGCCAACTTGAGAAAACTAAACCCATAAGCTATTTGGTCACTGAAAAAGTAATTAAACATTTATTGTGCTGTACATTCAGAACATTAAAAAGTTATAAAGAAGCAATTAAAGCACCATTATAAACCACAAGTGCTGGATTTAAGTTCAGACAGTCTTGTATCTGCGGTGACATTATCGTGGGTTGGATCTTTTTATGGACTTGAGAGGTCATCCCTTTATGGCGATGTTTATGGTGCGTCCGAAGAGTCCAGTGTCAGACGAACTAACAAGGCGGTAAACCCTCCAACAACATCACTTAGCCGAGCGAAGGAGCGCCCCGGACAACTCTAAATCTCACGGCGGAGACAAAACGCGGCTACAGGTGGAGGCTACGGTGCACTGTAAAACAAGGGCTTTACGGTGATAATGTCCCACACTGTAAAGGACTACCAGAGCTAAAAAAAAAAAAAAAAAGACAGATTGGCTGACAGAAAGGATAAGAAAGAAAAAGACAAAGAATAAAAATACCAAGTACATGGATGGGATGTTAAGTTATAATTATTAGCAATATTCGGAGTTGCAAAACATAAATTTTTCTAGTAAAGGTCAAAAATCAAATAACTCGCAATAATTTACAACCTTCTAGACATAAATCACACAGCACTAGAAAAATATAACGAATCCAACCGCATTTTATTTGTGCAGCACATTTTATAAACAAGATAGTTTCCAAAGTGCTGCACATAATAGCAAAATGTGTTCTGAATGAATTCTAAGACCGCTTTTTCATTACTGACACCAATACAGATGATCTCGGAGCTTTTTTTTCTTTTTTTTAAGTTTTTCAGTGCAATTAAAAACAACCAAAATGAAGAAAAAAAAAACTTCTTGCTTTTCTTTTAGTCTAATGTTGACCAAAAGGTTGCGTAATGGGCTAAAGTCAACATGAAACAGATTCAAAGAAGCTAAAAAATATGAGATGATCAACGTCAACAGAGGCCAGTGAATAACATGTGAGTGGTCGATGTTCCCGAAACGATGCCTGATCAGTCTCAGTCAAAGAATCTACAAACATGATAAGTAATAAGTGCTTTTGAATGTTAAAGAGATGCTTTTTCAAACAGTTTTCACAGCTTAGACAGGCTTTGTCTAAAAATATAATGGTCTCATGAAAAGCTAGATGTCATATGTCTTGTAAAATCTCTGAGAAATCACATTTTATTTTTGGAAACATATTTTCCACAAACAACTCTACAATAATCAACCAAACCAAAGAATAATTATGTTAATGGACACCTAATGAATTTCTTCAGCCCATCTCTTAACCCTTTGCAATGATTGACGCTGATTGTATTCCTATGTCATGCTGCTTAAGTTAGCAGCAAATTGCCTTTAGCGGAGGTGGCATTAGCGTAAACGCCTTCCAGAGAAAGAAAACAATTGCAGTGTCTCCAGAAACACAGAAAAGCCCAAACAAAAGAGAAAGATAATGATACAGCAGCGTTTTGGAAACCCATAATGGAGCAGCAGTTAAATTAAAATGGATCAGTCAGTTTAAACACTTGGGTGAGACTCTTTTCCTCTGTAGCAATTTGGCTTAGTTCTCCTTTTAGACTTCGAGCACAAATTTAATCAAGGAAATGCTGCGATTGAGAGAGCGTACGACAAAAAAGTTACATAATGTAGAAAATAGGCAATGGCATTCGTTGTCCATTTTGACTTAAATTGTGCCTTCTTAAAGGGGTCATATTCTGCAAAACCAACTTTAACAAACTTTTAACCTTGTTAAAACAGTGTTTCCTCATCATTAGTTTCCTCTAAATTGTCTTTGGATTGATTCCTGCATGTTGAGTAATCCTGTATTGTCCTGCTACTGAGGCTCGAGTGCTCAGAAAAGTCCTGTTTTCACCCAACCCTATCCCCGCCCTCATCGCTGTACTTAGTTGTGATTATCTGAGTGATACATTCTAAATGTCGCGTATTCACTTTTCAAAAATAAAAACATGTAAATGACGATCTGTTGCTTCTAAAGGTGAAATGTCAGTATGAAGAGGTGGGGCTTATCAGTTCTGCAATTTTGCAATGAACCTGTTTCTATTATTGCTACGTTTTAGATCAATATGGATGTTCACAGAACAAAATGCTAAAAAAAAAAAATCCCTTAAAGGTGCTGTGCCTGATTTTTACTGTTTTCAAATGCAAACTAGTTCATGTATTAATTTTTCCGCATGTAGAATCAGTTTTGCGTCAGTACAGATATATTGTAAAAGCATCAGCTCAGGTGAAAAAGAGCGCATAGTGCTACACAGATCTACATGGAGGATCTAGACATAAAACTGAGCTACCCAAGGGTTTACTAGACAAACAGCATTTCTTTCCCCCCAAAGAATAAACAGTAAAGGCATCACTTGTGTCAGACTACCATATGTGGCCTTTATCTAATTAAAAAGCATATTATCAATCGCAAACCCAGGAGAGTCTTTTGTGCGTTGCTTTATGGGGCAGATGAGATGAGAGTGTGTCGGCTGTGTGTGCAGGCGTTCCACCCTGCTTTGCCACAAATCAGGTATTTAATGTTGAAAACTATTGCTCTTTTAAACTTCTTTCATCATAACAAGGAGGCTTTTTTTATAACAACAAAAGAATATGTTTGGACCATCAGCAACACATGGAACACTTTGGAAAGTGTAAAAACGCTCGAAGGCAGTAAGAAATCATTAGACACAGTTCTCAGAATATTTAACTAGATGCAAAACAAGAAAAGTGTGTTGTTGTTTTTTTCTACAAATTCTGTTCCTTTAAATGATCCGTCAGTGATAAGAGTGACAGAAGATTTCTCTTGTCATTGTGTGGGTGCACTGTGCAGACGGATACTAATTCAAAACCAAATACGGTGTCAGTTTCTGGAAATCCATTTGATCATTTCTGTATCCTGGTTTAAACTTTAGGCACTTTATGACGGCATATAAATATATCAGGTGTAAAACTTAGGTGGCAGTCAGTTAGGTGAGCATTCACTGATGCAAAGGCTGATGGTTGCATCCCCATTCTACAGTGCATATTATTATTATGGCAAGACACTTAGTCCACCTGCCTCCATTACACCCAGTCTGAGTGAATGAATGGTGACAAACAGATTGAAATTGCTTCAAATATGGGACCATTTTGTTATTTACAATCAGACCTACTTAGGGTTTCGTAATCAATAAAATTTTAATCTAATTGAGACAACTCTTTGCAAATAAGAATTATCAATCACCTGTGGTAATGAAAGTACGTTCTTTGGAGAAGAGTGTAAACTTTGGACAAATAAATTGGATAACTTTGTGTTAACCCCTTATCAATCCGGGTGATTTTGATGAAATTGTCAGTGTTCTAACCTCTCCAAATTAAAATGATTACCATTATTGAATCCTAAGGGTCACACACTCAAGTTTGGGTTTTTTTGGAAGGTAACCCCCTAAAGTTTTACCCACAGTTGTCAGAATCACAGTAAATATGTTTTGTGAGGAGATATACACTTTGGAAAACACCCCAAAATGTGTTTTTTTTTTCCTCGCCTAATTTTTTTGTGATTATAAGGGTGAAGAAAGCAGCAGAATGTAGCTGAGGCCTGAAACACATTATGTCTCAATGGGAAATCTTGTTGACTACTCATATTTCAAATCTGATTAGATTATCTGTAAAAATGAGCATTTACTACTCATTTTTATGCAAATATATTTAGGCGTTTTATAGAGGGACTTTGATTAATCCAAACTTATCCAAAACCTATCCAAATGGAGATGTCTGGAAAACGTATGGATAAAATGCAGTAACTTTGGAATGCTTCAACCTACAGACATCAATGAGGGCTCTATAGAAAGCTTACATCAAGGAGATTCTTCAGCTGCACACTTTATAGCCATGATTAGTTATGAAAATGTATATTACCTCATAAAACAAAACATGAAACATGTATTTTATATAAAAAGTAGTCAAAACAAGTTGTATTAGCCAAAAAGATATGTATATTTACAATATTCAGCAAAATAACACTCATACAAACTTCATAGAAGCCAATGAGCTCATGAGACAAATCAACTGCACCCATGAACCTAAAGGAAAAGCACAAGTATGTTAGAAATAAACAAGTATGAAATCAACATGGGATAAAGTCGTATACTATTATATCATGTGCACATACTTGTTGTAGTCTTTGATGGCTGGAGGTATCGGCACATCTGTCTGTTCTTTCTTTTGTCTCAATCTGTGGCCTTTTTGAAGAGGAAGGACAGGTTCTTGGTCAAGCTCAGGTTCTGATGTAGGTCTAGAGTGAAATCAAGAACAAACAAAAAAGTTATTCTATGCTTATGATCCATTGTTATAGTGGTAAAATACACACCTCATTATTACATTTCATTCTAACATTCCACCATTTATCTGCCTAATCAGGCCTTCACTCACAATACATTACATCAAATTCTATATTTACAAAATGAAGTCACTTACTCCACGCCTCTCCCCACCACACGCACAACCGTGCAGCAAAGTGCACAACCCGTATCTTTACTGGATGTCCAAGGACGCCTCCGTCCTACGCACACGTGAGATGTTAACGTCAGCTCATCTTATATTTCCATCACGCAATGTCAATAAAGTGTAAACTAAAACAACCCTTACCTATGAGAAAGTTCGTTCCGTGGAAATGTCCGGGTCCGCGGTGGCCAGGAGTCCCGTTACCTAAACTGGATCGCAAAAGTTTGACTTTCGGTCGAGTCACGGCTTTTACAAACTTTGTCCAACTCCTCTATGTGTGTATTTATGCTTATCAATCCGCTGTGTCATGTTTATAACTCAAAACAGCAGCGTAAACCATCGTAAATTACGCACGGGCTGTTTCACTCGGCTTCTCCGTGTTCTGGCGCAGTTCCTGGAAGCCCTATCAGCAGAAAAACATATCTTTCTATAGCTCTTTCTTTTCAGCTGCTCATTGGCTATAAGCCTAATCCATCACTGACAACGTGCAATGTGACTGGGTCTTACAGGAGGGGCGAGACGTGCGTAGCGTGGAGAAGTCTGAGGCAATGATTGGCTCTACAGGGGTCCTGTGTCCTCCCAACCCCATATTATTGGCCAAACGAAGTGTCAATCAAAAGCTAAGGGTCCCGTTTAGCATTATATAGCACAGTTTATGCTATCTGAAGTATCTTCTGCCTGAAATAACCAATAAAAATGAAGAAAATGGCGTCGTGGATGTCACGTTTGGAAGACTTTATTGCTGTATTTTTGCCACGGAGGATCTAACACATGTTGTGGACCTTATCATTTTACTGGATTATATTTACTGGACCTGTACCGGACAGAATGAGACCAATCTTGCCGGGAACTATGGACATTTGACTTCACCAGAGCTATCAAAGGTAAGGAACGTCAAATCGCAGCTTTTTTCTTTTCTGCAAAAACGGCGTTACTGTCCGCGCTGTGATTATCGCGCGTGTAAATTGTTTGCAGAATCAGAAAGATGAGAGTTTAAGCTTTCATTTGATGTGTAGATTGTGTATGTGGAGGCGGAGGTGCCGTATTACACTGTTATGCTGAGTAAAGTTGTGGTCACGGCCCGCTCAAGCCCCGTCAGAATGGGAACTAAATGTCTTACATTTTTAAAATTGTATTCATTATTATCAAAAAGTTGCACTTTGTTTTGTAATTTCTAATTTCTCCAACCTATTGTACATGTTTTTAGTGAACACTGGAGCACCCAGAGGAAAGGTATACTCAGGCACAGGGAGGACATGCAAACTCCACAGAGAAAGGCCTGGAAGGGGAATTCAGGGCTGTCTTCCTGTGACGCTAGAGAGCTAACCCCTTACTTTAAAAATCTGCCTAGTGATTCTTTTTTTTTGGCATATTGTCCAGACCAAAGAATACCAAAGTTTGTGATCCACTTTTTCCAAATTTGACATGTAGCAAATATTTTGATGTAACAAAGATCAGAACGCTAGACGGACAACTTTGGATTATTTTTGATAATATGATCTCACAAAGATGGGACAAATGACAAGGACTTACATACGACATAAAAAAAAACAAAAAACAATTGCTTTCACGGGTAGGAACATAACAGTATGCAGTGAGCTTCAGTGTGATATAGGACAGGGGTTAATGCACTACTTACTCATTACAATGACACCAGAGACACATTTAGAGGAAAGGTAGATCATGAGGCTGTGCAGGACTACAGCGCCTGAATTGACTGATGTATTTAATCTCACTCTAGCTCCATTGTGCCATCTCCATATCATTATATCATTACATCATGTCCACTGCCCACCTAGACCCCGGCTGCGATCACGACTAACCATTCTTCAGCGGAAAGCATGTAACCTTTCCAGGTGTGGATGGGCTTTGCATCTGTTTTCCTCGGCAGCGGTCGCGCCTCTGCACATTGTCGTCTCTCTAATGCGGTTAGGCTTTGTGCGTCGGAGAACTTACTTAGCAAAAGGACACAAAGTGCTTCACGCAGTCGCATCGTGATAAAGTGTGCCGTCACTGGATGAGCGGGGAACATTTGCCAGTAATTAGAGGAGAATGAGCACAACTGGAGCACGGATCTCTCTTGTTAATGATCTGAGGATGGCAGAGAGACACACCTGTAGCCTGCACGAGCGCTACTCGCTCGTAGGATAACAGAAAGATCTGAAACAGGATGATAACCTAAATTTGGGTATTATTTATCACTAATTAATAAGTAGCGGAATTTTGTAATGACTTCAGGAAGGCACAGTGCACTTTCTACAAACACAGCTGCAACCCAAAAGCTCAATGCAACATGAGCACGACAACACAGGAGGCTTGACTAAAATACTGCTGTGATCTAAATGTAGGTATTATCACTGGATGAATATAAAACTCAATATCCATAAACTTAGTAGATTTTTGTGGAAAACTGAATTGATAAACTTAGCGATTATCAATGAGCAAATTCCAAGACATACAACACAAGTTATTGACCGTTATTTCAGTGATATTATTAGTTTTGCATATCATTCATTTCATTTTTGTAAAGGCAACATTTGAATACAACAAAAACATAGTAGTCTTTTGTGTTGTATAGCTTCATGGCTCGTTTTGAAAGGAAACATTTCATGCATTTACCATGTCATAACTGTGTTCCCTCAATATAAACATATTCAGAGTTATATTTCGATTGATTCACACATGTTTGAGTTATTCTGTTGCCCTGCATTTGAGGCTTGAGTGTTCAGAAACGTTCTGTTTTCATCTATCCCATACCTCCGCCCACTTCTCTGTCAGACACTGGATCACACATGTTTAAGATGTATGTAGCCTTTTTCATCAATGAAAACAGGTAAATGAAAATCCTTGTTTGTTAAAATGCCATGTGAAAAGGCCTCTCAGTTCTAAAGTTTTGAACAGACAATCGATGAACAAGTTTCTATAATTCATCAGTTTAAATATTGCGTTTTAATACTAAGTACCACCAAAAATCAAAATAATGTCTACTTTAACACACAAACAGCATTTAGGTCACAAATTGGTGCTTGACGTTGTTGTATGTCCGGACCAGATTCATTTTGCTGCTTATATAACAACAGGAATGGAGGTATTTTTACACGTTGGTGTTGTTCGTTGCTTAAAAGTGGGTGAGTAAACTGTGCCAGGTGTTCGAGTACATGAGTACTACGGAGCAGCTAATTCTGCACACTGCTCGACTCTTACAGTGTTAGAAGCGGTGGAAAAAATGATTTGAATTTGTGTTTGTTTCCATGTAAAATTGCCCTTAACTGTTTGTTGAAAAATCTGTTTTGTTTTTGTTTGATCGTTTAAAAATCACAGTGTACAATTTGACGACATTAACTGAGATCAGCGCTGTAAACAAATGCTACCTAGACTTGTTTTCTTTGAGGGCAAGTTTAAAATAATTTTACAGTTGCTGGGATGATCGAAGATGAATTTACAGTCGCTAAACCCATGTGGCTGCATTATATTAGCACATTTTCCATTTAGTTCAGTTCCTGTCTCATTTTCAGATACACAGATACATTGCAGAATTTCTATTTAAAGCTGCATGCATAGCTTTCTCACTGTTTGGGTGACAAATATCAGTTACGTTTTCACCTGAATAACGCAATGAGATGAGAAATCTGTGCAAATGTGTCAGGCTCTGGTCACATATTCATCAATAAAATGTTTCTTACCTCCAAACAGTAGTACAACAAAAGTGAGGATTTTAACATTTTGGGTGATATTTAATCATATGCAGATTAAGCAAACAGTTTAGAACAATGCACAGTGGAAAAGGTGAAAATTGGCTGAGAACAAGCGCTGTGGTTTATTATAGAACAGTAATGCAAACTTTCCTCACTTAGAGAACACATTTCAGATTGCAATATTATAGTTCGTTTTAGAAGACCGTGTCAAGCTAGTTGATGTCGCTATAAATGTGCTATAAAATAAACCCTTAGCTGGACTTTTGAGAGTAAATGGTGAGTTTCGTCTCCCTTTTAACATACAAATATGCAATTTACTAGTTCTGCTTTGTATATATGTGTATTTGTTTGAACTTGTGAGTGCATTTTAGGCTTAGAGATACTTAAAATATTTTGGTAGTTTTTACCAATCTAATGCCACGCCTCCTTTTGGTCAGCTAATGAATGTACTGGTCATACCTTTAGTAGACCAAGAATTTGATTGAATGTGTAGTTTTCCTGTCTCATTCTATTGCCCTTTGGATTCGCTCTCTGAAAATTGACCTGAAAATTCCATTAATAAAAATAATGTAATAAAACTTAATGCATATTTCCTCGGACCAGACCACACTCTGGGATTATGTCTGTGTACTAAAAGCCTCATTTACGCTTTTCTAATCTCTCTTCACACACTGAAGCTGCCCAGTCCATCCAGCCCGATCTGCTCCTGATCCATAGACTGTAATAGTGTTTAATAAGGCTGACATTACAGCAGGATAATCCCACTCTCTCATGCACCGACACACAACCAATTCCATTTCCACCGCCTCAGCCGTTTCAAAAGCTCATTTCGGGGGGAAAAGGAGGAAGGTCCGGGTCCGCTGCGAAATATAGAAGGCCTCAAATATCAATTATGACTGATGAAAAAGCTGATGGGAGCTACTTTTCCTTTTAGCCGATATCTTCCTTTCAATTTAATGTGTTTTTATTAAAGAGTGATAAAAGCATATGATGAAGAGAGGTTACTACTGTATGTGCGAGGTAGACATGCTAACACAGGAAAAGTGAGTCCATATTAGAGCTGCACTACACAAATCAAATAGAAATCGCAATTTAAATGGACGAATTTAGGAATTCACAAAGGCTGCGATTTTTGAAGTGCAATAATTTCCTCCAAAAACCACAATATAACCTGTTTTATTGTGCATACAAACTGCTAAATCTGTAGATTACATTTGTTAAGACGTTCTGAAACAAGCGAAATGCAACTACAAGAGACACATACGTGACTAAAGGTGACAAAAACACAACTAAAAGCGGCAAAATGTGACTCAAGTGACAAAAACGCTACTAAACGTGACAAAAACTAAAAGTTACAAAAATGTGGCTAAAAACAACAAAAACATGACAAAGAGTGACAGAACCGTGACTAAATGTGACAAAAATGCAAGAAAAAATGACAAAAACAACACTACAATCGACAAAAACACTAAAAGCAACAAAAACATTCTGAAACACGATTCTTTGCCAGTGAATATTTCAGTCTTGATTGTCAATTCTGTTAAAAATGTAAACTTTGAACAGAATCCTCCTATTATTAAAACATAAATCGCAAATCTAATCACAATACTTGTTCTTCTTGGGAGCTATAATATACGTAAAAACCATAAAGTTAAGCACATTTGTCGACTTTAGCGCGTTATGGTGCAATGTGTATTATCCTGCATGTCTGTTTATATCGAAGAGGAGTAATAAATGTTAAATAAAATATAAAATATGAATGGACTAAATTCTGTTGTGTGACTTATAACATTACGTGGATCTTGGTGAATCTCGAGGTTTGCACTGCTCCCGCTTTTACAAATCACTCGTCTGTCCCCAGTTTGTGTAATTAGTTTAGTTTGATTGCATTTGCGCAGAACAGGGGGTGTGAAATGTCTTATTACTTTTGAACTGAACACAGTGGGTGAACTAATGCGCTCAACATGATCAATAAATCATATCTGAGCACGTCAACTCCCCGCCAACTGGAAAATGAAGACGCTTCTGCCCAAAAAAATCCACTGGAACAATTAAACTGAAATGTGCAGCTTTCCTCTTGCATGCAGTGATTTTTAGTTTGGCATGTAGTTCACTCATGCCAATTGAAATTCAAATATTGCAGTTTTTTTTCCGCCTCAAAATGCCTTTATTGTCTCCCATGTTAGTTCTTAGGTGTGGCCTCTGTTTGATATTTCATTTGTTTATGTGTTATAAAGTATTGTAATGGATTTGAGGCTTACAAATATAGTGTGATGTGACGATTATCGCCCTTTTAGAACAGCAGAAACCGTGGAGATCATGAGGTCAGGAGTGTGCTGTGCTAGGCCATCAATAAAGAACACCTAAGTTAATATTAAGTGGTGCTTTCTCATTTGATAAGTTGAGCTGAACCGTGTGGCTGCACTTAACAGTCTGTGGCCGAGTCTTGACTTTTATTGCCCGTTTGCTTTGTTTGTCACTCTGTCTTTTCTAAATGTTGCAGGGGACAAACAAAAAGCCTCTATCTGTCGATTAGGGTACAACCTTATATTCCCTTGTGTGTGCTTGTGTCAACTTGTACATTTGCAAAACACAATCTAAAAGTATCTAAAATACGTATGAGTTTCTTCCAATAAGACAGTTGTAAAAAGCCATAAGCTCATTTACATGTTTAGGATGCCGAATGAGATTATAGCTTTTTACAACTGTCTTATTAGAAGAAACTCACAAGTACATAATTATATGAAGACAGATTGAACTTTCCAAATATAATATCCAAAACTATTTTTGAGTGGTCTAAACAGCTCATATGTTTAGACCGCCCTGTTGGTAAAAGCCTTCTATGAAACCAATGTAAGTATCACTTGTTTAATCTTAATTTAACCCGGTTTGTTTTTCTCTTTTTGTGACTCTGATGCTCATGGTCCTGGAGCTCTGTCGGCTGCAGAAGGTGGGCCTTATGTCCTGTGCTGTCACCCCTGCTCACATCAGTTGGTCAGTTCACTGCTGGGACAGCAGAGGAGGTGTACAGTGAGTTACAGAGTTTACAGTGTTACAGTGTTGGACCACAGCGTGCCACGCTCTGGTAAAGGTAAGGTAAGGTAAACTTTATAGTCCCTGAGAGGAAATTTGTACAAGTGCCACTTTTGCTGCATGATATAAAATGCCACGCACACACTAACCCTAACCCTGTGTCACTCATGACAATTACACAGATACATAGTTTCAGCACCCACAATGTCTATGTCCTGTTAAAAATACAGCACAATTCTATGGATGATAAGCCCTGTCACAAAAATACGTACAACAATTTAATTAGAGACATAAATAAATAATAATAAGTTACAATTGCATTCAGATTTACAACTACATTAAAAGTCCTGAAGCTCCACATATAATATTCATAATGCAACAGCAGTTAAAAGCTGAGTGTATGTTATAATGTGCATTTAGAAGCTCATAAGACACCATATGTAAGCACACATAGTGTAAGCAAAGGACAAAGGAGAACCTAGCAGTTAGTTTTGTAGTGGTGTGAACTCAACAGAGCAAACTATAAAAACAGGGCCACGGACAAAGGATAAATCATTTATTTGATATTTACAGTTGATTCTATGTTGTTAAGATGACATTAATAGCACAGTTACAGCTACATTCATTGCTTTATGCATAGCTGTCTTTGATGTTTCACGCATTATTGTGTGCACATGCCTTGATGTTTAATCAGGGCATGTCCTGTTTTACATGAAAAGAGAAATCGATTCAAAATTATGTCTGTAAAAATACCCATGGATGTTTCAGTGTAATCTTCTCACTGTCCCTCCACCGCAGATCCCCTCCCTCCCTGCAGGGCGTCGAAGGCAGTGGGTCCACTTTGTAAAAAAACCCCTACCGTTCGCTAATCACACTGACCGCTAGTTTCAAAATTAAAGCTGTCACAGGCCCTGCAGGACACCGTTTGGCACAAGCAATGTGGTTCCTAACGCTCAAATTGATACGCCACAAGAGGCTTTTCTTATCATCGCTTTTCACACAGACGGTGCAGTTAAAACCATTTAGCTCTAATTTAAGCATTATGTCAAATAATTGGTGATGGAGGATTGATGTACTGACTGAGACTGTATTGTTTTAGAGTTTAGGTCATTATAGCCAGGTCTGTTTTAATGAGAATAATGGTAAATGGTGCCTCACAGCAAAAGCAATAAAATGAGTCATCTTCAGAGCGGCCGCTCCGACGATGTTACTAGTTCCCTGTGCGTAACCACATGGAGACCTAGCAACATCGTCAGAGCGGCCGCTCTACTGATGTTGCTAGCTCCCCGTTCGTGACCGCATTGAGAACCGCCGCTCCGCCGACGTTGCTGAGGTCTCCATGCAGTTAGGCACGGGCAGCTAGCAACATCGGACCAGTGGCTCTCCATGTGGTTACGCACATAGGCGCTTGACTTTTAGCTGTTGTCCCAGCTCATAATGGGTGAATGACTACAGGTCTAAGGTCTTAGTGTTTAGACCAGCTATGGGCAAACTTTTTGACTTAAGGGCCACAATGGATTTTTACACTTACCCGGGGGCCGGACCATTTACAGTTTGAATGTTATTAACTACAGTATATAACACATATACAATTAAACATAGACTCAATGCCTAAAATACAGAAAACACTACAATACAAAAGCAAAAATCATTACCTTTATTTGTTTTAGTGGAAACAGTGCCGTTGGTCACTCTTTTTAGCCAATGCATCTAAGTTTGGTTTTATTCTAGTGGTGGCTGTTCTCAAAACTGATCTTAAATGAACAAGCAACTGCAGTCTCAGACAACTATAAAATGACACATGTGCCATACTTAACTCATAAAATGTTTCATCAAATTCTTTGCGGGCCGGGTGAAAATGCCAGAAGGGCCGCATGTGGCCCCCGGCCCTTAGTTTGCCCTCCTCTGGTTTAGATGGTTCAGCCACAACTTGCAACAAGGCCTGCTGTTCTGGACATCGATGTGGCGTGTGAGTGAGTGAGATTATCAGTCTCTTGTTACCCCAGGGCAGCACAAAGAGAGGCAACATGGCTAACTAGTCCAGTACTGTGCTGAAAATGTGTTTACCACTGCATGGACACACAAATATAAGCAACATGATGAAGTGCTGAATCAGGCATGCAACATGAAGCCAAATAGAAGTTTTCCTTTTGCCCCAATACTGTGATATTTTAACTTCTCACTGCATTTTTCTTCACGTATAGTTTTGCATATTAGCCGTAATGCAGGTGTGGTGCAGCTCAAACCCTGTATAATAAACTGTAGCATGGGACCAGGGGCAGCAGGTCCTCCCTCCAGCTGACGTACTGTAAATCATAATAACTACACAAAGATCATTTAGAAGTTGTTGAATGTGCAGCTCTCCACAAAGCACAAAAGCTCCCCCGGGCCACTGTGCTGCTTCTCTGGCGTAAAAAACACAAAGAAAAACAAGGCCGACTTTTCCATCTGCGCTAAAGACAACTATACATCACGAGGAGATTACAAAACATGGAGTTTAATGTGTGTGCTCAATTATTCATGTGCAGGACAAATACAGAAAACATGATACAATGTCTCACAGCAGGACATATAATTTAGAAGAAGTATGCAACTGAACTTTGAGTTAAAATTATCAGAAATAGTGCCACTCCTAACCTTCAACCAGTTAAGGGTACATCGATTGCAATTTATCGTTCAAATGATGATTGATGGAACATTATATTTTAGGGCACCATTTCATGTGTGTACATTTTCTTTGCAATAGTGGAGAGATTCTTTGTCACAGTTTTGTAATAAAAGAAGATTTAAGCTGTAACAGATTCATTTATTCATTCATTTATGTGTCTAATTATTATTTCATTCTACTGTTTATCTGTTGCAGCTTATGCTTTTTAACAATATTGTACATTTAAAAAAAGGGTTATCTTTCATTGGGTTTTTGTGTCAGTGACCTAAAATACTTTCAGTATTTATGTTTATCAGTAGCAATATATTCTGCTTCAAAGTGTATTATTGTGACAGACCTAGCTGAGACCTTGTATCTCACTTTGGTTTGAAAAAGAAAAAATAGATATTATTCTTAATCTTGGTACAAATTGTCCACAGGATCTGGATCAAATTAAAATTAAACAATAAATAAAAAGTGAACAAAAAGGTTGGCAAAGTTTGTCTGGATAGCAAAAGACTGAGTGAAGACAGGGTAAAATATCGAAAAGAAATCTACAGATGTACACTCTACGTCCTGGATCCCTGAAGAGCCACTAGGTACTTTATGATATCTGACCCATCGATGCTCAGACCTGTTTTTTTTTTGTTTGTTATTTTGTTCCACAGGTAAATTACTACCTTTTTCATATAAAGGAAAACAACTATGGGTAAATCCAGTTTGGTTTTAAGGTGAGACACTACAGGCAAAACTCATTTTGTTTTCAATTTTTTGGTCAGTTTTCTCTCTCAACATATCAGCTTTCATGAGAAAACAACAAACTTGTCCAATCTGCTCCTAAAATGTTATATTGTTCCATTTAATCCACTTCATCCATAGAGTTCTATGGGACATTGTAACTTCAAAGGCCGTTTTCTTAAAATGCATTTTTCTCCCCTCGGGACATAAGTATCACCACTTAAAGTAGATCCCACACACACTAAACTTTACAATCTGAGACTCAAGATTTAGACGAAACGTACAGAGGGATTTTTAAATATCTAATTCTAAAACGGATTTAGTGAAGTTTTAAGTCAAAGAAATTTGCAAAATTTGAATTTTCAGGACAAGGACCAGGTTTTCAGTCAAATCTAGTTTACTTAAAAACTAACTAAGAAATCCAAAATCCCCTCTGTATTTTTTTTGTCACTAATATGTGTACAAAATGAACCAAGAAACTAAAACCTGGTTCTGTCCATTTTTCAATTTTATATGTCCCAAATATGTGTATTTTTGGCCATTTTTACACATGAAATGCATTAAATGATGAAAAACTTGTAATATATTTTTTTCTTACATTTATGTGAGTAAACTACAGGAGAAGTTTCAAATTGATATCTTTAAATTTAATTTTTTTTCCTATTCACATGTAGTGTCTCACCTTAAACTTTCATTTTTAATAGTGAAAAACAAAACACAAAACTCCAAATCCTGGTCATTATTAGCCACTTCCTTTTTAACTAAACGTGAAGGGTTAAGAAAAAGGCTTTATTGAACTCACATCTGTGGATCTCCCCAATTAAACCCCAATGGAGCCTTCCCACAGTTTAATATATTAGAAAAATGCAGTGTCAAAACCTTGTGCTGTATCTTATTAGCCTAACCACGGGCAACTACACTGCTAAGAACAAGTGCACACTTCCCATTGTCTACTTTCCTAGTTTGTATACTTCCCATTTTATTCCTATCCCACAAAAAATGACCAAACCCTGCTAATTTCCTACTCCAAAACATGCAAACACAACACTGTCCGCCGCCCACACTCTTACACCTGCTACCTCAGCGACAAAATAACCACTCCGAGTCTAAAGTATCACCCCTGTCTTTCTGCTAAAATATGGCTTAATCACGTAGCGAAAGAAAAGGGAAAGATTTTAATTAGCCAAGCACAAGAAGAGTTCATTAAACGTCTCCGCCGGCCCGTTGCATCCTCACGAGCGCTGTCCTGGTGCAGAGTTGGGGATGCCATTAGGTAGGACTTCGCAGGGACAAGGGGGGCTGATAAATCTGGCACGCAGCAGGAGACAGATGATGCTTCGGCAGTTTTCACCGCGATAGAGGGAGGTAAATCGTAAGTCTGTCAATAGCGCCGGGTGAGTTATAGACTTCAGGATGGAAAGCAGTCGATATTTGTGGGTGAAAAGTTACAAGTGAGTTTGATGTGTTAGTAAAATGTGTTAAAAATTAATTTAAATTTGATGTATTGGAGTAATTTGAGTTTTTTGCATTTTGGCAAGCATGGTAAGGACGACTTATCATTTTGTGTCCTGTGAATACAAGTGAGTGCACAATGAAGATGCCGAGGAATACTAAAGGTGGGGGCAAAAGGTGTATAAAGGTTTCACTTAGGGGATAGAATGAAGTTTAACATTAACATGGTATTTTTGCACAGAAATATAAGTTTGCCTGGAATAAATATCCATTTCCATATTGTCCAATTGTTTGTCAACAATTTTATCTCCATTAAAATTGAAATTAGCATATGGTTATTTGGTGTCTAATGAGTTTTTAAGCTGCAAACACCATTCTGAGACTTTTTGTCTACAACAATTCTATTCAGATTCAACATTTTTATACCCAATGCATCAAAACGCCTCACACAGACAAGTTTTGAGTCATCAAAAGACTTTGTGGCAGCAATATAAGCTTATGCTGCATTTTGCAGATGTGATGTAGGCTACATCCACTGGAAGGCATAACTATTTATTTTTGCAATGCCAACGCTGATGAAAAACAAGATCTGTAGAAAATGTTGCTCATTTCTGAAGCGATCTCCAATTAGCGGAAGTTTTCCGTTGCGAGCACTAAAGAAAATAAAAGAATTGCTGTGATGATCTTTATATATAATGCATAAACACCTCCCAAGTCAGACCAGCATTTCCCCTGCTCCCATAATCCTTTTCTCTTCCTCTGCCAGCCATCACACTATATCACTTGATCCTTTTTTCAAAGCCCCCGGAGAGCCGAGCGTTACCAAAGAGAAAAGTGAAATGAGAAATTCCTGTTGCCACCTAATTGCAACGACCAAATCGATCCTGTAATAGATTCCTTCTGTCCGACATCCAGTCCTCGCTGACAGCACTATCAGACAGACAAATCAGAGCGCTCAGTGTCTCTCAGTGTGTGGGGCGGGGGGTGGGGGTGGTGGGGGACAGGGGAGGCGGGGGTCCACAACATGGCAGCCACCGGACGCGGGACATCTGAGAGCGATTGCTTGGAAATGAGAGACAGAAGGAGATTGAAGCCCGCTGACGTACAGCTTTGTTGGGCAGAGCTTTGGCTGTTTGCATCGCAATAGGATAAATAAATCAAGGGAAATAAAGGGCTATAGAAAAGAGATTGGAAACGGAGTTGTGTAAAATGGGAAGGACGCTGCGGGTGAAATGAAATGTCTCAAGTTTTATATAAAATCTATAAGCACTCGACTGGTGCTTCTCAAGACATCCATACTGTATAAGAGATGTTTGTGCTACTGAATGCTCCAGCTAAACTAAAGCGACATGAACAACAGAATCTAGTTTGGAGCTCATATTATTATATGTGCTCATGGTACGAGTTGGTCTGGTTTAACTTTTTAATCCTTTTTCATTTTAGTGACATCTTGCTATAATCATATTGACTTTTTTGAAACTTTGGCTTGAATTAATCACCTCACCTCAAACTTGTGAAATATTATGTTTGACTTTTTGTGTTTTGTCAACCCCATCAATAAAGTTAATATAAGTGTAATTTAAGTCTGTCTACATCATAAATCAAAGCCAAACAACCTGCCAATAGTGAATCACAACTGCACCTAAAACTAACAGTGCTGTGTAACTAACATTACACGGCACTGCAACAAGTTGAGCCATCGGCATCAAAGACTGAGAAAGCTGTGGACCAAATTTCAGGCAAATACAGAGAATTGTTATAAAACTAATTCTACTACAGTTACGTCACTACTTTACTTCACTAAAATACTTTTAGATTTGAAGGCGAGTCGTACAAAGTGGCCTCTACTGCGGCTCTGTGAGGGGCTGTCGGCGGCCGGCCCTTCTCGTGTGTCACTTCTTTGTTTCACTGCAGCCGTCAAGTCCTGTCTTTATTCACAAGAAGTGGCCCAGCACTTCCGAAAAGTTAAACGAATGATGATGATGCTCCGCTAACACCAACTAAACACTTCCTGTGGCCTTTACAAAGAAAAACCATCTGCACTGACAAGCTGCACAGCGAGCCTTATTGTGAAAAGGTTTTAAAATGACGATGCATTCCTTCCACGGATACATCTCGTTTGAAGTGTAAAAAGAGTTTGTGGTCGCGACATAACATGCTCCAGGTGTGCGCGCGGTGGATCTGAGGGCACGATGTTGGCGCTGTGCTGCCATGTGTTCTGTTATGATCATTGCCTTTTCATAACCCTTGTGCTTGCTTTGTTTGAGCAATGCACATGTGGTTAAAGAGCAATACAGCGATTAAACAAAAAATAAAACAAAAAAAACCTAGATGGGATCAAATGGACCCGAAGATAGCGGGAGTGTAGTTACAGCAGCCCCGTGAGTTCAAGTTTGCTGTACTGACGTTGTTTTGGCTGATTGAGTGGTGGACCAAGGTAATAGATGCTGGCTTGTGTGCAAATATTGCGTTTGAATGTGACTTATGGATTATGTAGCCTATGGACTCATTAATTCATACTTCAGCCAATAACCAAGTATGTCAGAGTAGCCTCTGGCATAATGGGAGCCTTTGGACTGCTCTGCTGCGCTGACTGTGCAAGAGGCTGGTGTTCTCCATTAAACATGGAATAAAAATATTACACAATCGATGCTCCCCCCAAAAAATATTCAAGGCGCCTCCGCAGGCCTTTTCACAAAAGGTTTGATGCATGGTTTTGAGCATAAGACAGTCTGGTATGACACATGAGGTTTGATTCAGGACTTCAAAACAGAACAGAAGATTCTAGGAGCCACATCACATGTCGAGAAAATGTCACACACTGGGGAGATTCAGAATGAAGTGTTTTTAACGCTCTGATAGGAGAGGATTTTCTAAACAGGATTCAAGCATGAATTAAGCTATTTGCTACTCCAGGTATGTTTTTGATGACGGAACAATGATAGAACATGGTTAAAAGCTCAAAAAAATCAATTTAACATAATATTTGTCCTGATGTTTGATTATCAGACAAATGTGACATGTCAAGTTAATCACAAAGGTGCAGAAATATCACCTTATACTTTTATTTGAAAGTTTTATGTTTTTAAACTTTAAAATCCACTTTTTTATAACATATTATACTATAAACTGTACATTGATATTCAACTGTTCAAAACAACATTCACAATATTATCTAAAATTTGGTATATTGCCCACCTATGATTTTCTTTATTCGATATTGTGGTCACATACTGTATATTGCTGGTTACATCATTAGCCATGTCTGTATATCATATTAATACAAAGTTATTCTAATTGCACTTCACACATAGCTGCAGGGTTTGGCACAATTAACATCAACGTCCAATATAGCATCACACATGAGCATGGCGTTCATAACATACACCGTGTGACATGTATCTCATGGGGTCTCACAACGTTGCCGTGACGTGCTATAAAGCCGCACTCTGTTTTTTTCCACTGTACAAACTAACAAAATTTTCCCTCACGTCTGAAAAGTGGCTTAATACTTGAAGGTGAGATGGCGACGGTAAACACTTCTCCGCGATGTGGCTTTGAGTGTCGTGCCGTTATTACCTGCTGTCACTCTGAATAAAGACAATGGAATGCTTCACTGATGGCGACGTGGCCGGATCAATCCCGCATAAAACAAGCTCTATTGGTTTATAAATCAAAGCGTCTCGTCTCGGCCAGTGCACCTCTGTAAGCATACATCAGCCCTAATGTAAGGAGTGGGATGAGATTTAGTCAGTGATGGATAAAAGACATGCACAGCCACGCGAGACACAAAGCCAGCAATTGGAAATAAGAGTCAAATTACGTCGCACTTGGAAAATATTAATTTAAAACATGCTCCTTTGTTGATAACTATTGGCCTTTTCTGTGGCGGAGAACTCGACTTTGGGGGATTTGGGATGAACAGCGTGTTTGACAAGTTGCTGACTCTAAGTGGAGCAGAGTTTAACAGTTACGATGAAGAACGGCAGTTTGAAATGGCTCCACAAATGCAATTCTGGACCATTCAGATGATTTGTGTCGCAGCTCCAGCAATAAATGTAAATCAAAACCTTAAATGCGCCTGAAGTTTTACACTTAAACTAGACAAGAAATGAATAGGATGCTTTTAAATATGACAACTTTTTTGCTCTGAAATAATTTTGGTGAACCACTTTGGTTTTACTTTGATACATAACCTTTTCTTTCTGGAAAAAAAAACAACATTGTGAAATAAACAGAGATTCAAGGACACTATGTTAGTTAAGATTCTCAGTACATTGATCGTCACCTGCATTTTAGAGCTGTCCAATTCACTGACCTGAGTATCTGGTCGGCTAAATTAGGTACAGAGTTTGGGATTGTGACGGAACACATAGAATTTTCAGTTAGCTTATTGTTAAGCCAATGGCGATTTTAAAATGTAAATACTAAATTTAGAGTTCATTGAGACACATTCTGACACTATAGTAAATGTATTTAACAGTTGTGACCCAGCAACTTGGCAGGATTTTCAACAGCTCTTTTTTTTTTTTTTTTTTTTTGACAATACTTTATGAGGAAACATTTATTTTTTACAATGTTTTTTGGCTAATGCATTTCTATGCACGTTAAGTTGAAATGGAGGGTTTCCAGATATGTTTTTTGACTTTTCATCTGAAGATCTATTGAAAAAGTGAGTTCTTAAGATTTGTAAACTACTCTTGCTCCGTTTCTGATACAAAATATATTTTATAACCATATTTGGATCAGTTTGATATGTTCACTCGACTCTAAATAAAAGTCTATGCACTTTCGTTGCTAGATTTATGTATTGGCAGATAGTCAGATACTCAAAAACAAAGTATTGGTATTATAACTGTTTGTAGACTGTAGTATTATTTGACGTGCACCTTTAGTCAAAAATACATAGGGAATCAGTCTCAGACCACTTGTATGTGATTTGTGGTTGAGGCATACATCTTTCATGCTTATTAAAAGCTTCATTGTCGTACCCTGGATGGAAAAACTTCAACCATTTCAGTAAAGCCTCTTGAGAACTTTGCGAGTCTTTCAACACTCTATGAAATGTACTTAAAGTGCATATGACAGGTTTACTTCAATGAACATGTTTAAGATGATATAAAATCTTTTCCCATTTTACTTCCTGGTTAGACATGGGCAGCAGATGTGACATAGGTAGAAGAACTGTTACCAACTATAATAATAACAAGGGGAAAATACATATAAATTACGCACTAGTTGTGATTTGACAATAATAACACCTGATAACATCTGTCTTTTACTTAAATTATTGTATAAACTGTCACTTGTGTGTAAATTGTTCCTGTATTTTTAATGAAATGTCACCTATTGATGATTATTCCTGTAATTTTCAAGTTCTATTTTTCCAATTTTCACTTAATGTGATATATATCTACCACAGTAACTATCCCACCCAACAAAGTAATAATTATCAAAAAAACAACAACAACCCAGCCATCTTTCTGAACTCCTCTGTTAATCTCATCTGCATTTGAAAAACCTCCTCTGCTTCATCCATGACCAGTACTTTTCCATAATCCCAGATGTGAACCTAATCAATACATTCGTCAGCGTTACTCCAAGCAACCTTCATCCTCCTCGTGATGGCTTCATTGTTGTGTCGAGGTCAGGCAAAGTTCAGAGCCCCATCCACCTCCAGGGGAACGTCTTCACACCAGTCTGCTCCAAGTGTGACCCAATTTTTACTATCTCCTCTTTCCGCTTCCTCGACATTGGATTAAGTCTATCCACAGGACGGTTGTGCGTGTGCTGTGGTGTGTGTGTGTGTGAGGAGTTTCGACAGCGTGACTAACAAGCTTGGCCGTTGCACTTCCCAGATTGAGAGACACCTACTGCCAGCTCAAGTCTTTTGTATCCCGGGGTCATCATTGCCTTCTGCTGCTGCTGCTGTCGGTGGAGGAGAAGATACTGAGATGGGGTTCGTAATAAGAGACAAATGAACGTAAAAGGCTTATGTAAAATACTTAAGAGATTGTATAAACAGTACTTTTTAAGAGGAAAACAGATAATAATAAAGCTACACACTTGACAGTTGCTAAAATGGTAAAATACTGACTTAGTTTCCAATCTTAGCCTCATATCTTTACCTCTGAACCAATCAAAAACCAATCACGTAATTGATGCTACTGATTGCTAGAGGTGGGAGATATATCGGAAAGTAGATAATATCCCAATTGTTGCTTTGGAGATATGCAAAATTAGATAATTGGGTATATTGTGTATAATTAAACATATTCAAAAGTACCTCAAACATTATAAACAAATGCGTAAAGTGATATTTCTGCCCTTTAGTGGTTAATTTTAGAGCCAGTTCATATTTTGTGCAGAACTTGAACTTCGACCAGGATATTTACACGCACATTTGAGCACATTCATGATGGATTGTTATGGTATTTTCTAAAAACTTTAATCGCGATGATCCAAAAAAAGATCAAGACATTCATTCTTTGTCAATATTTCTCTCTCTTACTCTTTCCATGTAAAACTTTCTTGTGCCGCAACCACATCACTGAACCACTAGCCTCCTTAACCTCTCCACACCGTAAAAGATCTTAGTTTAACTCAAAAAATGCAGTTCAGATCTCTTGTGGTTGAAATAACTTTTACTCTTACATATCTGACGATGCATCAGAACGAGGTTGATCTCATATGTTTGGTTGCCGGGGCGTTTCAAATCATATACACCCTGACTATCACAAAACCACAAAACATCTACAGAATGCCAAAGAAAGTAGAATCAGCGCATCAATGGAGAAGAGCAGATACCGTGAATATATGAACAATTTGAATACTGACTATTGACTAGGCTGCAAAGTCATATTTCTGCACTTTTTGGGGTAATTTGAAACTAATTCCACATTAATCTGATACTGAAACCTCAACTAATACATTTAAAAACATGTTTCAGCTCATTTAGATGGACACAATATTGGATTAACATCACTATCAGGATACTCCACAATAATAGAAATTCATTTTTTTCAGTATAGCCTAACCCTACTTAACAAGTTCAAGTAAATATAGAAAAAAGATAATTTACGAAGAATAATAATGGCCGCTTCATTATATATTTCCATGTTGATGAGATGTCACATTATAATATCCTTTGTAGTCTTTTTATAGTCCACTTCATGACAGATGTTTGTACAATAATTCCAACCAACCTGTCATACTTGCTGTTCTCATTAATGAAATGTAAACAAAAGCAACATGACAAATCGTACACACTGAAATATATTTTTAAAAGTCCTGTAGCTGGGATATCGTCTCGCTCCAGTAAGCTGAGAAAGAATTACAAAGAATAAGATGAACACGACTTCTACATTTCAAACACCACAATAAAAAAACAAGTACCAGTGAAACTAAAACCACAGGATTTGCAAATATGCGTGTGCTGCGATATTAAAATGTCTGGTGCCTGAAGTAAAGCAGTAATTATTCCAGAGAGATAAGGACTAGCAGAGGGTCAAGATGGAGTCTGCTCTGACCTCCAGTCAAACTTAAGATAGCATCAGGACGCCTTAATTAAAAACCACTTCCAAAATCCTATCCGTCACCATCTCCCTAATGAAGACTCCTCATAAATCATTCACGACAAGTTTAAAAAGACATCAAAATTATTAGAAGACTGGATTTTTTGGTTCAAGTCTGGGAGACAAACAAGCTGCCAAGAAGACAAAATATAGTCATCAAGTGAATGTGAACTCTCAATAACCTCCGTTTTTTTTTTTTCCTTTTTCAAACCGTCTCCTACTGACGAATACCAACTTTCATTTGTGACAACTTTGCACTTCAATCCAGGCCTCTGATGTCTATCTGGGCCATGTCGCGCTATACGTACCTCTTTTTATGACTAATTCAGTTTGTCGCCTCCGAAATAGAACACACGACGTATGAAGGAGGACGGGGAAGGAGTTGAAAAGTAGCCGAGTTTGACAGGATTATGCTCCAGGAAAGAAAAAAGGAAAAAAAAACATCAGACATTGTCACTTGCTTTTGTTTTTTCGAGACTTACCCGCGTCGAGACAGGCAAGCGGCTATGTATGCATGTATGCAGGGTGCCGCTACGTTTGGGAGTTTATTTTTTTCCCTCTTTTCTTTGATCACTTCTCAGCTTTGAAGTGCGTCGTGAAGAGGGGGGTTGGAGCAGGGGAAGAGGAAAAAAATATCGAGAAGTCACCGCAAGTTCACACCATAACTAGGACTCGGAAAAAATACAATCTGCATAATTTATTCTTTTAGACAGTTTCGGAAATGGAGAACGAGATGAGGAGGTGTCCGTGATACCGCCCAGATCCCCGGTACTTGACAATCCCCAATTAAACGCTCTCCCAATTCACATTTGTTCTCAATTAGAGCCTGAAGTGCGACAATACAAGATCCTCTAATACTCATCAAATGACTGATTAGAAGAGAGACAGGGAAAGGCAATGCACAGTGAATTCTTATCTGTAATGTAAATGAGCCAAGATGGAGCATAGGATGGATGGCCCAATTAGTATGCATGCATTATATTGTTCACGTTAACAAGATGCGTTTATAAATACCTTGTTTTCTCCTACAGCTGGGATGTTTTTATAGCACGCAAATGATCACTTCAAATCAGAATACTAATAATTCCCAACAGACTGTATCCACAAAAACACAATGTCTCATGTTTGAAAGTTAAACTCAAAATGAAATATTTACCAAACAACGGCAGCTGTACAGTGTCAGGAGTGTGTGCGTTCTAGAAAGAAAATAACAGTTTTGAATGTTAACTGTAGAGACAACACTATTATTATATTTATGTAAATCATATTTGGTTTAAATGTTGTGCATGTAACCAGAAAATGCCCAAAACTGCAATTTAAACACGCTATACCTGATTTTTACTGTTTTGAAACGTGAAAAACAAAACTAGTTCACTTTTTTTTTGCACAGAATAAATTAGAATCTGTGTTGCCCCAGTGCAGATATAATGTAAAAGCATCTATCTAGGTGAAAAAGAGACCATAGACCTTTCTCTGCATCTAATTATAGAGCGTTTTATTGTACGTGAAGCAGGAAATGCACCGCAGGCATGCTAAAGTTTGTTAGCTTGACCTGGGACGGCAAAACTCACCATTGGCTCAGAAACTCGTGAAAAGTGCTTATAAACACATCGCGGCAAATATTTAGGATGCTGGGCTTGCATTAGGAAAGTGAGCGATACATGTGACTGCAGTAAAGACTTTAAAATAAACAGTTTTTCTCGTTTCAAAACTGTAGAAACCGGGTACAGCGCCTTTAAGGAGTGCTTTACCATCTCAGACTATAAAGTGAATGAATAATGCATCAACATGTGAGGCAACTTTAAACATCTGGAAAGTGCTGAATATAACTAATGCTTTGACATATCCTACTGAAGATCTAGAAAACTTTGAAATGACTTTTGTTCTTCCATACGGTTTCCACTTTAAACTTCAAACAATCAGCATCTTCATTGTTTACGTTTTGAATATATGCCCATCATACAATCTCCATTACGACATATTCTGAGGGATTTGACTGGGATTAAGCCTAATTAGCATTTATCACTCAGTTAACGGTTTACAGTGTTGACAGTGAGACGTGACACTAAATACTCCAGTCGTCTGACAGCAGCTATTTCCAGCACACACAGAAGCACAGAGCACTACACACAGGTTACAGAGCAGAGCCGCTTAATGACAACCCAGGGGAGAGGCACATTAGCATACAGTGATGTTCAAAGAGCATAGGCTTATCATAGCAGTGGAAACAAAAAGTACAGTATATCTGGGACTAATGGAATAATGTCTCTGTTATGCTACAATTATTTACACATTTTTCGAATTCGAATTGAATGTCTAAAATATCAAATGAGTGGTACTAAAGCCAATTATGTCTTTTTTTGATATATTGTCCAAACTAAAACATCGTAATTACATCAGTAATGGGAGGAATTAATGAGGAAGGAGGGGTGCCACAGTTCTAATCTAAATTGTAAATCTTTTCAAATAAGAGCAAGACCTCAATCATCCAAATCAGCGTGATAACGGCTGACCACTGGGGCTGTGCAGCTGGAGCATGAGATGAAAACTGTGATGACATAAAATTAACAGCACAATACATTTCAACACGTGCTAAAACCCACCTTCTACAAAGTTGAACAATTTTCTAAGTTTACTTTATGAAACAAATGAAGGTACAGTATTGTCCTTACATTGATCAAAAACTTGGCGATGAGGATTTCATTTAGTTTTATTTAAAGGTCCCATAACATGCAAAATCGACTTTTCAGAGGTTTTAACCTTCCTACAGTGCTATTTGGACCTCGTATGTGTGCTCAAAGTGGTTTTTTGATTGATTCCCGCATGCTTTCACTAGAGAACTGTCTTTTCCGTCCCCCTCGGCTGAGCAGGCAGATGGGGGCTCCTCACAAGGATGACACGCTTCCCAAGGATGACGCGGTGTTTAAGCCACGCCTCCGGGAAGCGCGCAGCCGCAGAATAAAACAGCTAATGCTAATGCTACACAGTAATTACACGATGGATACGACAGATCGAAGAGTTAGCTTGTTATTTACCAAACGGCAACGTCCGTCGTCGAGGTACTCGAGCACGTCAAACTCCAGGTCAGATCCAGGACGTAGGATCACTTTTTGTTTTTACTGTGACATTTTTTAACCCTACGTTTGACCGAGAGTCAATTTTTTTTTCTGCATAAAATAAAGTACCTGAGGGCTGAGGGTGAAGATGGGAATAGGTGACACTGAGTAAACTAATGATGAGGAAACACTGTTATGACAAGGTTAGAAACTCATGAGTTTTACATAATCAGAATCAGAAAACGGTTTATTGCTATTGTCAGTGATCAAAAATTCACAAACATAGGGACTTGCTTCGGTGTAGGTGCAACATAAAGCAATGAATAAAATATAAAAAAATATATAAAAAAAGAAAATTAAGAATAAAATAGATTAAGATAGACTAAGACTATATACAGAATGTACAGTTGGCAGATAGGTGTGTCCCCTTTAAGCCTCAGACCAGTTTGGAAGTACTCGGGTACATACATGTGGATTATTAACATTATATATTTTCTGCAGCGAAGGCCTCTCCGACCACCAGCACTAATCATAGTCACATTCATAGATGTCATGGATGATGGATGCAACAACTGCTTGTCTTGCCAACCTTTCATTTAAAGAGCAAATGTCTGCGTTATGCTATGTTATTTCTGCCTAGAAAGTGCTGTTAAGTTACACAAATACCAAAAAAGGACCAAAAAGTGTCAATTTGCATGCAAAAACATCAATGCTTAAAATATCTTTAAAACATCATCAAACATCAAGATAATGAGCCTCTATTCTTGCTCTTTCACTGTATTTTAATCTAAACACATTGGAATAGTGTATTGCAATACGTGGTATATATCAGTAGGTTTTAGATGTATCAAAACATTATATAGGGGGAAAATTTGAATTTAGATTTTTGTTGTAAATTTGTGAATATTCCTTTTGGATATTTTACAGCGAAGTGCAATGTTGTAAATAGGAATTTCATTGGATGGTGAATACCAGAATAATTCTCAAAGATAACTCGCAGGTATCACCCATCTCTAACATAAAGAAAAAACATCACTTCCAACACACACAAAACCCAATTTTCTTCTCAAAGTTTCAAGCTCTGTGTCCAACTTTACCCGATGTTCACAGCACACTCCGACACCTCGGTCCTCCTCACACTGCACCGACACATGTCCCTGTCCCTCCCCTCTCCCTCACTGACACCCCCAATTAGCGCTGAAGTGGCTTTGGCTTGTTACACTAAAAGCATCCTTTTTTTGGAAATGTCACCGTGTGTCCCTGCAGCGTGCCGACTGGAGCCCCCCGGTGCGCCACCTCTGGGCGTGTTTGTTTGTTACGCCGTTTGTGTGAGCTAAACGTTGTCCCGTGCATCAGCGCTCGCTTTCTGTTACCGAGCTTGTTGTTTGACTGTGAAGCCAGGTGGTACAGGCAGAGCAATATAAACTGTTATGTGCCGGTGATTTATTATGTTAGCTTTGTGTTAGCCTCCTGTGTGTGTGTGTGGAGCGACGTCTTATTTAACGGGTGGACAGCTTGAAGGATATGTGCTGTAATTGTTGTCTGACTATCCTGGAGGTGTAATTGAAAATGTCTGAGTAAAAGTTTTTAGGTTGTTGATCCTGAGCCTGCCAATTAACATTAACAAAAGTCTAGCATGCTCCACCTGCCAAATTACCTGCGTTGGACAGCCTTCCGCGGCACATTTCTTATACAGAGTGATTTGTGCTGGCAGGCTTGTTTAGCCGCATGTAATAGTTTCGAAAAAGGAGGCAAATCAGAAGCTGTGAATGTTGAGCGGAGGACTTCACTGTATTTAACACATTCAATAAGGCAGGTCAACCACTTTCCAGATTGAGAAAAAAATGTATGCATGTGGAACACTAACATTTCCAGCTATTTATATTTATTTGTTGTAGGATACATTTACACGGCCAGAAAAAAAAAAAAAAAAAGATACCTAAAATAATCAGATAACAAAACCTAATAAAAAGATCTTATTTTTGGTGTCCATTTTGTGAGAGAAGTCTTATCATCAAAAACAACTGGTGGCATGTGTCAGAGTAACTGTTATATTTGGAAGACAAAGACGACACAGTTACTCTTTCAATCGTATCTACGTGGCATAGACAAAAAATGTTCATCGGCATCTGAGGGAAGACCATTCATTTTATTTGTTGAAGAGCTGCTCCATCATCCACAACAAGAGCAAACACGGACTAAGGTTGGTTATATTGTACAGAAAACACAAACAACCCGCATTTGTAAAAAATATCCAAGAATTTTAATCGATTGAGAGTTTAAAAATGACACGTTGGCAACTGTATTAGTTTGTTATTTTGCATACAATTTCTTGTCAAAACCTGTATTTACTCTCATCAGAAGTAACTGTTAACATGACATTTCAATAATATGATTTGTAAAAACAAAACAAAAAATTGCATAATGTTAACCCTAGAGTAAATATTATGGACGCTCTATCAGAAGTTTAATCATGCACATCACACTTGTCTCGACATTATGCTTGGTGTGTTTTGTCTCAATATCAAGGAATCTAATCCTTCATCTCAATGACTATTTCACAAGGGTGCGATTAGCCAGCAATTCTGCTTCATTTTAGATTAAGTCTAAGGAGGAGCTGGACTATAACAAGCTGCAAGTTTACCATTAGTGAGAAGCCAAAAGGGACAACAACTACAACCCTTTGCTTGTTTCACTATTGACTTTGTGACATCTGTGTTTAAACGTGAAGGGACCTCAAATTGCCAAAGTCTAAACAAACCAGTGTGTGTTAGAACCCTGTCTTCACGTCTTCCTTCTTTAACATAAATTGCACATTAATCCATTAAACATGCAAACACATGGCACTGTGTCTTATGTGTCAAACTTATGAACACACCACTGTCACTTGTCTGTGGAGTTGGCTGCTATTTATTTAGCCGGAGTGTGATTACATATTCATAACACTGCGGAGAGCTCTTAAACCAAAACAAAAGAGCAGCTGAAAAACAGTGGTAACAGCACCAACCAGAAAGAAGCACTTACATATAAAGGTGGTAGACAGAACATTTAAAATAATGCAGATGTTGTTTTGGAGTTATGCAAATGCAAAGTTAGAATATTGAGTAAATTGTCAATAATTAAAACTAAAGATATGACTTCAAAAAGAGACAGTGTACTCTTCCAAACAGGGTAAAGTGATATTTCCACACTTTTGTGATGATCCTTTCACATTTTGTGCCGTGCATGAACCTCAACCAAAGACATTTACAAAGACATTTAAACACATTCCCGATGCATTGGTAAAATAGTATCTGAATATTTTATCAAGATATATATATATATTTATTTATTTATTTATTTATTTAAACCCATAATGAGATTTAAAAAAATTGTCAATATCACCCACTCCTACATACGAAGTTCATCAAATGTGGTTGTCATGTGACGTAATAGGAAATGAGTAATATAGTGGTAGTAAAAATATATTTCATATTTGTTGTAACCTAGTGTAATTATTAGATTGTAGTAATTGTAGTAACAGTAGTAGTAGCTGTAGTTGTAGTAGTAGTAATATTATACTAGTAATAGAAACAGCAGTAGCAATAGTAGTATTTATAGTAGTAGTAGTATTAGTAATAGTAGCAGTAGTTGTAGTAGTAGTTTTAGTTATATATTAAAAGTAATAGTACTTCCGCGGCTCTTCAAATATGGTTGCATAGATGTGACATAGTAATAGTAGTGGAAGTTGTAGTAGTAATATTAATAGTAGTAATAGTAGGAATAGTAGTACTTATAGTAGTAGTAGTATTAGTAATAGTAGCAGTAGTAGTCATAGCCGCGGGAACTAGGGGTGCAGAAGGTGCAGCACCCCCTGCTGGATGGTCAACTCAATGGGAACTTGTAAGCAGGCTCATTGCTGGTTTTGCCCTGAGCAAAACTATATCTTTTCAAGGCAACATTATAAAACAACACAGTTTCTGTTGTAATAAATATGGCATTTTTACTTTTATCAAATGTTTTTGCAGTCAACTATGTGCCTGCAGGTTAAACTCAGGGAAAACTAAACCTGCGATGGTGCGCGGCGCACTGACCTGAGCGCGCAAACCGCTGTTTACGGCTGTTTGTATATTCTCTAAAGTGTGACAAAATAAACGAGGAAATGACAACCCCAGGCTGGATTAACTCGTGTTTGAACCTGACGTGACGCATAAGAACCAAAGGGAGTTTACACGGAAAGACAGCGGCACAAATCCACGTTTCGTCGTCTCATAGAGGTGGGACTATGCTTCATCTGAGCGTCTGAGCGGTGAGTGAACTGATGAAGTCGCCGTACGTCACGGGGAAATTCGGAAACTGTAGTGAAGTAAACAGCTGGTTGTTGCACCGTGTCGCTGTCACAACACTGATATTATTTACTTTGGCATATGCCGTGTTGACCATCGCCAAATGTAATTTTCACACGTAGAAGTCGAGGCTCATGGTTTCATACAGACACCTGCTCGTACGTGTGTGTTTGCATGTGCGTGTGTGTTTGCATGTGTGTGTGTGTTAGTGCGTGTGTGTTAGTGCGTGTCTGGATAAATTGCAGTAGTAGTTAAGCTGTAGTAATAGAAGTAGTACCTGCAGGAGCAATTACTACTTATGATTTCTACTGGAATACTGGAACTACTGGAACAACAACAAACACAAAGCTAACTTGAGCATCATGTGTTTCCACCTCGTGATTCACTTGACAGACACTTACAGAGTCTGGTGAAGTGTCAATCACGAGCAGAGGGAAAAAGTCCCGTCCCATTAGCAGCAGGGACACTTATTGATGTGTGAGCTGCGGAGCACCTGCAGGGGGATATATTTAGACATGAGCCTCCTGGAGCCACAAGCGCTGCCCATGAAGCCACAGCACTTTTGATAGAGCAGTCCAGATGAACAGGACATGGGGATTAGTCACCAGCAAGCACCGCACGAGGGGAAACAAGCATGTATTTTGGTGTGATAGGGCTGGGTAACGTTTAAAGGAGCCAGAACAGTGCCAAAAATCTCAAGGTGTGATATCGAGAAAACTGCACCAAAAAAAAAGAAAAAAAAAAAGGTATGTTTCCTTTGATAACAAGTTTTGAGGTCCTGGTAGAACACTTTCCACGGGTTCAGGGTGATGACAATCTAGCGTCGTTACCACAGCAAGTAACAGTTCAAAACAAAATATTGTAACTTTTGGATGGGAAAAAGTCCTCAATTGACAGGAACCATAAACAGGAAGCTGGAACCCATGAACAGAGGTTATGCAGATGACGATACGACAGTGAATAGCAAAACTGTTTGAGAGTCAATGGTGAGTAATGAAATTTTCTCATGTAAAAGCTCAACAAAAGCTAATACAGTCTCATAACAAATATAAAAGTCTGCAACTGCTACATATTTAGTTCATATTCGACTTCTAAAAAATAATACAATCGAGTAAATGGTAAAAAGCAATAACACTGCACCCTGAACACATGTATCAACGTTACAGACTCTGAGATCACACACAGTTGAATTGATAATCTTTCTATCCTCAAATAAGTCAGTTTGTCGAGGAAAATAATTATTTTGGATGAGCGGAAGTGTCCTTTATCTCCTCGTTTTGTAACCTAGCTAGGTTCTGCACATTCACAGCAACAACGGGATTTCAGTTTCCAGCCGTATAAAGTTAATTGGAATGAAACAAAAGGTCCACATACAAAAATTAGGCACAACAAAAAGCAAAGAAACACATTTTGTCAGTTGTGCTGAATAAAATAATGTCAGTGCTATCCTCTATAGTAAGTTACAAGGCAGTGTCACTCCAGGTGAATGATAGAAACAGTATTAAATGAAAAAAATCTAGATCTAGATAGTGATTAATACATGAAAAAGGTACAGAAAAAGTACCATTCAGATAACTTTTGTATTAAATCAATGTAAGCGATTTACGGGTTTCAGCTTCCTGTTTATAAATGCAAAATTAGAGTTAACAATTTTCATCAGATCGCATTGTGTTTTGAAAGCATCCAATGACAAAGACATTATTATAAAACACTTATTTTTTTTTGTCAGACAAGAAGATTGTCGGGGCCAAAATTCCTCTCACTGCAACATATTTCACAGCCATAATTTTCATGACTCAATAAAAGCAAATATAAAAGGAAAGTTGTTCTTCGCTGTGCTCTCCCACTCACCGTCTGCCGGATGGTATAAATAAACAGCAACTCCAATTACATGTTGTCATAAACATGATTCTCATCGCATTAGATTACACTGCTCTGAATGGACGCCGGTTTTATTTTAGGAAAATCGTCATGCAGGTCTTTTACTGTCGCTGCGCGCTAACGAGCAGATACAGAGGATAGTGTGGAAATTTGGGTTTTGCCTTTAATGAAAAGTTAATGAAGCTGTTCCTATGAAGCTATTTTAATACATTTCAGAAAACTTCTATTTAAATGATCTATGCACAAGAGTTTAAGTGTGGTTCAGAGCTGAACACTATCACTTTAAAGTAACAGGGACCATTTAGGCCGCTTCCAAATGTAATTGCAGTGTGATAAATGGGGAATAAGTTGAAACACACCGGCTTTTGCCTTTTTATTTTTATCCAATATATTTTAAAAAGTTTACTAATTTTTTCAGATATAAACTTTAATAATGTTCAGTGCATTATTCTTACCTTTTTTTTGTTCTTATAAAAGGATGAAAAATAATTTTAAATTCTGGGTTAATTGAGATATACTTCTGCACTCAAAACGGGTGGCTCTAATATTTAATTTGTATTTTAAAATTGACTTGGAAAACATTTACTTCTTTCAAGGCATTGGTCCTCTTATGCAAGCGTGTACATTAGTTTTTACACTGTAGGAACCTTTTTTTATTTTTATTTTTTACCTCCAGTCTCCATTTGAAGAACGTGTCACTTAGAATAGGAACTAGGGACTGAGGCCATACTTTGATAAGAACTTTTCTGTCAGACCAGAAATCTTTTAGTAATACAAGCACATTTAAAACACGGCTTTTGCAAGAAAATATTTTAATTTCATCTTCAGACATAGACAAACTTTACTGATCAACAAGAGTAATTCCTTGGACGCTGTAACTAAAAGTTTGAATTACTGTGAATAATTATTATTGTTAATGTCATTGTTTGTTTGAATTTCTTTTGTGCATCACAGTTTTACGTGCAGGTTTACAGTTCACAAAAGAAGTTAGACGAATAGTGGAGAATACTTTTGTTTTCCTAACTCACTTCATTAAATGTTTAAATGTTTCGTATGCAGTTGCTAATTTTAAAGCCAGTGAGACCCACTTCAGCCACTGTTGCTCTGTGAATGCAAGCAAGGGGGGCTCGGAAATTTAAGGACTTTTTTTTGGTACTTTGATGTGTGAAAAAGCCTAATGGGTAATGTGTGTTTTTAGTTAGGGGTAAATTCCCTCAGTAAATGGTGCCATTAAAATCTGATGATGACAAAAGAAAGTAATGGCTAAAACACAACTGGTTCCTTTAAATGTTGTAGCTCACATGACATGAGGCATATGTATCTTTAGGTGCATTCCCACTTGCACATTCAACACATCAAAACTGGGACTAAACCAGGACTAAACCCAAAACTAAACCTGGACTGGATCAGGACTAAACCAGGACTAGAACAGGACCACACCAAGTATCCATGGGGACTAAAATGGGCTAATTTTAGGACCAAATAATTCCTTCCTGGTATGTCATCACCCTTGCATGATGTTGTATAAAATATACGGGAAAAAAACAACAAAAAAACAACAACACACGTCTTGACCATAGTTTTAAATTATCACGAGGCCACAAAAGCAACTATAAATCTCTGCAAAACACATTCTCTTTGGTGTCATCAAGCAAGTTAGTATATTTTTATTAAGATTAATGGAGACCGAGACCAGCACATGCACGCGTTCAGCCAAAGATAACAGGGCTGGTGGTCCGAGCCCGTGTTCCCATTGAGCTCGGCAGTAATAACCCACATCCCCCAGGTACATCCGTGTGAGCGTGCACCGTTTTAAGTGGATCCTTTAGCCGCTCCATACAGTAAGCAATATATGACTATCTAAAGGTCAGGAGAGAAGCGTGAGCACTATCCATCACTTTTCTATAAACAGCCACAGGGGGATCCAGCAGGAGGTGGACGGAGCTCACGAACGCACAAGTACTGGGGCAATCGAGAACTTTTTAATGTGAAAAAAAAAAGGGAAAAAAAACAGAGAAAGTGTGTGTGTTCGGGGCATGATGGTCTTCTATGGCCCATGAATGTCAGAGTGAAGCTAATGGGGCTGAACGACATTACCTGCTCAAACATGAACAACACGGCCAGCGCGCGCAGGAGCCAAGTGCAAGCAATTCTCAGGGTACATATTTGTGCTATTTATGTACAAGCGTGTGATGTATTTTAGAATTTGTGCTAGGTCAAGCTTTTCGTTTTGCATTTTGCGCCGTTTTGGACTTCAGGCAATGGAGCAGCGAGATTAATCGGAATCGGAATCGGAATCGTAATTTGAATGGAATGCAAGTAACATGACAAAATGTCCTGTCTCACTAACCCTTGATAGTTTAGACCTGGCCTATTTAACTTGCGTCTTCAAAATGTTAAAAAATATACTGTCTTTTGTTGACCATGTAATTCTGGGTTAGTACAGTTTATTCTTTTTTGGTTCTGGTTTGGTCCTTGTTTATTTGACCCTTTAAAAGTTTGTAAACAAAGACATTATAAATTCCAGAATGGAGGCAAAAGTGAAGCGGAACATGATGTGATTTCACTGGAGAAACTGGGATAAACCTCAGATTATCATAAAATATGAAAAATTTAGATGATTTTAGAAAATGAAAACAAATCATAAATATGTGAGATATCGGAGCTTTAAAGACGTTTACTATTTGTTCATGTTATAGGAGACTATGATAAACTCATTTTTGATGAAGGAAAAATCCAGATTTTTAGGTTTAACTGGACAAATACTGACAGAAATGATGAACCCATGATATTTTTTCATTGTATCTACAGATAAATCATATACTTTACCATTAATTATACTGTGACAATCTAATGGATTAAGTTAATTGTAATCCAGATGTGAGTTTTCAATTAATGTCTATGTGTGAACTGTGGGACCTTGTTTCATCCTGGTTCAGACCATTTTGGTTCTGCGTCAATCCTGGTTCAGACCCGGTTGGTATCTGGTCCTACACGTGTGTTCACATTTGCACTAAGACCACATCAAAACCCAGGCTAAACTGGGACTAAACTTGAAAAAAAAACAAAACAGAGCTAGATCATGACCAAACCAACAAAGTGTGAACTCAGCCCTAGTTTAATTCTGTTGTATTTTATAATTATTGAAATGGATCTAGTGTTGGGTAGATTTTGTGCGACACCAAACTGTATTAAAGGTGCTGGTACACCGGCCCAGAGTACATGGCCCTCGGAAAAATCTGGCCTTCAGAAATATTAAGTTGAATAGCTCTGATTTAGACCTGCACAAAAACGTTCTGAAAGGAAAGTGATTGTTGTATTAGTTTGCTGTTCTGTTCTCAATCTTTTCTCAGATGTTCATGCTCCTGGACGTGTTCAAAATGTTAACTTTCAGCAGAATTGTTTATTGAAAAATTGTTTATTAAAATATAATCGCAAATCTAATCGCAATGCTTGTCAGAAAAGTTTTATATTTTGCCAAAAAACATGAAGCCCTAAATTGGAAAAATTAAATGAATGAGTGAATTAATAAAATGGAAGATGAATAATTTGTTCATATATTTTTCTTTTGTTTACTTTTTCCCATAATTCTAATTTGAAATAAATAATGATGCAGCAATTATGGCGTTTAGTAGAGAAAATACACCATGTACAATGGTGCTGCTTCGAATCTGCTTCGAAAGAAAATAATGCCAACCACTTTTGATATTTTGACTTCCAAAATGCATAAAAAGCTATTGTAAGCAAGACTCTTTTTCAGTTATTTTTTATTCTTTAATCGCCAGGAATATTAGCTTCAATACATTTTTTTTAGAAAAATGCTGAGAGGTAGAAATACAACTGCACTCCAATAATAATAAGAAGTGAAAAAAAAAGGCATTGTATATTGTCTAATGGGTCATATTCTGGACAAAAGGTGTTTCTATTATGTAAGAATCGCTGTCTTGCTTTACAAAACTTTTAGAACTGCAGCAATATCATAGCAAAACTTGAAAAATAATTCAAAGGGTTACAAAAGAAAGTCATTCCATACTTTCCCGCTTCCTTGAAGTAGTTTATATCATATTTTTCGAGAGTACAAATAGCATCCAGAGCCAGAAGAAAGAGCCATTTTGACCTGAATGACTTGTTGTGAGCCGCAGGAAATCAAAGTGGTCATTTCAGAGGAAGGAGAGTTCTGTCTATACTCTGTGAAAGTAAAGGTTTTTATTCCGACTTCAAATAGGTATCTTTTCTTTGGATAAGTAGGAGGTAGATATATTGTCAAAACATAGTGATTATTACATTCTTCAGTGAATTCAGAGGTCATGTTAGGTAAAAAGCAAACTCAGTACAGCATTTTAGCTCATTTTTTGTTTTTTGTTCAATAAGTTTCCTCTATAATATTTCAGTAATGGCTTTCAAGAGTTGACTGTGGATCCAAGGATCAGTTCACACTTTCAGCCCAGTTTAGTCTCGATGTAGACTTGGTTTGGTCTTAGCAACAATGAATAGCTCTGGAATCCCAAAGTTTCCCATAATTCAAGAACCAAACCTTTTCACTGTGAGATTCTTCTTGGGCTGTGTAGTTGAAATTTAATAGCTCTTTTTAATCAAGAGGTCAACAGCCTTTGAACTTTGGAAGAAAAAAACAGCACTTGTTTAATGGCAATTATAAAAGTCTGTATTGTTTATGTTTAGGAAATAATTTTGAAAGTGTTTTTAATTGTTTTTAAGACCAAATAATTTAATGACCAATTTAATAGGACATTGTGATTGATCAATATGACAAAAATAAAACAGGAAAATTTTATTTTTTGTCGTATCGTCCAGCTCCGTTTATGTCATCAAATAATGTTCCTATTGTTCTGGGTCCATTCCCATGTATTAGAGACATACAATGATTCCATGTATAAGTTATCCACGCGGTTAACATCTTGGTCAAATGTAATACCGTCATTCACTAAAGTCAAAGTGCATTACAAAATACTTTATAAATTCATTTATACATTGCCATGTCATCCACCAAATGCTTGAGACATAATAATATGAGGACTTGCACAGACAGAGCCGTGCTCCGGACACAGCTGGAGGACAAAATCCAATATGCTTTATCTCACAAGGAAAAGACCATAGACACCTGACCAGGTGCACTGACTGGACCCCAGGCCAGACTTTGGGCTTGTCAGACATAAAAGCTCTGGATTATGAGATGGAACAGAAGTACTCTTAAATACAACATTCTTTTCCCCACATTTTCTTTCTAATAAAACAGCTGTGGTATAAGAGCCCAGCTGTAAACTAAAGGAGTGAAACAGTCACTGCAGCTTGGCCCCTGAGGCTCTCCAGTGGAACCTGTGCAGAGAGCTTTAATAATGACACTTGTTTGAATTCTGGAGCAATGAGCAGCCGTTTGAGGGGCTCAGCTTAACCCTGCGACAGAAGTGCACAGGGAACAGAGGGACGTGGAACACAAGCATTTCAATGAAGTCAACAAGCCCAAACGGACGCAGCAGACTGGGAAGGTTAAACACTAGAATTCAAATGGCTACAAATGAAAAGCCTTCCTATTTGTCCCTCTGCTGCCGCGGGACGCACCACAATCTATATTAAAGACGAGCTGAACATACAGAATAAAGTTCACCTGTCCCACAAGCCGACTGATTAGTGCGGCTGTAATCACGGGTGCAGTTTGGCGCTGATTACGTTGCAGCTGGATGTGCAGCTGGGGAACCGCTCACCTACTCCTGCCACACAACGAATTGTAATCAACTGCAGGGACATCTGGCTCCAAATGGTACAGGAGCAGTACAGACGAGTGTCCAAAGCATTTCTGAACAGGCTATTAGAAGACTTTAGGGGCATATGTCATCTATAATGTCATCAACGGCTCTCTTGAGGGAGGTAAGTGGTTGAGAAAATGTTGTTACAATTACATTACATTTAGCTATTAAAGGGACTGTCCCTGATCTTTACTGTTTTGAAATGTGAAAAACACCTGTACCTGAATTTTTGCAGGTAAAGAATTAAATTCTTTGTTGCTCCTGTTATTCAGACATATTGTAAAAGTGTCAATTTGGGTGAAAATGAGACGGCAGCTCTTTCTCTGCATCTATTTATAGAACATTTTATTCTATGAGAAGCAGGAGGTGCGTTGTTAGTATGTTGATGTTTGTAAGCTTTACTCCCGACTGCAAAACTCGCTCTGGTCTCAGAAACTCGTGAAAAGTGCTCATAAACTCATCGTGGTAAATTTTTAGGATGCTGGGACTGCATGAGGAAAGTGAGTGATACATGTGACTGATGTACAGACTTATAAATCAGTTCTGTTTTTCACATTTCAAATCAATAAAAATCAGGTAGAGCCCCTTTAACATCACATATACTGTGTATGTTGCTGTTTTTTGTCAATGGTTTAATTTGCTGATACAATCTTTACAAGTTCTTTTGGAAAAAATATATTGGTCTATTCAGAAACAAATGGGTAAATCTGGATAAATGGATTAACTGAAATCAGATAACTTTGTTTTCATTGTAGTAACTCGGAGTAATTAAAGAAGTGGTATTAGGACTTTTTTCTTTAAATTAGTCAATTATTTTTTCCTCTATAGTATTTGTAAGAGCAGCACATTGTGACAGGATTAGATCGTTGCACAGTATCTGCTTCTAAAAATAAAGTATTTTATCTTCTGGCAATCCAGAGGTCACAGCCAAAAGAAACACTTCACTTCGTTGTAGAAAAAACATGTTCTTAAGTCATGCATGCAGCCGCAGAATTCACATTAACAATGTGCCAATGGGTTTGAGAGAGCTAGGGAATAGTTATAGATTTAAATAAATACTCTCTTCTCTTTTTGCAGTTTGAAAATTGTATACAGTGATCCCTCGCGGTATCGCGCTTCATCTTTCACGGCTTCGCTGCTTCACGGATTTTTTTTACAGTGCGGATATTTTTACAGTGCATCCACCGAACTACAGCGCACGCACAAGAACGGGACCCTTTGACGAGTCGTTCATTGCAGTTCTCAAATATAATTGAAGGTGGCATATCCGTTTATAGAAATCTTCTTGCTCAGAAAAAGAAAGAGCGCCAACAACTGCCCATAACCTGCGCCTTCAGTAGAGACGCTACAGCGGTGTGTGTGTGTGTGTGTGTGTGTGTGTGTGTGTGTGTGTGTGTGTGTGTGTGTGTGTGTGTGTGTGTGTGTGTGTGTGTGTGTGTGTGTGTGTGTGTGTGTGTGTGTGTGTGTGTGTATATATATATATATATATATATATATATATATATATATATATATGTGTGTGTGTGTGTGTGTGTGTGTGTGTGTGTGTGTGTGTAATAGCTCTAAAAATGCTGCAAAAAGTGCTGATTAGAAAGAAAAAAAAACAAAAAACAACAACTTTCAAATGAGGTAACATTTAAAGTAAGCATTTAAATTGTCTTCGTCTATTATTTCATCCGTATACTCCAAAAATAGATATTCATTTTTGTCCAAATCACTCGCTCCGACTGTTAACTGTCCTTTATAAACTCATCATTATTGCCCAGTGCTGTCCTTTCTCCCTTAGAAGCCCATTGCCAATCCTCTGTGGATTACAGAGAACTTTCACTGGACCAGCGCGATGCTGCTGGTTCCACAGTGGCCCTGCTGTGAGCTTTTCTGATCCACAGTTTAGATCACACCGCTCAGATCAAACTCACTCAGGTAATCTGTCACATCAAGCTGGCCCCTGGGAGCCAAACACACATCACAGACCACTGACTCCAAATAGTCTACAACTATAAACACTACAGAGCAACAGTTATTACCACCAAAAGTACTCAAGCTTCACTCTTTAGCACTGTTGGTAAATTATAAGCTTATTATAGCCACAAACTCTTATCCAATTTTACACTTCGATAGTTACACTGTTGATAATATGGACGGAGGAGGAGCAAAACCATAAAAAGGCAACATTAACAAAAGATATATGTAATGGGATTGGTGCACAGTCAGCACAAAAGCACATCATCAGTTTCATAAATAGGTTAATGTGAAGGCAGTGTATCTGAAAGCAGCAAATCAATGGGAAGTTTGAATTTGGAGTTTTTAACAGTGAAGCTGAAGTCACTGGACCAAGACACTGATCACTCTATGGTCAAAATATGACACCATACAAATGTATATGTGAAGGGCCAAATTCATTACCTCCTTCTTACACAAAAAGATTTATAGAAGCTGTGAAAATATTACTACAATTGGGGCAGGCAGATTTTCTTAGTAGAATAGAATACGTAAGCATAATTCACTGAATTTTAATCAAGCTTGAGTTTCAGTCATTTGGAAATGTCAGTGATATGGTTGGGACTTTTTAATAGAGGGGTGTACAGCCAGTCCTCATTAAAAACATGGTTTGGAGGAGAGTTTGGAGAAAGAAATTTGACTTCTTTTTGTGTTAAATTGCACTTCAAGCCTTGTTTATGTTTAGGGAATTAATTAAAAGTTGTATTCTTAATTGGTCAAAATACAATTGAATCAAAAATCCAGATGAAGGAAAAACAAACGTGATTATTTTTTTGTCATATTGCCCAGCCCTATCATAGAATATGTGGATTATTGTTCATTTCTAAATGGAAATGATCCATCACAAAGTCAGAAGATTCTCTATATGTGAGAATGTCAAGGAGACAAGTCTGTCATTAGAGGAGCTCAACTGGATTAGCCAAAATTAATTGGAAATCGTGTCTTTTCAGAGTTCAGAGCAGGTTTTACTGTTGACATGTTCAAAATGTGGACAGAGTCTAATGGAAACTGTACTATTCTGTCATATATATCTCTCATTTACAGTGTATGCCTTTGAGAACACATTTATTTGCAAACCCTTTCTTTTACACAATCACAAATACATTCAAATATCGGCAGGTCACAGTGCGCCAGGACTCACCCACACACGCTCCATCTATCTCCTCATGTCCCACGCTGCAGACACACCTCCCCAGCGGCACCAGCCAGTCTCCGTCGGCTCCACAGAACAGTTTGGGCGTGTCCCGTTCCTCGGCGTGGTCTATGCACGCCCCTCTCACCTCCACCAGCGAAGACGAGTCCCCTCGCGGCACCGTGTCCGGGAACGACGCCAAATTCCTCAGCGTGAACGGACATTTCTTGTAGTAAACCCTGACCGACACCAAGGCGATGCACGCGCCAATGTCCTGAAACGCCAAGTAGAAGCCTTTTTTGGTCATGGGCCCCACCTCACGCACCTCGGTGTTCAGTTTCAGAATCCGATCGCCCAAATCCATCTGCGTGAAGCTCTCGTCGGCGGCTATTGTGTCGATTTTGGTGTATTGCGTGGATTTGAATTTCATGTTGTGCACTTCGTCCGTCTCGTGGTAGAAGAGGTTGAAGGTTTCTTTGCAGGTGCCGGAGACCCAGGGGATGGAGTTGCAGTCGCGCAGCGTGAATCGTAGCTCCACGTAGATTTTCTGAGCGGCCTGACGCGGGATCCAGTTGGAGCGGAGCCAGTTGTTTTGGTTCGGCTCCATCACGTTGCAGACCTGGAAAGTGTGGATGGGCCGGTTGTGCTCGTCCATCTCCGTAATGGCGTCCCACTGTAGAAAGAGGAAAGAAGAATATTAGATGTGGGTCTACCACCAGGAAATCGATCTTTCACTGTTACTATTGTAATTTGATACTGAAACTTTTGATGATGATTAAATATAGCGCATATTCTTTCTTCTGATTTGCTACAACAAATATATTCAGTAGTATTATGTTGATGGTCACACATAAGGGACAAAAATGCAGCTTTTATAAATGAAGAGCCAAACAACAATAACAGGTCATCTTGAGTTTATAATGAGAGAGAAAAGGATATCATTGACTTTAAAATGTACAAAAACATCTATAAATCTATTTAAAACTTGACAGGTATGGTATAATGCATATTTACTCTATCAAAATGTCTAATAATAATAGTAAGTGCATTAAATATGAAGAGGTTTCTACTTCAATCCGAAAGTTCTCAGACCTGACTTGACTTGGATGTAGAAAGCTGAAACATCTTGGTTTTTTTGGTTGTTTTTTTTACATTTACATTTTTATATTTTCCAGATTTTCCAGAACTATCTTTGAAAACTTTCTTTTATCATGCATCCCTCTACACAGACTTGTTAATAAGTTGAGTATATATTTTCCTAGCTGTGCACAGTAAGTACTACAGTATTTTGAATTCACAGCAGCGAGCAATTTCCCCTCTTCTACCAACTTGTCTGGTTGAAGTGTTTGCCCCTAAGTGATCTCTATTTAGCGCGACCTCCTCAAAAGCTCAAATGTGTCCGGGACACTTGAACAGGGCATGCTGGGAAAGCGAGGGTCACCAGTCGTCATAGTGATAGAAGCAATAAAAGTGTGTTTTTTGACTGGGTTTACTGGAGCAGGGACTAGTTTTAAGAATGACCCAGCATCACCACACAGAGAAAACAAGAACACGATTCGATTACGTTCCAGCCCTGAGAGGAGCATCTTGTACAAACTGAAGATTGTCCAGAGCGTCTGTACGTAGAGATCCAAGAGGGCACTCTAAACTTGAGTCTCCTTGTAATATATGGACTGTGAGGTACAAGAAATAAATATGACCATAGAGGTACAGCAAAATGATACACTGTTATGCACTAAAATTAACAACTACAAAAGCACTTACATGATATACAATTTATACATTTTTACTATATTGAGTACACAGTTTATTGTCCATAACAAGAATATTATTACAAAGCAGCAAATAGAGTTGACAAAAACAAAAAACTTGCAGTGTAATTTCTGAAACAGGGTTTAAGGCAATATCTTTTACAGTCTAGTGCACTTTTTGATCCTCAGACAAGAAATGTACTGTTACAATTGGAAAATACGGTGTGATTATTGTGATCAGGAGAAGCCCCAAAAATGAATAAGTACTTTTTTATTCAACTTTTTGATTTTATAAAATATTTGCAACTACAAGTAGGGCTCCCTGCTAATTATATACTTTCACCAATACCATTTACTCGTACTTTTTTTACACAATAATATCTTCTATATCTTTACTTGCAATGACCCTCTCATACAAAGACATTAGAAGTATCACATTTTCTTCAAAAGTTAAGCTCAAGAAAACGAACACCAAAAACAACATCAACTTTAATTTTCTCATTTCAAACTGTGCTATTGACGCAGTGTGCTGTGTACTTCAGTGCACGAGCCATTTGAAGCATCCAACATAAAGTCACACTAAACACTCCCGGGAGGTCAGGTACAGAAGGCCACATTAGCAAATTAATTACTGTCCAACAACTTCTCATGTCTTCTGCCGCTGCCATACTGAGGTCTGCATGACTGAACCCTCCGCTAATTAATTAAAATGTGGAAAACAGATTGACTCCAGTGCTGAAATGCAGTGGTGAGAAACAGAGCGACCGGTTAATTTACCAATACTATTTGCCTGATAAGCTTGCACATTTAATAAGCTGTTTTGCACTTAGCTAAATATTACCTCTTGATGAGAGTAGTAATCACAGCGTAATGTTTGCTTTCACATACTCATTATCCTCTTTAATAACAGGCTTTAATTCAATCATCCACCAGGACAGCCTTTAATGTGCATTTCCCTCAAGGTGCAACTCTGCCAATATTGTCAACAAATTGATTATAATTTCATCTGCGACTGCCCAGTACATGACTAATCACAAAAACACTTCAGACAAGTGTTGAAGTAAATGGAAAGTAATCTCTGCTAAATATGGGTCAAGCAGAGTTTGGGGAATATTGTGACATTTGAATGTGGGTTGTTTGCGAGAGTTAACATTTGGAATACTTTATGTGCTGGTGGTGTAGTGGTTTAAGATGTGGAACGTATGCAGTTGTTACCTTGATGTTGTGAGTTTACCGAATGTGTTCTCTCTCTCCTTTTCACACTTCAGCGGTCCAAGCAAATCAAGTTTTTGCACGGAAAAATGCAATAAAACCAAACAAAGAAATAAGCAAAACAAAAACAAAAAACAACTTTATCACATTAAATAGTCCTGTACAATTTGGGGGAAAAATGTAAGTATTCCAATTGCGATTTAAGTTTTAATAAGATTCTGTTAAAAGTTCACATTGTAAATTGTCCAGGAGAATTAATACAAAGATTGAAACAGGTCTGATAATTGAATCATATATTTAAGAACATGTTTAAGCTGTAAGCAGTTTTTAAGCAGAATAAAACTGAATATTTTGTTGTTTGTGGAAGAAATTATGACACTTTGCGATTTCCTAATGTGTTCATTCAAATTGTCGTTTTGATACGATTGTAAATGATCTTGCGGTCCTATAATGTCATTTTCAAGTTTCCTTCAAAAACCAGCTTATCTAACCATATGAAGTTATCTTTACTATGTCTCCATGGCCTTAGATAAGTTTGATGCTATGAAGCAATAACATCCACACTGGACCTTAAAGCATAAATCAGCCAAATCACCTATTTGAAAGTGCTTAAGGCAACACCGGACACCTTTGCTATTTAAAAATGATACATGGATTTGACCGAGCGGATCTACTTTAATATTTCATGATTTTCCAAGGCTGTTTGGTAACTTCTTGCTTTTAATATCTTGCTGATTGCAGTTGGCAGTTTTCCTTCTTGGTGAACTTGTAATTTTCATATATTTCAAATTCTGACTAATGCATTTAATAACAGAATGATTAAACACAAAAAGAGTTGCAGCTAACGAGCTTGTCCCTGAACCAAGGTCTTACTTACTGACTGGTTACTGTATTTTTTCAAGTTCTGGTCCAAAGTACAGCGCAGGGGCAGGCTCATTACCGTGAGACTCAAACCAGCGGACAATACACATCCTCATTATTCTATATTTCATTACAGCATATCTTACATCGGACATGAATGGATATAGATTCATATTATGGGAAAAAGTGTCAAAACTTTGTTCTAGTTTTACAACAGTAACATAGTGACTCAAATACATATTCTCCACTTCAATCCAAATGCTCTTTAACATTGGAGAAGCCATGCCTCTCAATTGTAAAGAATATATTAAACCTCATAATTTGGCTTTTTACTCAAAAATAGACTAAAATAATGTTCATTTTGAATGTTTTTATTGCACTATAAATGTACAAAAATCTCTGCCTTGACAGTGAGCAAGCGTGCATCTCCATTAGAGCTGCAACTGATTATTTTACAAATCAATTAGTCTTAATGGTTATTCCTTTGATTAATTGACTAGAACACGAAAAGGCCCATAAATATGAAATTTCTCCTCAATTTGACCAAGATGAAGCTAATGTGACGCCGCTTAACGATGACGTCCTGATGCATATTCACAGACACAAAAGGTTTTTGATCAGAAACACTAAATTCACATATTTCCTGTGTCTTTTTGAAATAATTCTTGCTTTCTTCTCAATCATAAAACCTCTTTTATCAGCACATGGCAGTTCTGGAGTCTGTAAAGTGCAGAAAACAATAATTTGATTACTAAATTAGTGATTAGCGATTCTCTCATTAATCGATTTGTTGGATTGATCGATTAACTTATTTCAGCCCTAATCTACACAGACCTGACTCGTACTCGGCTTGGAGGAGGAGCCTCTTGTTTGTTTCCATGGAAATGTTGTTCCTTTGGCGATAATATTCCAGAGTATGGCATAAAACCTTTCTATCTCCATGGAGAATGTTCCAAAGTTCTTAACTTTCCATGGACTCATGCAGGTGATTTTCACACATACAGTTACTTTAAAGGATCACTATGTAACTTTATGGTATTTGTGGTCCGCCGCCTGCTTCCCCATGAAGAAATACAGAGACTCCATTTGAAAATTTACATAATCCACCTTTAAGTTAATGTCAGTGTCTTAAACTGGTACAGAAACTTTCAAACACACTTAATAATAACAATTGTGCCTGTGTTAAAAAGGTAAAGTCACTACAGCGTACTTAACCAAAAATATTTTAACCTCCCATAACTAAATTAGTGTCTGTAAATTAAATTCAACACATCTTGAAACACCCAATCTAATGCTTGGAGTATATGCACGTTGTGTACTAGTGAGTTTTTGGTGCTGCCCGACTTGACTTTGCACAACTTTCCCCACAGACTGAGCCCGGCTCTTAGCACAAGGTCAGACGTGGCCCTGAGCCGCTCTTCCCAGAACATGTTTTATAGAATATCACTGCTGTTTTCTGTTCCGGCAAATATCCAATACCTGCGCATTAATCTGAAGCCATCGCTCTTATTAGATTTCACTTTTAATGACAAAGTGCAGCGTGGGGGGTTTGGGAAAGAGGAAGAGCAAATGAGGTTGCAAAAGATAGAGATTTTGGAGGAAGACAAATGAAGTAAAAGTACAGTTATTGCAGATTAGTACTATGCAAGCAGGAAAAGTTGCTTGTACTGGCACTAAGCTTTAACTATTACTACAACTACTGTTATGTTTGCCAATTTATTACTATTCCCCACAATTGCAAATAGAAAATTACAAATTAGGGCTGTACGCCTTCAGTCGTTTTAGTAAATTTTTCGGTCGATGCCACCTTAGTGAAACAAGAATTAGTAAATGTATTTAATCAGGATTATAAGAAACAGCAGAAAGGAGGTAGACAGAGATTTGGGAATGAAACGTGAATTTATTCCGCTTTAAACAAATGCACAATTTAGTACTTTACTGTCAATGCGGCCAGATTTTGTCAGTTCAGTTTGATTTGCAAATTCCACGCCTCATTTCAGTCGATTAATTGGGGCCCAGGACATGTTCTTAGTCGACCAAGATTTTAGCTTTTATAGATTTCACTTATTAAATGGGAACTACTGAAATATGTATCTTTTCTGCAATATTGATTATTACATTGGCCAATACTGTGATATCATTACTTTTGCGATAAATTGTGCAGCCTTGGTAAAAATGCATTTTTTTTACTCTTTTTGGCAATAAAAACATCCTCCAAATGCAAGTTAAATTTAATGCCACATGTGAGACCTTCTAGACAAAGTAACAACATGCTGAGATGAGAAACACACTACTGGGGATTCGGCGTTGAACAAATACAGCAGACAGAGGAAACAGATCGACAATCCCTTCAGCCCCTGGAGCAGTGAAATGTGCTCCAAATGTGCGAGATAAAGCTGAGATAGAGGCGTTGCGGACGTCAGAGTGATTCGTCCCCAGAGAGAAAACAATTCACCCTGATAGGAACACAGTGCGGTTTTAATCTCCTGCTAAACACCATTCACAAGTGATATAAAGTCCTCCGAGCAGGCTGTGATTGCACCAACATTACAACACTGCTACCGAAATGTTTTGTCTTACAAGCAATTAAACAACAGTCTTGTAAAGTTTGCCCGGATTTTCAGAGCTTTTAGCAGGGCAATATTCACTCCAAATTCATAGCTTTACCGCGCCGTCTAGACGTTTAATTGAAAAGTGGCTAGATTGATTACGACCCCACACAAAGGCATCCATAGCCCGGGTCTAACATGAAAGAGATTCAATCATTTCACTGGCCACTCGCCCAGAGGTGAGCTGCTTTTATTGTAATAGGGAAACCGGAGTCCCATTGACGGCTGTACACTTAACAATAGTCCTGTAACCAGCGCCATTCTGTTTCCATTAATATTAAACATTCATCCAAGTGAAAACTCCAGCTACAAGAATGGAATTGAGGTGGTAAAAATATGAGTCGAAATGTAAAATAAAACCTACGGCAAGGTATTTAGAATGGCAGTGGTAAAGTCACATGAATTACTAACTAAAAAGCCAACTTTTCACCACTTACTATCCCAGTAATCCCAGCTGGTTAGTTGATTTGAAATTTTGAATATATCTTGCAACAATGTAAGATTTTTGTTGATGATCATTTCTATAGGTACTAGATCTTGAATACCTTTTCTTTTTCAAAAGTTAGCAAGGTCAGGAAGTCTAACACGGACAATGAGCAGTGTAATAAAATAGTGAACAGTTAAGGAATAAAAAGACAACATAATTACTTCAGCCTAAAATGAATGAAACTGATACAAGATTTTAAGAACGTTTGCCTTTTGAAAATGAGAAGAAGTGAAAAGACACAATCACACAAAGATTAAATGGGAATGGAGTGTGTGCTCAGAAAAAAAAAAAAAAAACAAGAACAAAACAGTTCCTTTTTACACGACGGCATGTCTGTAGAGTATTAAAGTCTGTTTTTGTAGAGTTCTCGTGGGAATAGCCCTCTTCTGTCAGTGCAAATGCAATATTGTAATCACAAATTACACATATAACAAGCATCTGTTTTATTTATACCTTAGAGAGACTCACAGTCTGTTATATTATCCAAAATTGCCAAATACACCTACACATGCATACATTTAATATGCAATCTGCATTTCATTTTACATAATGAGTCAGTATATAAGATTATCTTCTGAAATAAGAATGGGAATTGGATGAAGTGTCACTGTGTACTGCACAGATATAAAGTTGATGAGTAGCTTGTGTATGGTCGAGATGACTTGGAGCACACAATATAGACTTTTGTCTAAAGGGACAGAAAGAGGATATTGAGCCAGAATGTAAAGGATACAAATCTCAAATGACTGTGACAATAAAAAGTTATGAGGCAAACAAGCAGTAGACTTCTGCTGTTGTTGAAACATTGGTGGCACAAATTAACTAGTTTCTACTCGCCAACTTTTCCAGTTTCTTGATCATGGAGGTAAGGGGCAAAGGGACAACTTGTGAACAGCAATGAACAGACTAGAAGTGAATTATGATTTTAATATTGTTGATAGGCAATGTAGAAGGAACCAGAGGATAGTGTTAAAGCTGACGTTCTTCCCCCGGCATAGTTGCTCCTGCAGTGCAGCTACAAACAGTGTGTTCTATTTCAGTTTCAAACTGGCCTGATCATAAGCTCTTTCAAAGAGGAACTTTTTTAGCCTGGTCTTAAATGAGACTGTGTGGGCCTCTTTAACATGGACTGGGAGCTGATTCAATCAGAACAAAAAATGCAGATATGATCAAGAACAAGTTTTTTCAGACCATCTGCAGAATCTATCACAGAAGGCAGCAGCCAAGGGACAAATTCCTTAGCGAGAAACCTCTGCTAATTTGCACTGTCTACTGCTCTTACAAAATGAGTCCAAATCAGTGTCTACACCGTCCTCTGAAATGGGCAGCTCAGAGCCGTCCAAAGCTTTTGTGTCCAAAGTCTCCATGAAGTTTTCAGAGTTTATGTTGAGTGACGCAGCCCTACAGCCTTGTCAAGAGGGAGGAACAGTGTCTGATCAGGACCAAAGGCAGAAACTGACACCTTCAGTCAAAGTTAGAGCTAAAGACACAAGCTTCTAACAAGGTGCAGCATCTTCAGTCATAACAGAAAAACACAAGAGGGGGACAGGCGAGACGAGAGAAGTTTGGGAAAGTTCTTATTAAGTGCTCTGACCAAAGTTACTGTCTATAATCCTTTTTCAACAGTTTAGTAATTGTTTGGTTTACTAATGATGCAACCTTACACATACCAACAATATATTTACTTTGTACAGTAATTCATATCTTCTGCTAAGGAGTAAAAAATGAAACAAAATAAAATGACTTTTTACAGGGCTTGAACTTGATCTTGCAGATGTCTCAGTGGACATGTTACCTGTGCTTTACTGTTAACTTTGAGAATTGAGAAGAAAGAAAGATGCTGGTTTTACGTCAGTGTATGCATTCTGTTATTTATGGTTGTTACAAGGATTTTTAAAGTTTAACACGTTTTGCCTCCGCCTCCAGGGTGAAAAGTAAAATGCCTTTAAAGTAGACATATTATGCATTTATATGACTTTAACTGACTAACATGCTTTTGGCCATCTTGGCATTAGTATTTCAAGTTTTCAAACCTAAAATGAACCACATTTTACAAACTACACTTCTAGGTATTTAGGCATTGATTGCAGCGCCCTCTGCTGTGAACAGTGAAAAATAAATGAAGCCAATGGGCAACGTGGAAGCTATACTAATAGACCCAACACAATTTGGCCTGATAGGTATGGTCATAGTTTATGGGCTGAAAAACTCCACAAGAGAAGTCTGAATTCAGAGTTTGTTCCCGTGATGCAACAATCTGGGGAAAATTCAATCGGAGCGATTTGTGAGACCTGAACAGGATGCGTGTGAACAAAGCAAAAATACCAATCACGGCATGGATTTGATGATGGGACCATAAATATAACATGGTTCAACAGTCTTTTAACTTAAAATTTAGACCGGATGCTCACTTGGTGAAGTACTGGTCTTGAAGTCAAACAAATAGTCTCTGAAAATAGTTATTTAACGAAATGTCTTCATGTGTCATTCAAAAGCACAGTAGAACAGTTTTCATTGAACAGTAGCTCCTCAAAGTGGCCTCAGCTGGGTGGTCCAGGTGAGCTTGTCTGTCGGCCCAACCCCCAAAACCCCCTCTGACCCCGAGTTCAGCGCTGATGATGTCTCCAAGTCGCACCATCTGCCGTTTTGAAGGAACAAGAGCCCCATAAATATTTATCGCCTCTTTTCTGTTGTCATCTCCATGGATTTTGCAGCCGGTTTCCTGACGCTTTACCTGCTTTAGTTTGGGAAAGACACGATTTTACTTTAGTCACACACACACACAGACTCCGGGGGGCGACGTGGGGAGCAGGTGTGCTTACCTTGCCCTCTGAAGACTTCTCTCAATTAAAGCATGGATATGGACTGTCCCATGTAAACACTCACAGCTGGCTTCTTCTCTTAACCTCTCTGGATTTTGTCTTTGAATGAATTCTTCCTTTTATCCCCAACCAGGTATTTTTAGAAGCACTTGTTAGTATGTAAGACGCTAACCCGACCCCTGACTTAGCAAACACAGAGTAGAGATATCTAATGCACTAGTGTGATATCAAACTGCCGCGTCCAGTCGGGCTGCGCAGTGATTCACTTATCTCTCATATTGTTTGTTTTGGAGCCTGTTTGAACGAGTAAATGAACTGTGCAGAGGGGTGGTTTACCAGAGATAAATGAAGCTACAATATCAATTCAAAAGCACTGACAGCAAGATTTTGTCTTGAACATTGCTTAATATTGGACGAAATTTACTGGCTGACTACCAATGTTGTCCCTACATGCCCCCTTTGGTGGAATAAAAAATGTAAACATGATTACATTTATGTTGCTAACTACAGTACGGTATCACTTTATAATAACTGCACCTTAATTACCCTTAGTAAGGCATGAACAAAGATTTACTGAATTAATTATTAAACAAATCGTTTATTAACAAAGGCCTTAGTAACTACTTCATTAAGGTGGTAGGGTTAGGAGTTGGGGTATTAAGTAAGCCTGGCTCATTCTTAATAAACTATTTGGTCATTCTGAATTTAGTTCATGTTCCTGCTTTACTCAGGCATGAATAAGGTCATTGTTATCAAATGTTAACACACATTAACAGTGTCCTCAATTTGTTCATTTTTTTAGGCGGTTTCCGTTTGAAAGTCTGGTTTAAGACTAATCAGAGCTTGAAATGCAATAAATACATTTTTCTTACCCATAAAATCTATATATAGGACATTTTACTTAAAGTTTTCAAATTTTAAGGCCTATTTGGTATATTTTACAATTTAGAATTGACAATACCTTATAAGCCACAAACTACTTTCAAACTATGTGTTTTAGTAATAAGCTCGCTCATGTTGATATTTATAAAGTAATGTTATTATTTGGCCCGATGATTACTGATGCAGTGATCTGCACAGGTCCTCGGTCTCTTTGTCTGAAACAGTGGTTTAACACTGGCTCTTGTGCCAGTGAATTATCAAACTTTCAGCTGCAGGAGTCAAAAGCAAGTCCAAGCATCTGCAGCTATAGCACGAGCGCTGTTTGTTTGTTGTCTGTGAGCAGTACTTTGTCACATTATCGAGGACATTTCACACACTGCGGTAACTCTCTGTAAATGCAGCTGGTGCTGGTAGGTTTAGTTTTTTTAGACAGAGCATGTATTTGCGATGTTCGCTTCATACACAATCTGGTTAAGCATAACATCACTTGGATAGCAAATTAGCACCAAACAAACAAAGTTATGCTTCACATTCTCTCTGGCCTGCTCCTGCACTCACACCCCACATGTTCTCTGTCCATTTATTTATCGAGGAAATTGGAAAAGTCCATGGAGAAGTGCAGAGTATCCATGCTGTGTTTATCTGTCGGCACCATGCTCCCAGAGCAACGGGGGAGGGGCTGCGTATGTGCTAATGCATGGCATGCAGTGCAGTGCATTGTGGTAGCTGTAGTTTTAACAGGCTCTTTGTGTTTTATCAGCAGGCCATTTATAATCCAATTTTTTCAAAAATCATCTTGGGGGTCACCAGCAGTCTTGAGGGCTGCTTTTTTTTTTGTTTTGTTTTTTTAACTTTTTTTTTTTTTCATAATTGGTCAGTTTGCTCTCTCAACATAGACTTTCATGAAACAACAAATGTGCCATAAGAACATAAAGCTCACCACACACCAAACTTTACAAACTTGTACTTAACAAGATTTTGACAGAACGTACAGAGGGATGTGTTGATATCTATTCCTAAACCTGATTTGTTAAAGTTTTAAGTCTATATGTATACATCCCAAATATGTGCAATGTTTGCCATTTTTACATATGAAATGCATTATTTTTATATGAAAACATTGTGTGATGAAAAACCTGCAATACACTTACACATATTTATGTGAGTAAACTACAAGAGAAGTCTCTATGCACCAGCACTGTCTTGGCTTAAGTCAGTCAATGTATGAAAGACCATCAAAAAAATGAGCTTTTAGGTTTCAAATGTACTTTAACAGCACATTTCTCCTTGTTCAGAGGACAAGCTCAGACTAAAAAACACTTAAGCATGACACAAACACATTGGATTTTCAATAACTTTAAATGCTACAAAACTATCCGCTTTGCATAACGTCAAGGCTAAATGTTGTTACTGGCCAATCGGGGACTTGAACTCACAACCTCTTTGCATTTCTGAAACATCATCTCCATTACATGTGACAGTCTCATTTGGTGTGTGCTCGGTCAGTCTTTGCTCTCGCTCTCAGGGGGGCTGTGTGTTGTCACTGTGTCCAAGACGAAGAGATTTTGATTTAATCCCAGCGTGGCCCCGTGTGATGGACGAGACACAACAAACACACACAGTGGACAGTGAGGAGACGGATGGATGGGGAGTCGCAGCGAACACATTTGATTACAGCTCCGGAAACAAAGCAGAGAATAAAGTATGCCACATTTAGACAAGTGCAGCTAAAATCTTTGGCATTTAAAGATGCTTGTAAAATTTGACTTATTATTGCAAAGGGATATTGTGCGTTGCATTAAATATTTAGTATATTCAAGACTGGGCATTTAAAATTCAGTTTGATTAATTGTGCACGCAGGCCCTTGCCAATAGCAACCTATAACTGCATGTTTTATGTAGAGGTGGAAACAAATGCATAAAATATGAAAAAGAACATTTATAGGGGACGTATTAAGCTAAATCAACTTTTATGACCTTTTAACTTGGTTTCAAGGGTGTTTTCTCATCATTTGTTTACTCCAAGTTATAAAATTATTCCTGCATGTTTGAGTAATCTTATATTGTCCTGCAACTGAGGCTTAATTGCTCAGAAAATTCTTGTTTTTACCCATCCCCTATGCCCCCCCACTTGCCTGGTAGCTGTGATTCTTTGAAGACCCCAAGTGATACATGTTCTAAAATGTGTCATAGCAAATTCAAAAATAAAAACATGTAAATGACAATCCGCTGCTGTTACACAAATGTCACAATGAGATAAGTGTGGCTTATCAGTTCTGCAGTTTTGTACAGGAAGTAATGGACCGCTTTCTATTACTAAGCCGTTTAGATCAATAATGTGGTTTACAATGAACAAAATGTAAAATGATGATCTACTATATTATATTTCAAATACTTGAAAAAAATAATGTCTCTTTTAAAGACACTATTTCATACAATAATAGTAGATAATAGTGCAGCTTTAACTTTAAACTCAAAAGTAGCCCATTCACTGTGACACCAATAAATGTAATGAGAATGTATCAAAAATTCTGGACTCCATGCATTTGTAGCACTAGTGATGGGGAAACTCAGTAAATACCAATGTTTAGCACAGATCAGAATTTCAATTAGACTTTACAGACTAATTAATGACGTAGTATTATAACTTAATCTAAAAGTGTATGTGAAATCCCTCCACTATTTCCCTCTAATGCCCTTGAGCTGCACAGTGAAGATAAACATATCACAAAGCTCAGTGTGTGTGTGTGTGTGTGTGTGTGTGTGTGTGTGTGTGTGTGTGTGTGTGTGTGTGTGTGTGTGTGTGTGTGTGTGTGTGTGTGTGTGTGTGTGTGTGTGTGTGTGTGTGTGTGTGTGTGTGTGTGTGTGTCTGTGGTAGCGGGTCTATCCAGGGCTCATTAGGGACAAGTGGGGCTTAACTTGGGGGATTCCATCAATATCTGGCAACCTCTGCGGCTCCTTCTGTTCAACAGAGTGCCAACAAGGCGATCGATACTTTGATTAAAGAATTATGGAAATGGATTTCACAGTGTACTTTTGGACTCCCAATTCAATTACAGAAAGAATGCCAATGTGGAAAATTGGGATTGGATTTGACACGAGACAGAAGCTGCCGAACAAAAACAAAATTATCTTTTAATCAAGTGTGGAAAACTGTCTCAAAATGAGAAATGATGAACCGAAGAAAAGCGGTTCATTTCTAAACCCAGATAAATTAAGAGTTGAAACAAAAAATATCCAGGTATCTATGCAAATTTTGTCATAGTGGGCAAACAAAAATGAATATCTCAATATTTTTGCAATAGAACATGTCTTAGAACGTATTGGATTACATTTAATTATCAGACAAATGTGAAATATATGTCAAATTAATCACAAAAGTGGAGAAATAACACCTTACCCTTATTTGAAAGTTTGCAACATAACTTCCTCTAGGATGTTACAGTTTAAACAATACACATAATCAAAATTTTCATATGTTCAAAACAACATTCATGATGTTATCTACTCTACTTTTGATAAAAAGTTACAATGACATTTATGTTTTGTTTTCTCAACACAATCTGAATTAAATCAACCCCCTGCTTTCAAGGATACACATTCCCTTCCGTATTCTATCCGGGAATCCTTATTGGACTAATGCCTGCAAATGTCTTGTAATGTCTTGTGTGACGTGTAACCGCGGGGCTCTGATCTCAGGTTTGACGACTTGTGATACACATGTGACACTGTGCACGTGTGATGACTCTCACAGTAGTCTAAAGGCTAGCACAGGGAGTGTTTGCTCTAACGCATTTAAAATTAGAGGGAACATTTCCTGTAATGTTCAACAATAGTGTTACACAGTAATACACTGTTATACAAATAATAATAATGATATAATAATAGTAATAATATTTTCATAAAAAGTTACAATGGGTTTTATGTTTTATTTGCTTAGCACAAAACTGAATTAGACACTTAAATAAACATTAAATGTCAGAGAAATAATAATAGCCATAGCTTTAGTTTGAAAATAACACAGGTTCAGATTATTACAAATAATGAGTTTGCTTTTTTATTATTATGTAGGGTAGAACACATGTGCTTTAGGCTATAAATGCTAAATAAATGATGATGATGATGATTTTTTATTTATAGAGCGCTTTTCCACCTAATAGCCATGATAAGGTAATAAATGCTGTTTTCAAGTATTATAGTCATGCTAATTGAAAACAGCACAACAAAACCAGGAGACATCCAGAATATCTTATAACAGCTGCTTATACTAATTCTTTGAAACATTATTACTTGGGCGGGACAGTTTATGAACAAACATCTTTCAGGTTTCAAACAAAGCACATTCATTTTCAGTACAGTCATAAAAAAACCTCATCCTAATATTGATCTGAAGTCTTGCCGCCCAGTTGTGATAAACACTAATACTTTTCATACATCACGCTGGACAAAAACAGGGGTCACCTCACACTGGCCTGTTATTCATCCAGTGTCAGAAAGCTGTGATTTAGCCCCGCCTCTCCATCCCAAAAGCCCATTGTGTCGAGACGGGACAGGTACAATAAATCCTGTGCAGCTCAGAGCACCCGTGAACTCCGTGTGTGATCAGTTACATTGCTGTCAGCCCTCGGCTCACACAAACATGGGACAACTCAAGATCTGTGCAATAACGAGGTAACTGTGTGATATCACATATTAAAATGCACTGATCAATATTTCAAAGGGTTGGTAGAAGAGGACGAAACATTTCAGAATCAGAATCAGAATCAGAAGCGGTTTATTGCCATTGTCAGTGAATTCACAAACATAGGAATTTGCTTCGGCGTAGGTGCAACATACAGCAATGAGTAAAATATAAAAAATATATAAAAAGGCATGCATACAAATTAAGAATAAAATAGACTAAGATAGACTATATACAGAATGTACAGTTGGCAGACAGTGCCATGTGCAAATGTGTAGTGCAAATAGATTGTTCTTATATAATATATGGTTAAAGTGGCAGGTGTTACAAAGTGTTCATGAGTCCAACGGCAGAGGGAAAGAAACTGTTCTTGTGGCGGGAGGTTCTGGTCCGGATGGCCCGTAGCCTCCTGCCCGAGGGAAGTGGCTCAAATAGTCCGTGTCCAGGGTGAGAAGGGTCAGCTGTGATCCGACCTGCTCGTCCCCGAGTCCTGGAGACGTACAGGTCCTGGACAGATGGAAGGCTGCAGCCGATCACCTTCTCAGCAGAGCGCACAATGCGCTGTAGTCTCTGTTTGTCCCTGGCTGTGGCTCCAGCGTACCACACGGTGATGGAGGAGGTGAGGATGGACTCAATGATGGCCGTGTAGAACTGCACCATCATCTGCGCTGGCAGCTTGGCTTTCCTCAGCTGCCGCAGGAAGTACATCCTTTGCTGGACCTTCTTCACACCAATAAATAAAATTTGCTGGAGCTCTCCCATTACACACCATTAATTCTCAGATTATTGCTGGATAATCCAAAACCCATATATTTGAAAAAACAGAGAAAGGGAAAAGTGTTCCTCCAAATGAGATGAAACTAAGATCAAATTAATTCTACAACTACAAATAACATGACATTTACTGTAACAACTTCTGGTTCAGTAAAATATGTTATCACTAATTAAAAATGATCCGACAATTTGTTTTATTATTCCATGGTAAATCATATTTTTTCCACACCTGTTGCTAAATTTTTTGGCCATATTGAGAAATGTAATAAAGACTGAAATAGAACTATGAACTGACTGTGCAGATCTGAACTACACAGTTAGTGTAGAACGCTTTTTTCTTAAACGCAGAACGTGGAGATATTTATTAATCTTGCAGCCCTACTTTGAAGGAAAAATATTCAACATTTTTCATATTGCTGTTAGCCTTTAAACATTCTCTTGAGTGCATTAAATTTGGCATCACATGTTTAAAAAAAAAAAAAAAGTTTCTAATTCATTCTGTGACCTGTGCCATCAGTCACCATGAAATTAAACTGCATCAGCCAGCAGATGGCGCCAGCGCAATAAACAATTTCATGAAGTTAGCACTGAAAAGATGTTATGATGCGGATTTGCTGCAGCAGTGATCATGTTTAGATGAAGAAATGCTCAGAATGAGTTTAATAATGATTTAAGGACTAAACAGTGGAATATTTTCTGATAAGTGATGATCCGAAAATATGTCCCGGATAGAAGGAGTTCGCAGGAAGTGTGTTTGATGCTCGGAGGGTGGAAAACATTCCTCAAAACAGTGTGAATGCAACTTCATGTTATGTTTTTGATGACGGAACATTGTTAGGATGTGGTTAAAAGCTCAAAAAAGTCACTGTAGTAGAATATACGTGTCCTTTAAGCAGTTATCTTTTCTCAGGCCATACTTTTGTTTTGTTTACCTGACAGTTTCGACTGCTCACTCGCAAACTTCTTTAGAGTGTCATGTGATGCGCCGAGACGTGTCTTGTCAGCTGATTTACACCGGTTTAGGTTCCATATTCTTACAGTCAGAGGCACGACGATAGTGCCTGCCGAAGTCTTTAGTCTTGAGGACCGTATCTCAAGCGTGAGAGCGTAGAAAGGCCCTCTCATCCTGGTTTATAGTCCCGTAGGCATGTTTATGTCAGGTAAACAAAAGAAAAGTCTGGTAAATAAACTATCAGAGTACCAAATGACCCTCCTTGGACTATTTCCTTATATTGCCATGTGTGCAACTGCATTGTAACAGACATGTTGGCTCGATAGCTCTGATGGTCGTCTAATGTGGAGTCATTTATCAGCTGCTGTGAGGTGCTAGTGCTGCTTATCTGCTGATCAGTAATCTGGATGCATTTAGATAAAGTTCTCTAAAGATATCGGGTTGTTTGCCAATGTTCTTTAGGGGCACGACTCATCAATTAAAATAAAGGGCTAAAATGCGAGGACCATCCCTCTTGCACACACTGTCTCTGCACCTATCAGCGGCACATCCCCGAATCAATACAAACAAGTGAACAGCAGTGAGCGAGTCAAATCCAAAGAGCCTGGTCTCTTCTCCATCGCACATCCATCACAGAGAGGGGGAGCCAGCAGGGCGGCGCTGTAGGGGCCATCTGTCATCTGCGCCGTGTTAGGACGCTCTGACACACTGTTGGTCATGGCCTTATGAGCTTCTTCTGAGCTCAAAACAAGGACTTCAACAGAGCCGCGATGTCAGGTGCTCGTGCAGCTACTTTAACAATCTGATTTTTCTATTTTGTTCCCTCCAGGAGCTGCAAAAGCATCTAACCTATAGTGAGCATACTGCACAATATGTCCCCTTTGAATTATTATCATTGGCAAGATTTTCTGTGTACAAAACATTGTTCTCTTTATCAACTTAATCCACAGATATGCACAGCTCAAAGTTTTGTTATTTCTTCTGCGTCAGACAATAGATGAAGTAATCACCTTGACATGTTTCTCCCACCTATTGTCTGACATAGAAGAAACAACAAAACTGTATAAAATCAGAAAACAAGATGATTATACATGTTGTATTAATAGCAAGAATGGGTAACTTACAGCGATTTCTGCTTTAGACTGTCAATGTTTATCTAAAATGTATTCATGCCAAACTGGTTATGCTTTGTCTAGAATAAATGTGGGGAGAGCAAGATCCAATTTACCATCTGCGGTGACACTAAGGAGATGCAAACTGTCAAAAAGCTGGAAAAGTGTGACCAAACAAAAACAGATGTGTAAATGTCTTTCAAAATGTCACAAGCCTCACATGTCAACTGAACTAAATGTGTGGATGCAGCGATGATAAGAAACTCCAAATACATTAGATGAGAGAATAATAAAATGTATAAACTTGAAGAGAAAACAAAAAAACGATGTAAATGTAGGAGTCTAAAGCAGCTAGAATGTTTCTCCAGGACCGAGATGAACTCTATGTATAATGAAACATAATTAAAAACATCTTTCACTAGTGCAATATAGAATAGGAAGCTTAGGGAACCTCATAATATTACATCTGCAAGGTGTTTTATTTAAAATACTACCAGCCAGCACAGTCGATTTAGACAATGTGCTGTAATAAAGGATAAATGGTGTTTAAGTGGCAGTCTCTACACTGTAAGGGACATGTAATGGATGACTGTAATAGAAAAGCTAAAAGAGATGTGCGCAAACTCTTATCTAAAACAGCTGGGACTGTGCTGTAATGGCCTTTAAATGAAATAACCACTAAATATGTTCAGTTCAGATGCTCAAAAATGTTTAGCTTGAGACTTACTGCTTATAACTTTCCCAAATTCAACTCCGCTCACATCTTCACGAAAATAATCTTCTATAAATGTATGTGACCTATGCAGTGGTGGAAGGTAACAAAGCATGAAATAAAATGTTTAGGTACTTACTTTACAATCAGGTTTTGTACACTGTGGAGTGGCTTTCTGATTTTTAGTGAATACTACATTTGAGAGTATCTGTACTTTCTCCACTACATTTATAAACTGAACCGAGAGCATCATGACATTCATGTGAGTCTTTATGAAGATCCCCACGTTTGATGCTTTATTAGTCCTCAAATGTGCAAAATACTTTTACTTACACTGAATTTATACAATACTTCTTTTAAAAGTGAATTTTACCCACATATATGGATTCAGGAAATAAGGTACAATATTGAAAAGGCTATAAAAACTTTGGAAATTGAACAGTGAACATCAGTGCTATGGTGAGATTACAAATTGTGACCTAACCAGGGCAAACCATCATCATCATCATTTATTCGTACAACTTGGATGTGTAAAACCAATGAAGAATCAGAAGTGCATAAACGTGTATTTAAGATTTTACTAAAACTGTTGCCTTTTTTTCCAGTTTGACAATTTTGGTGAGGTTTATTATAATGTTCCTTCGTATTGAAAATGGGCATCAGAATAGGTATAATTTATAATAAATAATACCTGATAACAACTTTATTTTGTTAAGTGATTGTTTAAATTGTTAGAAAAACGTGTCAGTTGAGTTTCGATTGTCCCTGCACGTCCATTATTTCAACTTTGTATTGTCAATTCCTGGACTGATGTAAAACTAAGATAAATATTTACCACAGGTGCTATCCTACCATACAGAGTAATAATTAGAAAACAATACGAGAATCAGTCATGAGCACATTAACTTAACAGCTCTAATAACACTTCTCCTAAACAAAAGTATCACTCGGTGCGAGAAAACTCAAAAGACTCCAACACCCAAACTCAAAAACCATCAATTTCCTCTTGTTCTCATGTAGTGAATCTGAACAGACAATAAATCCGGCAGTAATAGCAATACATCTCTATCTACCTGCGATCAATAGTGTTTAAAGCCCCGGTCTAGTCTGCCTGCCTGCAGCCTTGCCCTGCCTGTGGCTTATTTGCCTAAACAAAGATATCCCACTTGTTCCGAGGCACTGACACAGAGCAGAGCCGCAGACCTTTCCCTTTTTCCCACCAGCTCAGACGAACTGTGCGTGGGAAAAAGAGAAGAGGAGCTTGTCGTTTTACATATCTATTTTTGCCAGAGAGAGAAAAGCAGAGCAGAATGTCAATGTGGCCCGACAGCAGCTGACTGATGTGGGATCACAGCGCTACGACACACAGGCTTTTTGCCAGTGGCTGAGGCGACTGAGGTGGAGATGGGGAGCAGCTTAGATAAGACCAGGTCACCCACGTGGAAAGTAGACAGGGAAAAGTATAGTCATCTGTGTTAGCGCGGGCAGATAAAACGCAGCTTTTATTCAACACAAAACTGGAGCGCAAGTGTCGGATCTGCTTCTTTTTGTTCAGCTTTTTGTTGCCATTTTAAATCAATGACAGCAGAAGTGATATTCTAATTTGACATATCGGCAAAGCAACAATATGATCTATTTTTGGATGATTTTCCCTCTGTAGCTGCAGGGTTTAAAGGTGCACTCACTTTTCTGGTGGAAGGTCTGCCACCTGCTTGATTGTGTAGAGATGTAGTTGTTTTGCCAGGAATGTTCTGCAATATAGCATTAACTTGTACATTTGCATGAAAAAAAGGACACACTAGGCCAAGTTGCAGGTCAAATCCGTGGAGAGGCGAGACAGCTCACTGTAAGAATGCGTGATTTCAAGGTATTATTGAGCAATTGAAACACCTGCAATTGAATATATGCAAGATAAGTGTAATGTAGGGCTGCAATTAACGACGATTAGTCTGCCGATTATTCTTTTGATTAATCGATTTGTTTTGTAGACCGCAAAATGCCTGTGAACATGACGTTTTTACGATATTCAACCTACAGGAAGCTAAAAAATGCTGCTTCATAACATCTTCACAGAATATATGTAGACCAAAACAGTTTTCTTTTTCGATAAATATTTACTTTACATTTGTTTCTTGTGTCGTTTTATGAGATCTTTATTTATCTGAGTGATAAAACATTCTCTCTAAGCATATGAAAATGTTTTGTTGTTCAAAAAACGTTTCTTCGATTTTCAAATGGGTTGACAAAAATGTAAATAGATTAGTTGCGATTAATTGATTAACTTGTTTCAGCCCCAGTGTAATGCCACACTGAAAAGCATTCCAGGTGATGCAAAAATATCTCAGAGGACACAAGATACATGGAGAAGTTTGACGTCTAGGGGCAGCGACTTTTGAGTGAAGTAAGTAAGTCAAGACAAGCGAAGGATGTCACATAATAGTGTAAAATAATATTTCAGTACATTACATTACCAGAAAACGTTCTGCTGTAATGAGCATGAGTTTTGACCTGGAATTGCAGAGGTGGCATAACATTATGGAGGCTTCATAACTTTTCAAATATTCCAATGAGAGATACTCTGATTGCCAACTGAATTATAGATGTTGAGAAAATGACTGTCTCTATTCTACACATTTCTCTCCTATCAATTTGCCTCTTCACAGATTTACTGACTTTTATTTAACCCACATGCATTGTTTATTTTGCATACCCCATACATTTGTTAAATACAAACATAAAGTGCAATAAGGTATCTAACCACATGCTAATTTGCAGCTTCCATAGCGAGGGTTTTAGGTAAACACAATTACCCAACATTTGTTACACAGAGAAACAGCTCTAAAAATAGGCAAAGGTGAAAAGGAAAATGGAGCTTAAAAACAATGCAAAACACAAACATTTTAACTGTGATGATTGCTTTTCTTTACATATTTTGAAGCTGTGTTGTTCCAGTGTGAACTTGGCTCCTTTGTGTTGCAGCTCTCACACATTTAGTCTTAAAAGAACATAATAAGGCTCTTTCCAGCAGGTTCTTTCTCTTTCTCCAAAGTGATGATTCAGAGATGGGGACCTAACTGGCACCAACTTAAGCCAAACACTGGAGTCAACGCTAAAGACAAATTTGACATTTCAAATAGCGAGAAAGGTCACCAGCTCATTCTTCCATGACGCTCTCCACGGCTCCGGTTCAATCAAATTCATCTCTGCTTTATTGGCGTGGCGCAAGAGAAAAAAAAAAGTTCACAATGTGCTATTGATTCAGGTACAAAATAATGGCACTAAATTGTGCAGATACAATGAGTAATTGTGCCCATCAAAGTTGAGTGTATAGAAATAAGACCACTAACAACTGGAATATTCCTTTTAGCTCTGTACCGTACACGTTTCGGCGAGTTCACAAACTGTGCACCAAATTATCTCAAACAAATTATCTAATCCATCTTTATTCACAAAAATGTTCAAACTCTCGAAAATGATGTATTTTCTTCCCTGTTCTTAGCTTGCACAAAATGATACACCCATAAGATATGTGTAATCAGTGTCTCCATCCATGACATAAGACAGGTGTTTAGCTTTTACCATGCTATGACAGTGTTTCCTCACTACTCGCTTACACAAAGTTGTATTTTCGATTCATGCATGTTTGAGTAATCCTGCATTTCAGGCTTCAGTGCTCAGAAAATGTCTGTTTTCACCAACCCCCCATTCCCGCCCACTTTTCTGTACTTTCATTCATTCATTTTCTAGCGCTTGTTCCTGTTAAGGGTCGCGGGTGACTGGAGCCTATCCCAGTGACTTTGGGCCTTAAGAGGGGTACACCCTGGACAGTGGCCTGCTTGTCACAGCTGACACAGAGACAGAAACATTGACAGACAATCATTCACTCTCACGTTCAGTCATTTCGGGCAATTTAGAGTTACCAGTTAACCTGAACACAGTCATGTCTTTGGACGGTGGGAGGAAGCCGGAGAACCCAGAGAGAACCCACGGTAACAGGGAGAGAACATGCAGACTCCACTCAGAGAGATCGTGTGATGTTGTCTGCTCCGGGGTTCGAACCCATGATCTCCTTGAGAGGCAGAAGCTCTAGCTGCTCTGCCACCGTGCACCCACTTCTTTATACATAATTCTAAAACCTGTTCTTATTATTAAGTTGTTTTAGAGAAATATTTCTGTTTATAATTAACACATTGTAAAATAATGATGTGTGTGTGTGTGTTATAGTTTAATACTAAATTCCCTGAAAAAACATGTCTCCTTAAAGATTTCATAAACATTTCTCATCCATGTCGTAATCAAATACAATTGTACTAATGACAACTGTAATGTTGATTTATTCTTGATTGATGAGCTACAAGTTTTCATTTTGTGTTTTGCTTAATCCAAATATCCAATCAGAAAGCAGAATAAGCTTCACACTTTAGGTTGCCAGTTCCTACAATTAAAACCAACTGGAAGTAAACGTAAAAGTCCTATCTACGATCTTACGTTCACTACCAAAACCCAAGCACCTTCATTACAGCTTGTACATTCATAATTACTCACTCATGAATGAATGCAAGAACAGATTTGTTTTTGTACAGAGTTCATGGAAGAACTTAAGGGAAAGGGAAGACTGGTGGAGTTCAGAATGTTCAGAACTAAGAGGGCTTAAAGAACATAGTATCCCAATCTGAACTAAACCAGACTTTAGCAAAACAGCTCTTCTTATTTTGTTAGGTATTTTATCGAGTACTGATGATGATTTGCTGCAGCCCTGTTTATACACTGCAGAATGTTGTTTTCTTTTCCCGTATCCCCATGCAAAACCATTACAACACACCTAAAGGCAGGAGTCAGAAGAGCCATCAAAACGTGCCTCTGGTCCTCATGTGTCTAATGTGAGATAATTACACTGCCAGTGCTCACAGACGCCGACAAACAAGACAACAAACACACAACCAGCACAATACAAGGTTTTCAGAGTCTGCTGCTCTGCTTGCACCAGCCTGTCAGCGAAAGAGAGCGGCGGCGAGGGAAGGAGACATCAAGAGGACGAGGAAAGGAGGCAAAAAGGAATCAAATAAGAGTGAGGGGACAGGAGATAAAAAGTGACACTTGATGCGGCACACAGTTTGACAACTAAATATGAGCATAAACACAGGCAAAATCCAATATTAAAACAAAGACCTCAAGCTGCCATCAAAACTGTCTGAAAATATTATCTCTTTCAGTGTCCTCTTTTGACACCTCGATCCATCACAGTCAAGGCTTGACAAGTGACCTTTTTTTGATGATTACCACCACAGGGAAAAGTAAATATATAAAGTATTTTCCCTTTCATCCTGCTCCTCGTACTCTTGTCTCTGGTCTTCATCTAGGCCTTCAAGTCATGAGTAGTCCTCCTGATACATTGTGATCTTTTTTTTTTTGGTCAATTTGTTCTGTCAACATAAGATTTCACCTGGAAACAAACTTAAAACTTAAAGTAGCACCTATACTGGGGCTTCAACAAGTTAATCGATTAATCGCAACTAATCGATTATAGTAGTAGTTGTCAGCTAATTAAGTAATCGAATAATTGTTTACTGGTCTATGCACTCCAAAACTTGCCATGACATGAGAAAAGAGGTTTGCTAAATGAGAGGAAGCAAAAATAACATACAAATGACATGGGAAATATGTAAATGTTGTGTTTTTGATGAAAACACTCTTTCATCTGTAAATATTCTTCACCCAGACGTCCTCAAACAGCTTCACTTAAGCTTTAAAATGAATAAAAATCTCATATTTACAGGCCTACCGCGTTCTAAACCGATTAATCGAAAGAATAATCGATAGACTAATCGATTACCAAAATAATTGTTAGTTGCAGTCCTAACCTATACCAAGCCTTACAATCCTGAGATAAAATTTGAATATTTAGACAAATTTTCAGTTAGATCTAGATTACTCAAAAATTAAATAAGGTTTTTTTTAATCCCTTTTTTGTATCTACTATGTCAACAAAATGAAGCAAGAAATGTAACCCAGGTTCTAGGGCTGTGCAACTAACAGTCTATATCGTGAGTTCAATTATTACTCTATTCAATTACAAAAATGAGTTATGAGTGCACCCCTTTGGCCACTAGTAAAATATATTCAGTCTACACGTTCTCTGCAGAATAATGTTGACAATATAGAAGTAATAACGAAAGTACGAAATAACTGTGATGTAAATTATGAGCCAAATAATCATGAATATATTTTTTGCCATAATCGAGCAGCTCGACCAGGCTCTATCCATTTTTCTGAATTCCCAAATATGTGACAGATTTTGGCCATTTTTACAAAGCCTTTTTTACTTTATGATGATAGACTTTTTCCTCCTTTCATGCAAGTAGCAGTTTCAAATTGATATCTTCCTTATTCACCTTCAGTGTTACGCCTTAAATAGAACGTCAACATCTTCAGCTCTGTCCTTGTTAGTTCTCGGTCACATCACCCCTGAAATAGAAAAAATCTCAGACCTGTAGTACAAACCCTTCGTGGATAAGTCTCTCTTGCAGGATAGACCAACCCAAACATGGTGCATTCTGGGTAAGGGATACTAGAAAGCGGGTTCAAAATTTTCCGAATGCTCAGTCAGCGCTCGCATTAAAGGGGGTCGAGTCAGCGCCTGCCAGTCTATTAGAACAATGAAGAAGAAAAGCGTGAAGTATGAAGGAGTAATCTCTAAATGTGAGGAATTCAGACATTAAACTCAAGCCAAAGTAAACACGGTTCACGTGGAGTCAGCACTTAGAGGCCACGCAAGTTCTTCTTCTTTTTGTCAAATGTTGCATAAATGAATGAACACAAAACAACAAGACTTACATCCACAAGTCTCAGAAGTTTATAGAATACTTAATAGTTACGATGACGCCAACAAACCTGTCCAAAATCCATCTAAAAGCGATCAGTATTGTCCACTCAAGACCCACTTTGTCAATGGGCGGGAACTTCTCTCATCGTAGCTCTTTTGGGAAGAAGTTGTTATCAAATCTCATCACAACCCTCAAATTCCCCTAAATCCTGCTTGAGTATTTTTTTACGGCTTGCATTTTGGGTTTCTTCTCAGTCTTCCTACATCTTCCTGTTGACCTGCCCGTGTGTCTGGTAACACTAGGAGACACAGTCCTCTGCAGAGCCATCCGACTCCAGTCTGAGGCGCTTAAACAAGCCTGCCTGGAAATGAGTGCAGACAGCCCGGGATTGTCTGGCTTGCTCAATCAATTAGGACAGAGAAAGAGGTTGGGAGATAGAGGCAGCTCGGGCGAGGGGAACGCGTGTGGCGGAGCACGGCTTTTAGCGTCCTCTGAAGTTTGATAAAATGATAAGTGCATTTTAGAAGCCGCGCCAGACAAAACATTAATCTCAAACGAAACAAAAGACAGCTAACAGGATGCTTCTTCTGATACAAATGGCGTTCCCCGTGCACTTGCCTTGGTCTACACTTGGAGTTTAAATGTGCAGCACGGTATGACTTTATTTTGTGTGATAGGAGAAGCATATCCATTATTGATAAATGTCTGCATGCTTTAAAGGACACATATTAAGCAATGTTTGTAACTGGTTTGTGAACTTGCTCTTGAGGACCTTTATTTTGGCCTCTCACTAAAAACAGATCCAGTCACAAAGCTGGGAAATTGTGTTTTCAGGAGATTCAGACCAGCTTGTAAATAGAGTTAATGGAATACATATGAATGAAGCTAAATACAGCTCAAGGTCCTGAGTGAACAATCTTACAACTTGGTTAAAAGCTCAAAAAAGTAAATCCTGAATATGTGTTCTTTAAGGATGGAGTAGTTAATGACATAAAAGATGTCAATTATATTTTCAAAGGAGTACTATGTAACTTTTGGTTAATGGTCAACTACCAGCTTGTTTCCATGGAGATCTTGTTGGCAGTATGGCATTAAACTTACATTTTTCAATTTGAGCTTTGATTGCTGTAATAATACCCTGCAGTCTTACTCTGAGGGGGCTTGCACAGAGCAGACCTGAGGCCTCGGGGTGTCACATGCCCGAGTCTGTGTCCATGGAGATAGATTAGCTTAATGTCAAACTGTGGAACATTCCAGGCTAAGCAGTGGTAACTTCATACGGAACAAGCAGCGTGATTCCCCCAGTTTGCGTCAGAACTGGACTTTGCATCAAAATTCAATCTGCAGAAGCTTCTGGGCAAGGGTTCAAATGTTGGTTTTCTCACTACAGCAATCTGTGCTTGGACAAACTACATCTAATATGCTATTAACATCATTTTACTTGTTTTTTAAGCCATTGTTTAACGGCTAATAAACTTGAGCAAACAGAAACATCAAGGCCAACTGACTTTAGTGTAATATTTAATGTGTTTCGTGACTTTGGCAGATACTTTACGTGGCTTTATCTAAAAATAAACGTTGAGACATTTTTAGAAAACGTTGGAAACTTGCTTTAACTCAAAGGACTGGTGAACTAAGGCTACAACTGACACAAGATTGATAAATGACTCAAATTGGGGAATGATTGCTCCACTATCTACAATAAAACGTACAATGTGTATTTTAAAAAAAAACTTTTAACAATCCAATAGTCTGCTTCTCTTTCTTTACTGACTTGGCATGTTACGTTTATCCACGCTTGGGACTTGCAGACCATATTGCTTTTGACTTTTTGAGGCAGGACGAAAGTCGATTCTTGGCTCATACTCGAGAAGAATGATGAGATGAAGATGTTTTCCGTCACCTGCGGGTCTTCCTCTGACTGTAAGTGAGGATAAACTGCAGCGCTTCAGGGTTTGGAGCATAACTAAGTGACCCTGTCTGCAAGAAACTTCAAGAATATAAATGACACAGGGATTTCCAACTTTTGGGTTTTCTTGCATAATGATTTCCTTTTTAAACTGCCTAATTAGAAACACAATATCAATCCATTACGCTCTTCCTGTAGGATTTATGTGCCTCTGTATATCTGTCAAAACACTTCTATATTCTGCTGTTGGGCAAAATGTGTTCCCATGCCACTTTGAGTTTGACTTCTGCCTAATAATTTATCATGACGAGTAAATAACAGTTGTATTTGCCAGCTATCTATCTTCGGTTCACATTTTCCCCAGATATGTCAGCGATAACTTGGTTTTGGAAGGCTTCAAGACAAATGATTTTCGATTTGGGGACTTTGCCATCTTTGAGAGTTTCGCAAATTGATACCAAGGGTGAAAGGGAAGACGAGAGGGAGGCGTTTTTATCCCGCAGTGCTGTGATCAATCTTCCAAGCGTGAGCATTTTGTTACAGAATTATTATCCGTCCGCAACCTCCACAAGGAGCTAAAGGGGTTGGAGGGCCGAGTGGCGACTCCAGTTGTGATTGAATTAGCTAAAAAAGGAGGCTTCCAGTATGCCCCACTAGCAGTTTTATTACAGAGGGAACATGGAAAGCCCTACCTGTGTGCCAGGAGAATTAGGTTATAATGAAATCTCAGACGAAGAGCCCAGCGAACTGGTAGCTTTCTTTCAGTACTCCAGTGAAACACGCACACTGGTGATAGTGAGGGAAATGACTTGAACTGATAGGAGTGTGGAAGTGTCAGTTCATTAAATTGTAAAGGTTTGCAGTTTACCGTAACAAAAAACAAACTTTGTCTGGACCTTGTCAACTAGAAAAAAAATCATCGTAAATCCTAAACATATTCACATTAAAACGCATAACCAACTTCTGCTCCATCTCCACCACAGCAGAAGAACCATCAACCACCTCAGCCTCTCCATCTCTAACAAACAAACAAATCAATCAACTTTTATGAGGTTTTTTCACATTATAATGATTTACTCAGAGATGTAGTTAGATAGATGTATGTTTGAGTAATCCTGTATTGTCCTGCATGCGTCGGGTTCCCAGAAAACGTCTGTTTTCACTTGCCCCCTATCCGCCCACTTCCCTATACCTATTTAAGTTTGCATTTTCTGAGAAATACCATGAAGAGGCGGGCTTATCGGTTCTGCATTTTTTATGCTTCATTGTCTACCCTAAGGTCATTTATGATAATATTTTGCGTTGTCCAACATTCATCCCATAATACACCCATTCAATCAAATGATTAAAGCTAATGAATGCACAGAAGAAAGAAAAGTTAAAAGCTCACAAAAGTCAATTTTGCATAATGTGGGACCTTTATTGTAATGAGTTCTAATTGAACGCTCTACAATTTCTTTTCAGGTTTTAGACAGTATCTAAACATGTGTCCTTCCTAAGTGCGGGGTCACCTCTTCACAGATCTAACCTGTAACTTGGCCTGGTGGTGGCAACTGCTTGTCTGCTCAACGCCATCCTGTGAAACAATCCAGGCAAAGCAATAACATCTAAATGGAGACCAGAGAAGTTGCACAGTGCACCCACTCGTGTTGCAGACAGAAGCAGCTCTTGTTTGTTCAGTGAGAAACATAAGGAAGGACCCAGACTTCATGCAAAGAGACATGTTTACTAGAGATCTGCAGGTGAAGATGTTGATCTCTGAGTGGTGTTTGCCCTGTACGAGAGCTGTGTAATCGAAGTGAACTGTGTTAAGTTATGGGCAGGCTGTGCAGATCCACTCTCAGATCAGGATGTTGCTCCCGCTAAGTTCAAAAGAGCTGAGGCCAGGCCCAGCGTGAAAAGGCATGTGGTGTCAGGACGAGCAGCTCAGCATTTTAAATATAGTATGCACACAGTTAACAATGAACAAACAGCACATCCAGAAGAGCTGTGATGCTAACAATGGTGAGTAAACAACTGAACCACATCAAGCAATAATGCAATAAGTGAATTGAAAATAAAGGCTATATAGGCTATATAAGATGATAATAAAAAAAACATAAATTATTTGGTATTAATATTGGAATTTATTTAGTAGACCTATATACATGAATTAACAATGGACTCTGATACAAAAGCGTTTAAAAAAGATACATGACACTACTACACAATTTTGTTTTTGGCAGGCAACCAATAAGTATATTTTTTCGCGTACAAACCTTTACAAGTCAATGCAATTTGAGTTTTTATCCAGTAACAAAAATGGTACTACACTTGGTAGTATTTTGTATGGACCTCAAGAAGTCAAGGTCAGTTATTATTGAGAATAGTAACACCTTGAGAAAAATACCAACTGCAAACGGAAAAACAGAAAGGTTAGTTGCTGTGACAAGACCTACTAAATTTGAGCTCAATTTCACCTTGGACCTTTAACACACACCAGTTTTCAAATACTAAAATATGTTTTGATTTGCCTTGCCCTATTTCTGTCCCAGCAGCAGCTGTCAAAATTTAGTCTTTAGGTGCATTTTGACCTTGTGAATTCAATGTGTGATGGACGATAAAAGGTAGAAATAAAATTTCTAAAGTGAACATGAAGCTCATGACTCTAGAAAGAGTCTTTCGTCAAAATAAACCTAATCCATCTCAAATCACAAATATTCACTTTTAAAATGACTCTGCAGTGATTAAACTTGATGTAGTAACTAACTTTTCTGGTGGAGGTCTGCCCACGTGCAGATGATATTACCCTAAACCAGAAAGGTTACATTGTAGTTACATTGAAATAAATTGGGATTTTTTTTAATTTTTTTTCCTGCACAAACAACAAAATATCCTACTCTGCATAAAATTGCTAACGTTGTGGTTTAGACCTGTACAAACATGCACGTGATTCTTTTATCAATGTGTTAGTTCATGATTCTGTCTCTTTGTCAAACACACATTGTCAGTGCGTTTAAATGTAGTTTTGTTTTCTCTTTTTATACATGCCTCTTGTTTAGTGTAGAGTGCACATGCTTTTATGATTGTGTGCTTTGCACTTTGGTACAGGCCAAACCTTGAAAAGGCGTTTTGTTCTCCATGGGTTCTTACCTGGTAAATAAAGGTAAATAATGAATAATAATCATAATCTTAATCTCTAATGTACCTTTATTTACCCAGGAAAGCCCTGCGTAGATTTAGCATCTCTTTTTCAGGGGAGGATGAGCCTTCGTACATGTTTTTAGTGGTAGGAGAAACTTGACTCTGCCCTGAGAAGCCCTTTCACTCAGGTGGACACAGAGGTGACACCAATTAGCTGGTGCACAGGTCGGCTGCTCTGGTCTGGACTTGGAACCTCACCCACCTAACACATTTTCTGCCCGACGGCCCACATCTACTCAAGTGAATCCAAGTCAGAATTATCATTAACGCTGCTGCTCAGAGTCCCAAGTGTGAAGGATAAAAATAACATGGTTTAACAGTGGATAAAAATACTTCTATCAGATGTCTTTGTTGAGCTAGATCGTGTTTGCACGTGTTATCTCATTATCACTTCAGAAACATTTAGTCATTAAAAATAGAAGTGTGTATGAGTGAAAGGAGAAGTACTTAAACTGTATTCACATAAGTACTCGAATATACCACGACTAAGTAAAAGGGAGAGCTTCACGGCAATGTCTCCAGTTACAGTACTTACTTCTCCTTATCACTATACAGCAACAACAACAACTGTATTACAATATCAGTTCTTTAAAGATGCTAAGTAACTTTTTTGAGATTTTAGTGCCTATCCATAGGTTTCAAAATGATGAGAAATGACTTTTGAATGGGAAAAATATATTCAAAATGTTGTATATAACAGGAAATCGATGAATAGGGCATTAAATGTATAATATATTTTGTATTTATTACATTTATGGTGAAAAAACAAACAACAAAACATTGTGAGCGGACTGGTCTCTCGTTCTCTCCCTAGATCTGACCTGTAACTTGGCCTGGTGGCTTCACCTTTTTGTCTCCATGGAGATAGATAAGTGTAATGCTATACTGTGGAACATCACAGTACATGTAGGTAGTGGACCATCCACCAGAATATTATACAGTGCGCCTATAGTGGACATATTATGTTTTTTTAGTCATTCACTATTAACATACGTAGATCATTAGTTTATATTTCATTTTGTTCATTTTTTATTTTTTAAACTACTAATTCAGGTAACTACTACTACTACTAAAACAGGTCCATTGACTTCCTGTTCGTTGTGGCATTTTACAGTAACAATACATGTTTTAATTGTTGAAAAAATGCTAGATGAGGTTTTATAATGCTACATATGACCTGGCGTTTGAATTTTTTAAAATCATAGGTACGTATTCACCTTATTCTGCCCCGGCCACTTTTTTCACTTTTTGCCACAGATACGCACTTTTGTTGTAAACGCACTCCCGTTTGACGAGAACTCCGTTAAAGCTAATGACGAACGAGGGAAAAGTCTTGCCGCTAAAATGTTACGTAAAGTAGATTGATTTGTGTAAAATGTTTAATGAACACGAGCTTCATTTCACGGGCGTCTGAAAACGGCTTTTTTGTCCGTGCAGAAATTATTTTCTGTTGAGCTCGTCTGCTTCATGTAAACTACTACAACGGAAACAAGACGGCGGTACGTAAGGCAACTTCCGGAATAAGGTGAATAGGGATGTGGGTGGAGATAGGGGGTAGGTGAAAATGGGAATTTTCTGAGCACCCAAGCCTCAAATTCAGGACACAGAACACAAAATGAATCCAAATGCATGAATCTATTGAAATTGAATGAGGGTTATAATGTGGTTAAAAACTCATTGAAGTTTTACACATGTCTTCTTTAAGTTACTTTTGTATAAATACTTCCACTATTACTGTTACAACAACTCCTAATACTTCTACTCACAGTATTACTTTTTTAATACAGCGACTATACTATACTGATTGCAATCACTTCTCGCTACATCTATTAACAGTACTGCACACTTCTTTATCAAAAAAAAGCTTCTCTTGTCTTATTCCAGTTTTGGATAAAAGCCCTTTTCTTCCCTCGGGCTTTCATTTGATTGACTGCGCTGATTATTCAACGTCCAAACTGCCACCTCTGCATTGATCAATCAGAATTTTCATTTTTGTTTTTCATTTTGTCATGTCAGGATTTGTCTTCTGTGTACTCTACTGACAAGTCTAAACAGTGTGACAAGTGAAGATGCATTTTGTTTTGTTCCATGATGCCAAAATACAACGAGACCTTATGTAGTACAGGCTGGAGACACAATTGGCTGAGGTACATGTGGCGTGTGTGTGAGCATCCTCTCTGTTGGTTCTGTATCTGACCACCGAGAGTGTGACAAATGGATGTGTCAGAGCTTGATGGAGCACCGCGATTGCTCCGCTAGGCACAAAGCTATTACACGACTATATAGACAGCCCAAAAAGAAAAATCCTGTTTCAATCAAGCGCACATAATCGGAGAGACTAAGAGAGATGTTCGGCTTGTTGATAGAAGAGTGGGCCTTTCCTATAGAGAGAGGTGTTGTTCCAAACCACTATACAAATGTCTCTATGTGTCTAGAAAGCAGGGACATAGTATTTTAAGCAATGTTTGAGGACATATATGTAAAATAAAACATTGCTGCCTTAATGATGCAAACTTTTCTATTAATTTGGCCATAAGACAGAATTTGGAAAACAATTTGTATTTCTTTCCTGAGTGTAGTTTGCTGTAGGGCTGCAACTAACAATTATTTTGCAAATCGATTTGTTGTTTAGAATGTAAAATGCCTGTGGATATGATAGTTTTACTAAAGTTCACTCAGATGAAGCTGAACTGAAGCCACTTGAGGATGTCCTGGTGTACAATGGTCACAGACGACGTCAATAACATAAAATGTTCACATTTTTCGTGTCCGTTTTGTGTGATTACAGCATCTGACTCTTCTCTCAGCACGTGACATGTTACTGAATTACTGTCTCAGCCAACTTCTGCTTGAGTATCGTATTCTAAGTGGTTTATTTCAAAAGCCACAGGTGTCTTTGGACAAGAGGTGGGACATACACAGTATTCAAAAAAGTGATGATAATGGAATTGTTATAATGGAGACCTGCAAGATGAGTAGATCATTATTAAAAGTACAAAAAAAGAGTTCTGATTAAAAATAAAATGAACAGAACCGTCAATTGCAATGATCCAAACAAGGGCATAAAGTGATAATTCTGCAGTTCATTCACCTTTTGTGCTAGACTTGAACCTCAACCAAGACATTTACAGGCATGTTTTAACACATTCCTGATATCCAAATATATTGGGACACTACTTCTTTTGTCAACATCTCCCACCCCTTGAGAAAGATAAATGAAGAAGATGGAGGTATAGTAATGACTTGTACAATCACAGCCAGTCACATTCAGAGACACATTCATACTTACACATACATACGCTGCGGTCCCTGACTTTTTTGTTTATTCAAATGAGTCAAGTCTGTAGTCTGCCCTAAAGAGTTTATCGTAAAAGCAGTACTGTGTCAAATTAAAATGAGAACAATGTGCGGTGTCTGCATCTAATAATAAAGTATTTCATTTCTGGTCTACCAGGAAGTCTAGCACAGCCAATCAGAGCACAGCTTTTGGCTCAGAGCGGTTCACCCCAGTTTCACTTTACCATCAGAAAAAATGAATGCATTTGAATAATAATGATGTACCAAAGGGTTTGTGAGAGCAAGGGATGAGTTGGTTTAAAATACATACTGTACTTTCAGATACCACAGCTTTAAGTGTCTGTGTACAATGCTAGAGGCTGATGACTAACCTTGTACAAAAAGTTCTACCTTCTGAACTACTGTAACCCCTAAAGTACACCTGCACTATTGACTGACTTTACACAGCATCTGACACAAGAACAAACGAACAGGAGTCCAGTGGAGCTACAGTGGTGTGGCCTTGGGCTGACTTCCAGTGACCACTGGACCACTACAGCACACTGTGGCTGTGTGTGTGTATTTATGACATTATAAATCTGGTGACTCCTGGGGACACAGCTTGCTTTTGGGGATGTTTGCTACAAAGCTACAGATATAAATCATTAAAGAGGGTTGATCTGAGGTTATGTTTGGGTTGTCACATGCTTTGCTCCAACTACCCTGAAAATAAATCACTGTTAATGTAAATGTACTCAGAAAGCATATTCCCGAGCTAACCTTTGGAACGGGCCAATGGCTCGCAAACTTTTCACACTAAGTACCATAGTATAATATTTGGCTTTCCAAGTACCACCAGATCTTAACCCAGACTTTTATCAGGCCTAAGTCAGGGTTAACGTGGTCAAAAATGAGACTAAACCAGGTCTAAATAAGACTAAAGCATGGATAAGGAAGTTTTGAAAAACGAGAAAAGATTTGAGAAATACTGGAAAACATTTTTAGTGGGCTTAGGAAACTGAATAATTGTATTGTATTGTAAATGTATTGTATTGTACTGTATAAAATTGTATTTTGATAAGCTATAACATTCATTTAAGTGTAAACCTTTAGTCATAACAAGATTCAGTGATCTCTGCTAACACAGCCCTATGCTAAACTCTTCTCTCCACCTACTCCACCTTCTACTCCTATGTGCCCTTTTTACAAAACTGAGTGTCAGTTCCGGTGGTTATAAACACACGCAGCTTCACGTCCTGAATTCCTTATGGAGAATTAGCTGAGTCTCAGTAAAATAAATCAATAATCAATTAACAAAAAGCGGAGAGCGAGTAACAGCTGGATAATCACTGGCGGCATGTTAGACCTGTTAGACCGGAAAACCTGTGTTTTATAAAAGGTGGTGTTTTTGTCTCTAAGTTAATGAAAGCATAAACTAAATGTAATCAAGAATGTTAAAATAACATCACAAACTGAACCAACTTGTTTACAGCAACACTCGACTTGGCATTATGATCTTTTATCAAGTTTATAATCCCCATCTTTTGTAAACATTTTATATGCATATGTAAAAGGTGCTGCCAATGATCCCTCGTCTGTGACTCTGTGAAATTATAAGATTTTTTATCCATCATTTGATCCACAAAACAATGCAATGTAACTTCCAATAAATAAAATTGTACTGCGGCATCTTTAAACAATCCCTAATTTTTTTTATTTTTCTGTACTTTTGTATTCACCCCTAACAAGCAATTAAAGTTGGTCCCAGCTCTCAAATGACAAATTGTTATGCCTAGTGCGAATTTGAAAAGTGCTGAAATACAGTACAACCACTTCAGGATCAAGATCTTAAGTGGTTATGAGAGAAAAAAACAAAAAAGGCATGATACTTGAACTCTCTTAACATGGAGCTGTTGAATCACAGTAAGAGTTTGGAAAGCTTTCCTCCTCAAGATGTCTGACTGATGAGTTGTACAGAAAATACTTACTCCATCTCTTATTGACCTTTGCTGCGGCTACATTAATCACTTGTCATCACTGTTTGTCGTTTTGAGCGATGATCAGAAGAGATGAAACGGAAAAGACCACAACCTGCTGCAAGTGAACGCATTTCCCTCTTCAGCCAAAACAGAAACGTTGTGGTCCTCACGTGCCACTGGAATAATTGTACTAGTTCTTACTGATTATGACTTTGTGATGTCTGTTTTGACCACATGATAATTATGTTTCTCCAAGAAGGTAATGTGTTGATATTGTACAGTGTAGCTTTGGTATGAACCAACCACAGTTTGTTTGTTTGACAGCTTTTGAAAAAATCTGAGCTCTTCAGACCAGACACACTCCATCAAGAGCTGTATAGTTTTGTAGATGTTGTGAGTCAATTGTCCTTGTCAAAGTGGCTGGTGTTTCTTGATTTTCTTTGTTTTAAAACTAATTTGAAGACTCACTGTTCCCCAATATGAATGTGGATGTCGTTTGAAGATTTGCAAAATTTAATTTAATTTAATTTAATCTAAAAAAAGAGCTGATTAACAATAAAAAGGTGGTGTGGTAAACTTTCAAATAAAGAAATAAGGTGATATTTCTCCACTTCTGTGATTAACTTTACAGACATTTCACATTTGTCTGATAATTAAACCTTAACATATATGTTTTAACACATTTCTGCAGGGAATTACTTTAAGTCAAAAAGGATGAAAACCCTATGAGGAGAAGAAGTGAATGTATCCCTGCAGTAAGGCACTTCAAACACCCACTGAAGCAAGTAACTAATAATGTAATAATGAGACTATTTCACAAACTGATGTCATGACAATTAAATAATTAGTGTTGTTCACATTCTAAATCAGAAATGTTACAGCTGATATAAAAACAAGCCTGTTTACTCACTAATGCCCTTATCTAAATCCAGAGCAGTAAAAGCTGTAACAAAGTCAGATTCAGTGACCTGTTAAAAGTTTGTGACCCCAGTCTCATTTTTAAAATAAGTTCTCACTTGTCACCCCTTTTCTCAAGGACAAATCACAGCCTGGGACTTAACAATGTTTTGAATGTTTCTGTGCAGTAGAGGCGACAAGGACAAAAATGACAACAAAACACCCACTATTCCTCCGCTATGTCAATATTATTTGCTGTCTGTATAGCTCCGAATGCAACAGCTGCATCTCAATAGCTTTAACATCGTCTATGTCTAATACAAATCTGTCTTTAAACCAGTGCTTAAACATGCCTCAGAAAAGATGGGACCATTCATGAAAATTTAAATTTAATAATTCTTAATAAATAATAACAATTTAATAAATTCTTACTGAGGAGTAAATGTTCTTTCTCACCAAACAAATAATCCTCAGTCCAAACTGGCCAGACAAGTTTAGCCAACTGGCTCCCTGTGTGTGTTTAGTGAACAACGACATCTTGGGGAAGGTTTTCTGGAGGATTCATTTGGAGATTCATTTTCATTCCAATTCGCCACAAGTGAGCCACATTTCCATTCACAAAATTCTCTTTTCACTCAAATTTAACTCAACTTTAATTCAAACAACTCTCTGTATCTTAAATCTGTGACATTATCTTAGCTTTGCTTATGGTCAGGTAAATCCAAACAAGAGTGACACCAGGTGCTCACGTCACATTCAGGACCATAGTTATTTGATAATTATCTTGGTCAACAGGGCTGAACGCTTAATTGCATTTGTGATTATATCGCGATATTACAAAGTGTGATTATGTGATCGCAGAGGCATGCAGTTGTTGCTCTTTTAGAAGCCACACGTTTTTTGATGTTCTATCCCAAGCTCTATTGCGTGTTTCTCACATTTACATTGCTGCTGGGAAAAAGAAGCTTTTACATGGGGGAAGCTGTTGCCCTGAGATCGGATTGGTCAGAAAGAGCCTTAAAGTAACTTGAACACAACATAAAAATTGGGACTAAACCTGGATCTAAACCTAGACAAGACCAGAACTAGAACAAGTGCAAACCTCAGGATGAAACTGGGCCCAAACCAGGACCAAATCAAGACAAAACAGAACCAAAGTATGTCACTGGTTGTCCCAATTCAACCTGCGACCTCAAAGCATGAACAAAACACTGCAATATCTGCCGCTAAGTCCATATTATTTACTGTCTGCTACCTCCAAAGGCAACAGCTGAATTTCAATCCTTTTCAGATCCCTGTCTAAAGCACAAATCTGTTTTCTATCCCGAGCAAACAAGGTATATTCTTTTCTCCTTGGTCGCCTCTACTTATTTTATTCATATATTCTGCTCTTGTGGTCGCCTGCTGCTAATAACCTCCTCACACTTAGCTTCCCGTGTTCCTATCTCTGGCCATCTACATGCACGCCCCTCTTCTCTCCGCTATTCCCTCCGTATTTTAACTTCCTCTCATATTCCAGGCACGGAGCGGGTTAGCCCAAAAAAGCTGTCAGGATATGTTCGGCTGTCAGCGAGATGCCGGGAGGGAGTGCGCTGGATATCGGCCTTGGCGTGTCCCTGACAAGAAACAAGCCAATTAGAAGGATTCCCCCAGTACGGTTTAAGCCCGGTTATGGCAGAGGTCCCCAAGATGAACAGCAGAGTGCGAAATGATCATACCTTTTTTATATTACACACAGCACTTTAAGAAATGGAGGAGTTCAGGAATAAACCCAACTTTTGAGGTGGACATTGCTCAGAGGCATTGAATTCTAAGCTGTAAAATACTCAATAACAATTACAGCTGCAGGTTTTTGGTCCCACTGTCACTTAATTGGGTAAAGTTTGCATTAGTCGACAAAGTATTTACTGGGATTATAAGGATTTGGGAGTTTATCGAACCCGTTTACTAGTATTTTTCTACAGATTGTTGTTTTTACGTGAAATCCTGAAATTATCATTTTGTGAGTGCAGTTTTGGTCAGACCTTTCTGCCGATCATAGAGATACTTTGTGGTTCATCCCTTTTAGTCGACTAAACGATGCAATGGGCATGTCTCGTGTCAAACAAGAATGTTTTTTGTCGACTATAGGCTTAATAATGATATTCAGACATCGTTCTAACATGTCATCAGGAATTCGCTCAAATGTGTCTACCAATGTCTTCACTGAGGTTAAGTATCACACAAAATATGACTGGACCATAAAATGAACCACAGAGGGATGGAAATAACACTTTATAACCATTTTAGAGATTACGCTGGACATTTCTGTCTCTTTTTGTGGTTATCTTTTACAGTTTCATTTATAGATCATAAACTATATTCTTAAAACTTAAATTTTGCATTTTGCCTAAACAACAACTGCAAAATTACACATTTTTTCCTCCCAACTCCAGATCATTACCATAGCAAGTAGCACTCAAAACAAACAATGTATCTTTTGAATGATGAAAAGTCCTCAAAATGGTGTCTGTAACGAAAGAATGCTGTGACTGAAACCCTTGAATGCTTCGCCAAATAAAACAAATCATGCACTTTTCTGCCATCATTCATTACCTAACAGTAGAATTTGTATTGAAAAAAAGTGAAAACCAATTGAGTACATGCATCAAGAGACATTCTATATCTGTAACCCTGTATCTCTATATCTGTAATATCCGTAATTGTTGCATATTAAATTATCATCATTGGAAAAAGTCTACAAGGAAGGAAGGAAACTATATAATGATGTAAGATTCAACCTTGGCTTCTATTACCAAGAACGCACTGAATCACCAATCAAAACATGCCTGAGTGAAATCAAATGCCCCGCAGACCAAACTGATTTGGGATTAGACTCTCTTCGAGCTGCACTGTAGGCGCTCACGACCTGCACTGTGAAAGACACACACACTTTGCCCCTCGCTGTTGTTCAAGTCCCACTCACACGGCTAATAGTATTAAGGATGGAATGAGTGCCGTCAGATAAGCCTTTTGGTTGGGGGTTTGCACAATCAATTACTGCGGATAAATATCGCAATGAAAAGATTATGGATTAGTATAGAGCCTTGAGAAAGTGAGCAAATTCTCTCATGTTTATCTTCAATATTTGTGTTAGAGGTTGCATTCAAATTGTGCTCAAAGAAAATACTTCTCTTTCGTGCACCACCTGCTGGTCTCCATGGAGATGTTAAAGCTGTGTCTGGAATGCTGGAGTTTAAATAAAAATGTCCATAACAACATTGTCGAACATTTCTGGCAAAACAATATGTTAAACTTACATAGAGCGTAGAGCATTTCCTTGTAACTGTTTAAAAGGCATTAGTTATTTGTTTAAGGTATTTACAAGCATTTGTAGATGGCTTATTACAACTGAACGATATGAGAAACATATTTAATTGTAATTTTTCTGACCAGAATTACCTAATTGCGATTCGATTTGCAATTTGTGTTTCAATGATCATATTCTGTTCTGTTCAAATTTCAAAACACATCATGTTTCCAGAATTGAAACAAACACTGAAATATAGACAAACTATGTATTTCAGAATGTGTTTGTACAACTAGAATAGAACAGAATGTCACTGTTTGAGGAGGAAATTATGATACTCCAAAAACTGAAATATGTTAATTGCGTCCATTTGATTAATCTCACAGCCCTATGGCTTAAATACATTATAAATGTTAATAAGTCATTAACAAACTAATGAAAACAAAGTGTTGTTCAGTGCTTTAATATGATACCGGATAACGGTTTTCAAAAACTAAAATGCTCATAAAGTGCTCATAAACAAACAACTAGTGCTTATTAAAGCCTTATAAATAGTTTACTAAGGAACCTTATTTTAAAACGTTCTTCTTACACATTATCTTTGAGGAAAAAAAATCGCACTTGCCCCGCTACACCAAGAAGAAATAATCAGTTTTATTCACTTTACAGGGGCCATATAATAATAATCCACCCAAAACTGTATGGAAAAGGAGAAATTTATGGCCAAATTTATTGCCTCCTTGACTTGTTTATGCTTATGATTCTGATAATATGTAAAACATTTATTGTTCTGCAGCAGAATAAAGCCTATTATATATTACGCGTGTGACATATTTCTATATCAGCCGTGCGAAATAAATGTGATAATATTAAATGTACCCAGGCATAACTTCAATGGAGCGATAATATTCTACAACTATTGGAGACAGCAAAATGATTCACTGTATGAATCTTCTGCTGTCCCTTCACAACATTACACAATGATAAATAAAAAGTCTTATTTATTGAATCAAACCTCCAAATTATTAGGTAAATCTATCTGACATTTATGGTGATAGGTGGAGCTGTTGGTCTGGTGTCTGCAAGTGCTCTGTAAAAATTTGGTGAAATGTTTGGTCCAGTTAACTTGTTTTAGCGATCACATGCATGTTTTCATAACGGAGCACACGCGGTTCAACAGATGATCTCAGCCTTGTGTTTGATTTGTTCTGGCTCAAATGGCTTGTTCTGGCTCAAATGGCTGCCGAATCACATATTGTTTGCACTAAATGTACTGTTTGCACTAAAATGGCAAAAAAAAAATGTCGAGGAACAGTATATTATGATACTAAAAGGCAAAATACACAGTTAAGTAGCAAAAAAAAGTTGATTTTAATTCATCTATAAATCCCAATTTGATATATTTGAAGTTTGCGTTGACCTTGCGACTGAATTCTGAGGAGATCCTATAGCCCCAGAGCAGAAGTGAAAAGATGAAAGGAAATTAATTACCTGGTTAGTCTCCATACAAATTGTGTAAGACATGAGCTTCATAATAAACAGTGTACGACATGAGTTTCATAATACATAACTAAATAAAGACATCACTGCTTTGCACACAGACACACACAGAAACAAATGCGTTGCCCTGAGCGAAGCATGAGCGTCTGGGATACACACTCTCATAATTTGGGCAGCCTCTTACATAACCGTGTCAATCCTGCCCCAGTAGATCTGACTTATTGGCTTCTCTCAATCCCCGAGTATAAATAAAAACAGGATTATTCCCCGCTTTATGATGGACAAGCGTCAGTCTTTGTCGTCTAACCTGCTGTCACGGGCTCCTGTTATATGTCATGGTGTGAAGACAAAAGCCCACATTAGGCGTTCTTAATCCCTTAAAGCCTGTTGGTGTAATTTAATAAATAAGCCGCTCTTCTGTTTGCCCCGCTCTCCTCTGGCACCGCTGGGAAATGACTCATGCATATTTGAGAGCCGGGCCTCTCTAAGTTCAGCTTTTTGTGGTGGCATCAATTCTCCCGGTCTCTCTTACAGCGCTCTTCATCACAATTCCACAAGAACGAAGTTTAAAGAAAATGTTGTAATGAACACTTTTTTTTTCATAAGAGGCAAGACAGGAGGTACTTAGGTGGTTAGCTGGCTTGTTAGCTGAACGGGTAACATTTGAGATGAATTAACAACCAATTACTGCTTGCATTTATCTAACAGGAGAATTGGTAACTAGATCACGCATGTTACCAGTTGGTCTAATCGTCTTCCAATGCTAATTACATGTCTCCAACGTGTTATGTGGTATTTATGTAACGTGGTGATAAAGAAGATTGTTTCTCATGCATAATTCGTTTGACATAATTTGACAATGAAAATGTACTTTTTTCAACAACGATAAACAGCGCTTCACGTGTAGTTTTCTAAGACAGAAATTCATAGAAAACGCTCATCAAAATCGCAAAGAGTAATTGGACAGAAACTTCTTCCTGTCCAGTCAAGACCACACGTTTTTACAATACTTTGCAAAGACGTTATGGTCTGGAGCTACATCCTGTCTCCACGATTTCCAATGGGGATGGTTGATCGATTAACCAACAGAGAAAGTATCTTCATGTCAAAACAAATGTTGCGGCTTCAGCAAGAAAGTCCTGCAGAATCAACACATAAAGCACTAAACTCTGTAAATCTGAGGTAAAAGAAGGTTTCACCAGAATAGAAAATTTGCCAGTCTCTAAGATCTGGTTCCAGATCCTGAAAATAGACTGAAAATAGATGGCACTGGCTCACCAGGCAAAGAATCTCCCATAGACTAGAAAAGGTAACATTTTTAAGAGAGGTCAAAATGTCAGCCTGAGGAATCAAAACCATAACATCCTTGCTGATCCAAAAGTGCACTGTACACCTTATAGAAAACCAACAATCTCCTAAATGCCAACCACTCCAAAAGCATTAGTTACCTTTGCCGGGTGTCATTTCCAGTCAATGCCCTTGAAAGACTGGCTCCGGATCAATGCCAGGTCAATGTAAACTAATCTAATGAGACCACACTTTGAGGACTGGACGCATTCGCATCTTCAGAAAATTCCCACACTCCGACAAGTCATTAGCACACATGAGAACCTTTACACCCTCTTGAGGGCAAATCAAACAAGTTCTTCAAAATGACCCGAGCCTGAGTGAAGAGCAGTGATTGACTTTACAGTGTGTTAACATGTGATCCCTCCACAGGCGATGTGGTCATGGGGAAGTCCAACCAGCGGTAATTAATTGATTGAAGCGCCTCCGTCTTTAGCATGTAATTTACACTTTAATTAAAACTATTCCCAGGTAAGCAGTGCTAATCGCATATAAGTGAGCCCATAGCAAGGATTCAGGAGCTCAGCGTGGCTAATAAACTGTGATAGTAGCCAAAGCGACAGTAAAATCTGACTTAATATAATATGGAGATAAACGCAGCATGGTGGGCTAATGCAGGGATGACTGTTGAAATAATTAAATTAAAAGCCTGTAATGAGAATATGTTTCGAGACAATTATATTTTGTAATTTTGTATCGACAGTGGGAGTTTAATTAATGTTGGTAGCTGGATTCGCTGTTGCCATTTTTATGAACCATGCAATATTACCGCAATGCTTAGAGTTAGAGTTAGAAGTTAGAATTCATCTTTTCACCATATTAGATACAACAAAAGGTTATTTTTGTATACCAAAAAGCTGTATTTGGGGATAAAAATATGACATAACATTAGCAGCAATTAATCATGTTGCAATGGTGGACAATTTTTAGGAAACTAATTACCATTCTTTGAGTCTGAGATATCATCACGCTCTTTCTGCAGAACCAAATTACACTATAAACTGTGCATATAAAGTGACAAATACTGGGTAAAAGTGGAACGCATGTTATGTAATAGGTTTAGTTGAGATATTGTGTAGCATAAATCAGTATCAGAGTCACATAACATCACAATCCCTGTATAAATAGGTTTGGTGCAAAAGGGAGGTGATTTTAATGTTAACTTGCATTAAAGCATTGCATTAAATTCTAAAGAGAAAGTTACCGCAATGATAATAAAAGCACTCCTTTCTGATACAACAGAATAGTGCTCTTTTTTATAATGTTTACTTATATTGTTATATATTTGTAGTGACACATTTTTACTGCATCTTTACCTGATATTGAATTACTTTTGTGTACAAATAGTGGTCTACACATACATAGGCAATGCACATCAAGGCAATTCTAAAAATCTAAACAGAAGAATCCTAACCCTGACAAAAAATACACGAAGCATGATCGAACGGGTGATGACAAGCATTAGTTGCCAAGGAGATCTGGTCTCAGTTCAATATTCTCAACATTACGTCGACGAGCACTGTAAACAATGTAACTCCAGTCAAGAAATATACAAAAGATAATTATTTTGCGGTAAAACTTTGGTCAATTCCGCTCCTGCAACCATATATGTGTGAAACTCTTCCTCTACGGTATTTACTTCTCATTCATGTAGCACATGACCAGCTACATTTCCGTCCAGCTCATCAGCTCGTAATAAGATGGAGGCAGTAGGTGCATGGGAGATTATTGAGAGATGCCATTGGTTGTGGTGACTGACAGCCGTGTCCTGTCTGTGCAGCTCTGATAGGCAGCTGCATGTAGGCCCCTGTGTACCGCTGATACTGGCCTGTGTCTAATATGGACCCGATTGACTTTCTCTTGCTGCTTCCAGGTAGAAGAGGGGATTTAAACTATTTTAGCTCCGCGAGATCTCCACACGTCCCCCGGGCAGCTCACCCCATGCCTTAAATATTAATGGTAAATGGGGGGTAGAAGCCTGACAGCTTAATCATGGCGGTAGCTCCCTCTCCCCTCTCACTCTCCCTCTTCCTCAGCGCTGTGGGCGGCTGTCACACGACCTACATGATGTAATCGCCTCTATAGTCCTGATACGGGCCACTGGGGGGCTTGGGGACAGATAGAGAGGGACAGGCAGGGGAGAGGTCCTCAGGGATCAGCACTGGAGGATCATTTAGACTGACTATGGACTGAATAGGTGTGAAGTCAGATATAGTCACTCAAACTGAAGGAGATAGCCCTCAGCAAGTCTCATCGTCACCTCTCACACAAATGTCACTCATTACACTCTGAAAGGTGCTCTATGTAACTTTTTTTCTGGTGGTCCAGCACTTGGTTGTCTTCATGCAAGAATGCCTGTTTCAAAGGTATTTAGCAACGCAATAAAATCATAATTATAGTACGTCACTGTTGACTAGAGAGACAACCCCAGACCCCATGTACATTTTAACAGTATGTGTGTAATTCTATTGACTAAACTTTCAAAAACATTATTGGTAATTTCTCAGAATAGCTTTTGAAAGACGAGGTAGTAATTGTATAGTTTCTGTGGCAATAGTATAGATAATAAGTACATTTTACAGTAAACATATACATCATACTTGTAGCACATTGTCTTCTGCATTTAAGTAGCATTAAAGGAGACATATTGTGTTGGTTTTTTGGGTTTTTTTTTCAGGTATATTTAGTATTGCACTATGATATCAGAAGATCATCATTATACATTTTGTTTATTGCAAACCACATCCATGATTTAAAACAGCTTAATAGAATCCAATGACTTCCTGCACTGCAAACTAAACCGCAGAACTGATAAGCCCCGCCTCGTCATATTGGCATTTCACTGCACCACAAGCACCAGATTTTAATGTGCATGTTTTTACATTTAAGAAACCTACACCCAGAGTACTTTTTTTTTAATGAGGGTTAAGTGAAAATACTTTCTGAAAGCGTCAGTTGTAGTATAATGCAAGATTACTCAAACATGCATGAATCCATCTAAATACAACTTTTAGTAAACTAATGATGAGGAAATACTGTCGTAACAAGGTTAAAAGCTCATTAAAGTTGAATTTGCATAAGAAATGTATTGACATGGTTTAAAGAGTGACTTTGAGCAGAACCATTGATCAAATAATAATGAAACTCATTGTGTCTGTAACTCTCAAATCGAAATCAGCTTGGCCCTGATCATTGCGGTCATTTTGATAAGACGGGCCCTTCTTTATGAAAATGTAATGTGCATTTAATAGAGCTATAGATTTCAGGTGATGACCTATTCTGCTGCCTGTTCTATCTCCACGGCCACATGAAACATAGGCCATCAGGAGCTATTAAAGTGTATTTTTAGACAATTATACATATTGTAAGTAGGAGTATTTGTATTGTTTGTTTGCAGTGCATAGGAAAAAAAAAAAATCTTTGAAGGGAGGCAGTACCTTTTGATTATGTTTTGCCCTTCCTTTTTTCCATTAGGTGTAGTACAAAACTAAAGCAACACCCTATCTTAAAATAAACCCTTGCCTCACAACGGAATTGCATAAAATATCAAGAACCACCGATGTTTGTAGTCTTAGCTTTACAAACCAAACAAAAATACAAGAAGCAGTGGGGCTAACTTTGCAGATTATTGTAATTAACATTCAGAAAGTGCAGCCCATGACACGCCGCAGTAACTCTTGAAATCCACTGCCATCTCAAATGTCACCCTCAGGTTAAATAATAGAGTGATTCTTCTCTTGTGAGCGGCAGTGACACGGACAGGACAGACACTGACAGGAGAAGATTGAACATTACAAAGACACACTCCTCCGAGACGTGAGCTCATTATCTATCTTCAAGTAACTGGATTTCCCAAGTGGACCGAGAGGTGTGGATCAAAAACATGCATATGAATATTCCATGACAAAGCTAAATCTAGTGGTGTGATTTGCCCATGGTGATACAATAAGAGCGACTATTTTGGATTGAAAAGCATACAGCAGTACATTGTAAAGTTGGACATGAACAAACAATCAATTTCACAATATTGGATTTCGTGCATATACATTTTTTGCCATAGTTACACTTACAAGTGTATTATTAATGGAAATCATAAAGTGTTGACATTTTGATTTAATACTGCTACTATCTTTGTTACAAAAAGGTCTTTTCATAACAAAGATATGTGTTTAGAGTCTGTATAGTCCAGATAACAATTATGATGATCAAAAAAAGTTTCAGCTTCCTGTTTAATGTAAGTAATGTAAGATTTTGAGGATTTTTAAAATATTTTTTTCATCATGCACCATGATCCTCCTTGAATATCAATTTTGATGCAAGAATGACAAACATCTTTCTTTCTTTTTTCTTTTTTCTCAGAAAAGTCTAAATTTGTCAGTTTTATGCTATAATCAGTCAATATGGACAAACCATCAATACCCTGCCCATACTCATGAATCCACGCTTGGGAGCAGTATATCAATCATAACATTTTACCATAACTGTACGGCTACCAATGACTAACATTAGGCAGGTTTTCTTGAAGTAAACTGGTGTTCGGGACATAAAATCAAACTCACCCCATTGATTGGATAGGTCTTCCATCCCAGCTCTCCAAGCACAGACGTGGTATCCAACAGCACCACTGGAAAAAGCACAAGCAAAATACAGCCATTAGCTACATGTCAAAATACAAAAGTCCAATTTCCGCTACGAAAATCCATCATAAGTGTGTTCATTTAACATTTGTGTATTAACAGAATTGCTGCGGTCCATGAATATTTATGAGTGGAATACAGGGAAAGCACTAGTTTGCCATTTGTGACACAATTTAGGAGTTGATGGATTATAGTCAGATTGTTGTCAACAGTCCATTCCTTTCTATGCGCCTCCTCTATACACAGCTCTAAACCTTTATTGTGCTGCTGGCTTGGGAGTTAAACTATTTGTATGCCACAAAATGTTTCATTATGCCGACTATTAACCAGTGCGCTCCTGTGTCTATGAATTTGAATTTATTACACCTGCGTTGTATCGCCTCCATTGTATTCAATTATATCAGGCGCACAGTGATTTATTCTCACCTTGCAGCCAGTATTAAAAAACATTGCATTTCGACTGGTGAAAATATTGCCATCCTTGACAGTATTTTGTCTTGGTCTCAAGGACAGAAGATTTAATAATTCAGGAGGAAAGTCTCTGCCGGTGACAAGTGATTTACAATGAACGAGAGTCGACACGGCTTTCCTGGAATTACCTTTGAGTTCATGCCAGCACAACACTGTTAAATAAAGATGGGAAAACAAATTTAGGTATTGTTCAATGGCAATCGTCAGCAAGTATTCAAGTATTAAAAACACAGCAAATCCTTGTCAACCTCGAACTGACACAGCACAGCGATTTTTAATGGTAACTTTTGGGAGTCAAGTTTGGTTCAATTTCAACTCAAACAAAATGTCTTGATATTGACCTTTATATCTGAAAATACTGACAAGCATAACAGACAAACGAGGGAACAAACAGCTTCAGGACATTAACAAGATATTTTGTACTTGCATTTCACACTGGGCCTCAAATGTTACACATTTTGTTAAAGTACATGGTTTTTGGTTGACAAAAGACATGTTATGTACCGTCTATTTTAAGCACAACTAATTCAAATCAAGTAAAAACTGAGTCTTGATGCAGGCTGCTGACCATTACCTCAGAAAAGTAAAAGGATTGTCCAGTAGGCATTAAAATACAGCAGAACGGTGCTATCAACGTGGAAGCATTTAGCATGCGGCTGGGATAACGAGACAAATTTGGGCCGTTCGACCACTTTATTGTTCTCCATGTCTTTGCGTCTGTGTTTGGCACAATTCATTCATTCATTTTGTACCACTTGTTCCCTTTAGGGGTCGTGGGTGACTGGTGCCTATCCCAGTGACTTTGGGCCTTAGGTGGGGTACACCATGGACAGCGGCCAAGTCATCGCAGGGTTAAGACATAGACATGGACAATTTACAGTTTCCGATTGACCTAACACATGCATGTGTTTGGACGGTCGAGGAAGTTGGAGAACCCGGAGAGAACCCACGGTAACACGGTGAGGACATGCAGACTCCACCCAGAGAGATCGTGGTCTGGTCCGGGATTCAAACCCACATTTCTCCTTATTGGGAGGCACGTGTCCTGCCACCGTGCACCCCGGGGCACAATATAACTCCTAAACTTGGTGTTTGCTCTTTCAGTTGTTGAACAGTAGGTGATAGAGCTGCTGTTCTTCGTTAAAAGGAATGGATTGTTTTCCCCATGGAGGTGTGTAAGTGGGTGTTCCCTCGGCTGTCAACTGTATTTATGATGCTGGGAAAAGCTCTTAAAATTATTAAGTATCTCTATTATTTGACCCTGTACCCAAAGTGCAACAAGACCATGAGATCACACAATTACAAAAAAGTATACAAACTAAAAAGTGAAAAGGCAGATTCAGTTCACACCCAAATGTCAAGATAACTCACCACATACTTTTTACTTTCAGTTTCCTTTCAACTATGACACCATCAACCGATGAATTGACAAAACGACTAACAGTCTACAATTCAAGAGGCACACAGGGCATTTAAAGATTTTCAACACATAAATGTTTAAAATGTTGGTCTGCTGGTTCAGTCCCAGAATCACCTGAGGGTCGTTTCCATAGGACTGTAATGGGACAGAGCGGTGCGGTCTAAAGTGAACCGTAGTGCCCCGTTTCAGAGGTCTGAAGGGGGCTGTTCAGTACTCTGCCCCAGAGGGTGCTGGCTCGATTTAGGCCCGTCAAGCACGTTAATGCAAGACGATGGGACAAGAAACGACAAAAGACTTTCATATAGCGAGGTTAAAACGTGGCATACAGATGCAGAGAAGTAAAATAAATGCAGGAAAATCTGACAAAAAACGGTATTCTCTAGCTTTATCCACATCTTGCAGCACCGCAAATGGGAGAAAAAGTTTAATTATGGTACATTTTATATTGTATTTATGAAGAAAACATTAGTAATGTCTGGGTGACGTCAGCTGCTCACGTAGCAGACTCCTGTGAGCCTGGACTTCTGCACGGGAACACAGTGTGCCATTAACAGAAACTCTCCATTGTGAACCGGTCTTGGGGACCAGGGCTAGTGGAAACAGGACTCTAATCTTGGTGTGAAATGATTCTCTTGTTTGGTTCACACATGAGAAGACAGTGCGCAGGCGGAGGACAATTATGAGTTATACAGTGCAACTTTAACTGAGAGCACAATTTGAATATATCAGAGTGAACATATCCTGTTTAAATGCACAAATAATCAGTGTTTGTGGTGCGCAGTAAGCAAACACATGGTGCCGTCATAAAAAAGTGACAAACTTTCAAATCTCTATAAAAGCACATCTCTTCAAGCACTTTGTTCCAGATGTCCAGCCTGATGTAGCCTGGACACAGTCGCTGTTTAATGTAGTGCAACATTTATTATGTTTATGAGGAAAACAGATTGAGAATAATGGGACACATAGTTCTTATCGCTCATATCTAATTCTACCACACACTGTATTATATTCTGCTGTAGATCTACAGTATATACCAAAGTCTGTAACATGAGACTCGTTATTTCATTGATATATCCAAGGAAGGACTGGAGTCTATTTAGCAAACTGTGTTCCTTTATGACAAAAAAAGCCAGAGAAAACTCATTGTAAGAGGGGAAAAACTGAAGACTATCTTTATCTTTTTTGGTTTTTCAGCCAATGAATTCAATAAAGATAATTAATTTACCTACTTCCTTATGTCTATATAAAACAAGTTTCTTTAATGGGCACTATAATATGGAAAGCTAATTCATTACAATTACGCTCTCATTGAACAAAATTGACTCCAAATGTTATGGTTCACAGTTGAACTGACTGTCTATTGTAACTCTGGCATTTAGGTTCAAACATTAGATTTGTACCATTTAAAAATAGCCCACTCTTTTATCTGATACTGGTCTTTTCAGGTGGCCTAATTTTGCATGACTAAAATGTCTGTGGCCTCCTCTGCAGCGGTTTGAACTCCACTATCTCCTGCTCTTGTCACTCTTCATTTGTCCGTTGTCTGTGTGAATGTCATTGCACGTCTTCAGAGCTCCTGCCATCTCCGCCAGACCTCACCTGCTTTTTTGGCAGCCCTAAAATCTCTGTGTAGGAATCGTGACACTCAGGGCAGATTGAAGTCGGATGTGCCTCAGATAGAGTTGTTACAAAACATTATATTGAACTTTTGTGGAGTTGGCATATGGTTCAAATCCTATTTCAAGCTTAATAATACTTGCATGTTAGTCCAATAGCTTAATTGTATATATGTTGGTTATGAGGTGCCACATGGGCTGAACAAAATATGTACAGATTATATTCCCTGAATATAATATAATGTATAGAACTGTTCCTGCTTCAACCGTGTGACTAAAAATGTGCCGTTACTTTTTATATATTGTTAATGGATGTAAAGGTTTCATTGTGTTATTATGTATGTATTTATTTTATAGTTAACAGGTCCCTCTTGATGAGCCATTAAGTCTCAAGATGCTAACCTCTATGAATAAAAGACTAATACATAATAATAATAATTTACACAACCTTTTCTCTTGTTAAAAGAAAGGATTATTAGTTGGTATTTCTTGTATTGATTTAAACCTATAATGGAATTTAATAAATTAACCGAATAATGTTAAGTGAAGTTATGCAATTACATCTTCTGTTTGCCAAATTTGCTTTGCCTTCTTTTATCCTGCACACTTACTTCATGAATCATGAATAAACCAAATAATCATGACAAAGCATATTCATAATTTTAAGGAAGTTGATTTCAGATGTGAAAGTATTATTAGATCGTTTGTGGCTCAGTCCTGACTTTAGTTTGAGGTAATTTTACTCCTGATTCAGTGCTTGTCTCTAGCTTGACTTTAAACCTATGGGATATACAATAAATGTCACTTGGTAATCCAAATACTGCCTTTGACAGCATGTATATGGTGTGAAAAGTTTGTAAATCACTGCCCAATCTCTGTGAAAGCACGGCGCGTCTCTCCCGGGGCTTGTTTATAGTCGATCATTACTTCATATGTTATGACTCATTACAGCCGAATATGATCAGCAGCTGCCAACAGCGTTGTCCTCCACCACTCATTGTCTTGTTGCAGCGATGCTAACCACACAAACAAATGATACACCTTTTACATCCTGGATTTTCTATGTATTTTCTAGTCCGATAATGACCAGTTTTTCAGGCCGTCACTCACAAAATGTCCACTTACGGCTTCACAAGTGCTCCTCTGGGTGCTCATTATGCCAACACAAATTTTAATCAGTGACAATATCATGGATTCATCTCCATTAGAACATCATTGCTGTGGGAAAGCTAGTTATTACAAATGAATGGAGTTGAAAGGAAGGCTGTTTGGTCATGCAACATTATCATTAGTGATTACAGCGTTAATGTTGAGCGAGTTTAGGCGTTTCATTGACCAGATCAAGGCTGGAGTGAGAGACAGACGCAGGAGTCTAACCGTCTGCAGCCGCGAGGAATTCACCCGCTGAGACGTGTAGATATAATGGACACACAGCTTGGCCAATTATTACCCGACATGCATGTACTTTTAGCATACTCTATGAAACTAACTATATCACTTCATCTATTTATAGTTTAATACTAATGGGCTTTCTGAAATGGAGATGGGAGTTATATTTAAAAATGTATAAATTTAAGTTTTGGAGATATGCCAATTTAAAAGATAGTCTTTGAAGATATTCTTTGATAAAACATAAAAAACTGACGACAATGAAAACGTGCAGTGTAATATTTCAAGTAATATCTTGAACTATTGTGTATAATTTAATGGTTCATTCACATTCTGCACGATATTTGAACCTCAACCAATACATTTTGCAAATATCTGGTCGATTGCCATATTTATTTTTGTCAACATTTGTCCATAGGTTTGTCACGATAATTACGGTGCGAACAACATTTTTTGTTGAACTTGTAGGGTATTGTTTCTTTGCACCAACAGGAATCTTTGTGTTATTTTTTGGTAATATATTACATTTCAGCAGTAGAAGGTTGAATAATTAACATAAATTATACTAATTAACCACTAAATCTTCTTGCAGCTCATGATTTATATGATATGGTTCATTTGGAAACGGGTTTACTATGATTGGTTTTGTGTCAATGGTTTAAAGTTTCAATATTATCCTTTATCGTGATCATTTTCTTGAAGAATATATCACACATCACAATGCGATATTGTAACAGGCTTACCTCCACAACTCTAAAATCATGTTGCAAACAAAATGTAACATCAGTTAAAGTGTATGTGGCTGCGTGTCCTGCAAACAGAAGGAATTGTGCCTGATATAGTTGCCCCATTGGTAATTGTACTTATTATGGAAGTAATACAGAATAATTAAATACAACTTATTTATTTTTTTTAGGGATAGGTTAGATCTCGTGTCAAAAAATGGTATAGCGCTGATGAGTTAGATCTCTTGAGAAAATGTACTTATGTTAGCAAAAATATAAAATTAAACAAAAACATGTGTGTCTCGTCGTCGTTAGTTATAAATTATATTAAACAGTATTTCTTTTACACGTCCGCATTGCCATATATTTCGAGCTCTGTTGCATAAAACTCCTCAAATATAGTTCAAAATCAAACCTTGCTTCATTTCAGTCAATATTATAAATGCCGTTGTGAAATGGAAATATGTATCTAGTGCTACTGACACATCTGTGGGTGGTCTATTATCAGATATAACACCTCAGCTTCCTCCAAGGCATGACATTCATATCTCCATAATAAATCGAAGGCATGCAATATTTGCTTTTCACCTCTAAGATCATGGTGAAGAAAAAAAAAATCCATTAACCTGCATAATTAGCACCCAAGTATTGCACCTACTTATTCTTCATATGAACGCTCAGATGCTCCAAAGTCTAACCCTGTGTGGCGACAGGTGCTGGAATTTCAGATCAGAGAGCGCCATTTTAGGTTTAACAAATTTTAGTCGCAGGACCTGGCTACCCATCATTCCGATTTATAGTCCGCCGAGTACTTGTCTGTATCTCAGTGTCCTTCCTGATGCAACTTTGACTACAAGAATATTAAAATGATTAAAATGTGAAGATCTAATGAACCTAATCCGATTAATGATTTGAACATGTTTATATGAACACTTGTCAGGCAATCTTTATAATCTATTACACCAAAATCCTCCATTCATTTAAATGCTTAGTGCTCTTCCTGAGGCAGCTCTATACATTTATTCTAGTTTGGGACTGGCAAAAAGGGCCCATCCTTATCTGTGTGTACCAGCAAAAGAAAAATATTCCTTTAAACATGCTCTTGAGTACCTTAAGTTTGCCAACACATGTACCGAAACAAAAAAAAAGGTTTAGTATGAAGTAAATCAACATCTGTTTCTCTGCTCTTTGCCCTAGCACTTACTGAGAGTATGCAGTAGATGGTGGCTAGTGCTTACCCAATTTAGTTTGTTCTCACTTAGGGACTGCGTGAAATGCTAATGTAGCCAAGCAGTTGCAGTGATCAAGTCTGGTGATGATTAAAGACTTAAAACAGCAGAAGATTCTTGGGTAAGCGACGTCTAAAATTGGAAAAACATTATTCATCGAGGGAGTTCAGCAGAAAGTGTTTTTGATGATTAGAGGGAAGAGGATTTTCCAACCAACATTCCTCAAACTGTCGTGAATGCAACTCCAGGTATGTATTTGATGACTGAACATTGTTAGAACATGGTTAAAAGCTTAAAGAGTCACTATAGCACAAGATTGTATGTGTCCTTTAAATTAAAAGTAGTTAAGAGCGCCTCAACAATCTGTTACAGTTTCACACACATTTCATACCAAACACTTCCACATTAATGTGCTGTCGAGTGATGTCAAATACTCTCTGCTGACTTGGTCCCTTTTGAATGTTGCAGACAGAAGAATTTGCACTTTGCTTTCCTAAAATAGTCCTAAAAAAAAAGCGTGTAAAGGTGTGAAAACTCATGCAGCGGAGAATATGCAAAAGCAGACCTCTGTGTATTCCTTCCTTTCCAGGAGCCGAGTGACAAATGAAACGCCTCTGTTCAGACAGTTTGAAACACTTGCACTTACAGGTGTTACATGACGAGCCACTTCAAGTCAACTCATCTTCAGAAGTATTAGTTTGATTAGTGTTGCATTACCAAAAGACATTTGAACATGTTTAAATAATTTAGCATCATCCACGAGGGCACAAATGCATGACAGTACATTTAAATACTGCTGGAGTGTTTCATTTGTGGTTCAATAAAAAAATAATGAGGTTGCTATTCAAGCAATCAAAAGCAAGTGTTGTTCTTGAATCAATTTCAAACCAAAATTGAAATAGAAAATTGGGTTCAAAATTAATATTAAAATGAGGTGAGGCTTGTGGAAATAAGAGAATTTAAATCAAACCGAGATACAACAGCTTCAAACCGTCAAAGTTTGGAGGAATAAATTGGACTTTGTGTGTTAAATGTAATTGATAGAGAAAAAATAGCAACTCTGGAAGGCACATACAATCGCAGTGTCTTAGGGTTCATGTCTCCGGGTTGTGAAAAAAAACTTCTCCTTCTATTGAAAATCAAAAACTAGATACTCATTTGAAGTATTGATACTAAAGAACATAAACATAGACTGAACAATATCTGACCTTTGCAAAGCAGTTTTAGAATGATCTTGAGCCTCATCAGATCTAGTATAGGACCATATGGCAACATAAAGAAAATGTACTAGGATTTTGTGGTGAAAATTACAGTCTGTTGTATTTAAAAATACAGGTTTTTTGGCACTGTGATATCAAAATTGATATCGGGTATTGAGCTTATTCCTCATCATGACATGGGCTGCAACAAGTTAAACGCTTAACTAATCAATTATTTAAATAATCAAATAATTTAGTAATTGAGTTTTTAATTGAGCATTAGTCTATACAAAGGTTCCAAAAACATGCCATGACCTGAGAAAAGAAGTTAAATGACTTAATCGAACCGCATTTCCATGAAAATGACGTGGAAAATGTGTAAATTCAGTGTATTTGACGAAAACACTCTTTTGTCCACTACTTCATCTGGGTCTAATTAAGTAAAAACTTTTCACCACGTGACTTTTGCATTCTAAACTACAAATGAATTAATCAAAACAATAATCGTTTGGCAAAATAATCGTTTGTTGCAGCCCTAATCAGGACACACTCAGTTACAAACAACACGATAAAAATGAATGATGATTTTTTTTTGTGCCCTTTCACCCAGCCCTACAAGGAGGATATTTATGGGCATAAAAAAGAGAAAAGAATGAATGAATGAATGAACATAATTGCATGATAGTTGCTCATGGCTTTGTCCCTGCTGGCCGTCCTGACTCCTGATCCGTTTGTCCAGGTGGCTGTACTGTATGTGTGTCAATGTGCACTCAGTAATTGTCAGTGTAGCCTAAAACTGGCTGGGTGTACATCTCTATCCATCCTCCTGTTCTCTCCTCTCTTCAGCTCAGCACCCACGGACCCTGCCTGCAGCTACGGCCCTCTGGGACTTCCTCTGTGGGATATAAATAGAACATGAGCTGGCCAACTCATAAATATACGGCGCTCAAGTAGAATGATGACATCTCCTGTCTGGCCTGTGGTTCCACACTGTGCAAAACAAACACCTTAAAAATAACTGCGCCCGTTGCAGAGACCCGGGGGCGCTCTCTTCACTCGCGCTCATATACAGGTGAGTGCGGCAATGGCTCTGTGCACACGTGTGTCGGCCTCCTTATGAGTTTGGCAGTTGCGGGGTCGTTCAGAAGTCCCCTACACTAAACCTGTGCATGGTGGGTCACAAGAAAGTCGATGATTGAGCCGGTCCAAAGCAGGGATAAGGGAAGGTTAGGAGCAGCGAGGTGCCTGGCTTAAAACGCTTCAGAAGTTACAAAGTACAAATGACTGGCTGTTAGAAGGAGCGTAATTTATAAGATGAAACACGTAATTACTATATAGACTTATAATATGAGTGAAAATATAATATATTTGGATCTTTTCTTTCTTTTTTCTTAAGATTTGAATCATAGAGAGTGAAATATGCAATTTTTATGACTCATTATAGGTACCAACTAACTAAAAAAAGTATTTCATTCCATTATTCATTTATTGTGGCTCACGTTTTTAACAAAATTTCACATCTAGAATGACTTTCTTTGGGATTATCTAGTTTTAACGTTAATGTATTGGCACCAAGTACATACATACATACATGTTATCGCATTTTTTCTTATAAGTTGAAATGGAGCTCAATTGTGCTTGGTTCCAGTAAATTTCCCATGATTTTTTTCTTTAAATAAGAAAATAAATACATGTTTAAAAGTTTAAAAGCATAATCAGCTACACGTTGTCTGAAACTTTATAGTATACCGCTAAGTTAGTAAAACATCTTTTATTTTGAGTTTTACATTTACTGAAAACCACCACCTTATCATTAGTCATCACAGCGCCTTAGTCGCGTCTTTGAAATCTGACATTTCTAAAAGCCTGTGACAATCGTGAAATGGTGAAACTGTTGAGCTCCTTACAAGAACAAAAGAAACAGCTGACCTTAGTTACAGCAACATTTTTGGCTCTAAAATGCAGCGACATGATTGAGTTTGTACATTCGACATATACTAATCGCATTGGGACTTGTGGACATGATTTGAGCGCCTCTTTGTGTGAATATATTATCACTCAACGGCGTAAACAAAGTACACTGGGTAAACAGACGAGCGGAAGATGTGCTGTGAAATTGAAAGCTATCCGTGTCAGACAGGACCGGACAGGCGTGACTCTCATCTTTTTACACGACCGCGAGATTAGAAAGTCACAAAACACACTGCAGCAAACACCGGGCTTGATTTAGGGTCAAGGGTTAAAGTGCATATGACAGCTTTGACAACACATTTCACTAAACATGATTATATTTAAGAATTGACTAAACACTTTGCCTGTTTGTCCCCAGTTTGGCAGTAAAGTTTATAATGTTAATGTATACTTCCTGTTTAAACACGAGCAGCGAATACAACATAAAAGGTAATTCTACAACTGTTACCTAGCAACCACACTGTAAACAAGGGCCAAAATCCACATAAATCACACAATAGTTAGGAATTGACAATAAATAATTACCGATAAGGGTGCACGGTGGCAGAGCGGCTAGAGCTTCTGCCTCTCAATAGGGAGATCGTGGGTTTGAATCCCAGACCACCCCAACATCGTGGTTTCAAATTCCGAACCACCCCAACATCACACGATCTCTCTGGGTGGAGTCTGCATGTCCTCCCCGTGTTACCGTGGGTTCTCTCCGGGTTCTCCGGCTTCCTCCCACCGTCCAAAGACATGACTGTACAGGTTAATTGACAACTCTAAATTGTCCCTAGTGAATGAATGTGAGAGTGAATGGTTGTCTGTCCTTGTCCATGTCTCTCTGTGTCAGCCCTGCGACGAGTTGGCCACTGTCCAGGGTGTACCCCGCCTAAGGCCCAAAGTCACTGGGATAGGCTCCAGTCACCCGCGACCCCTAACGGGAATAAGTGGTAGAAAATGAATGAATTAATTAATAATTACCGATAACGCCTATATTTTGTTGAATGATCGTTTAAACCGTCAAAAAATGTGTCCGTTGATGTAAATTGTCTTCGTATTTCCAATGGTAAGTCGCTTATTGATGACATCACAGAGGGACTTCCTGTCATTTTCAAATTTTATTAAAAACAAAAAAAAGTTCTACTCAAACTACAACCTCTTAGATGTAAATGGTTAAATATTTACCACAGATTCTATCCCAGAAAACTAAGTAATAATTGATATATGTAGACTTTAAATGGGCGTATCAGGACTATTAGGAGTATTACTAAGAAGAATACATGTTTTTGTCTTGTAATGTGTAAATAAAAATCACAATATATAACAAACTAAACCTTTTATTTCTTTGTTGTTGTCCACACCTGTGCAGATTTTGATGCAAATAATTAGCAAAGTAATATGGCAAAGACAGAAATGAAAGAATAGAGTAAAGATTGAACGAGTATTTCCAAATTCATTTCAAATTCAGCAGTCACTCAAAAAAGCCTTCAAACATCCAGGAGTTTTTGATGACCCGATTTCTCTTTGGCATGTAAACACACACCAAAAATCTGATCTGATTCCTGGATTAGTCTAGTTGTCTGAATGTTTACTGGCCATGTAAATATATAGATTTTTTTTCCCATTATATTTTAGTATTTAGTGTAATGTTAAAAATAATTTCTTAACTCCTTGAGGGCTTTGTTTTGAAGCCTTCAACAACTAAATAACAGGAACAATACAACACAAAAAATAACAATTCATCTTCGTTGAAATGGCACAGTAAGTTGCACGACATGTTCCAACCGCTTATTTAACCAGTGAAATTTTAAGTGTGATATTGTAACGTACAGTATGTCTTAACTGGCAAAGAAAAGCCTTTGATTTGAATTCTACAATCCATTTAAATACATCGTAGGATTAAATTAAATATCAGTCATATTGGCCACCTTATTCGCTCTGTGTAATTACTTTCTGATGAGATTTGAGCGCAGATCCAGTTCAGCGTGTGGCTGTCATTCTTCGCACTGAACAGTCATTACCATCATCGCAGGGTGTCTTTGAACAAGGCGAGCGAGGAGAGCGCCTTCACTGGATTTGTGAAGATGTGAGGCATAAATATGTACTCCGGGGGAACGGCTCTTATCATTTATCCCAAACTACGTCAAATTACAGTAACACTTTAAGAACTACACTTTTAATAGCATTAATAAAGCATAAACAAAGACTTAACATATCATGATGAAGAAAGAATGACTCAGGCTTAGTTACTTGCTTAACTAATACCTCAACTCCCCGTAATTTGACTAACCAAGCTGGATCTATCTATAGAGAGAGAGAGAAATTATTAAACAGCAGCAAAGTTAGTGGCAGTGTTTCTACAACTTCCATTGTATCTTTTTCTCAGAGCAACCCCCTTTTCTACTTTACATTAGGAACCCAAACATCCCTCTTATACCTGGTGATCTTATGAGAAAAAAAATTATTAATAAAAGATGTTATAGAACAGCAATGATGAGGGGTGTAACGAGACTGAATTTTTACGAGATGAGACAGGTTACGAGATTGACTTCATTGGACAAGACAAGAAAGAGATGAGTGTTTCATAGTTGTTTTTAAGTGAACTTTTTCATAACATTAAAATTTAAGCAAGCCTAATAAGCGGCTTTCCTTTGCTAGGTTTTCTGTATTGCAATTTACATATGGCATTATAAGACAATAAAGAACAACGTGGTTTTAAAACTGGATCTTCTCTTAAATAATAATTCTTCCAGGAAGGTTACTGCACTCTTCAGTAGTTGTACTGCAAAAACAATGAATTAAATGATTGTCACGAGATTACTCTGTGGGTCCTCACACAATCTTGAGGCATTTCAATCTCGTCCCACCCCTAGCAATGATTAAAGGATATGAAATGAAATGATACAATACTTCGTAGAGGAAATGAACATGCCATACCGTTGTTAAAAATCTCACATTCTAGTTTGGACCTCTTGCCATATGAATTCTCGTGATATTTGTGAGTTCACACACTCTTGAGAATCCACCTGGACGGTCTCCCGCTGTTGGGTTTGAGCCGCTGTGTGCTGGACCAATCACAGCGCTGCATTGTGGTTTGGGCGGAAGTCAAAAGGACAAACCAAAACAAAGATGGCGACGCAGACGAATGTACTTTGGCCTATTTCAACACATTTATGGACTATTTTGCTTTTGAAAACGTACACATAGAAGTGCTTTGTGCATTTAATGATGAGGAAGAAGTCGGTGCTTTTCTCTCAACTGGATTTCTTGATTTCTCGGCTTGTTACGCTTTTGCGACGCTGCAGCTAATCAGTTCAAATGTTCGTCATGATGTTACGCGTTTTCCCGACAGCTTTCGGTGAGAGCCTGTCCAGATTGATAATGTTTAGAGCTACAGTCAGAGTGATCCACATATCAATCTGGTGTGAGTTCAAGTTCAAGCATTTAGTGTGATAAAACATATACGTTGAGGACACATAGGGGTGAGCGATTTTGACAAAAACGAATACCTCAATCTTTTTTTTTTTTTTGCATTATCTCAATAACAATATTCAGACAATGTTTTCTTAAAGTGCTAAAATGTGCCTGTAAATGTCTGGGTTGAGGTTCAAGTATCGCACAAAACGTGAATAGGCCAGATTAACCAGAAAAGGACAGAAATATCACTTGCTTGGGAGATTACACTAAATATTTGTCTCTTTTGAGTTCATCTTTAGCAGTTTTAATTATCAACAATATACTAGATAGTCTAATTTTACATATTTTCAAAGTAACATTTGTTATAATTGACATTTTTTGGTGTACTTCCTATCTCTAGGGACATACAAGGGGGAAAAAATGGCCAATTGTATCCAAGCACCCATTTCCTCATACACACACACACACACACACATGTTCAAAAGCGACTGCTGGCAGACCCTGGCCACAAGGCTAGTGTCAAGCCCAAGGACACAACAGCAGCACACACTGATCAGCGTAAGTATGAGACCAGTCAACAGACTCTGAGCCACTGCAGAGACTAATTCAATCATTACACCTAATAATATCTAACTATATTCCACATTCTTTCAGATAAACATGAAGTGGATTTTTGTAATATCTAAAATCCCTATGAGGCCCGTGGTGGTGGCGCATGAGTCAGAGGAGCAGTGCTGACATTTCCGCGCTCTCTTGGACCGGCCTGATTGATTTTTCCTGACAGCACACGGCTGGTGAATATCTACTTCAGACAGTGATGATGGAGATCTCAATGCTTTTTTGCCGAGAATCAGTGACGGCAAAGAGCTGCGAGAGAGAGCAATGCCTTAGTCCTTTACATTCTCAAAAACCCCCCGCTGCAAGCCACATTGTTATTTCATGTGGGACTAACTAGCTGCAGACTTTCCCTGACTGAGATGTTGGCGCGGGGTTTAACTGATCTGATTGGACGTTCGTCAGATTCGTTTATTTTCCGAGCGGCTCGCTTTCTTGACTTCAAATGCCCGGGTTTGACTGTCAGGGCAGAGAAAGGGAAAAATCAATCCCAACTGTTTCAGAAGTGGCGAACAAAGACAGCATCTTTTGAATTACAGAGCAATCTTCTGGTTGGAAAATTTCTACAAGGCTGCAGGAAATAAGAGTAAACAACTTTTGGACAAAACACTGCAGTTTATTCCACAAAAAGGGATGCAGAAACTCATCTAATGCTTGATTGCATTTAGGCCAGAGATTATCCGTTTAAGTTTAACTGCAATAATATGATTCGTCGTGATTTGTAAATCAACGGTTCTTATAAAACGATGTGTCTTTGTATCCATGGGGTCTAAATATGTAAAAAAAATCAAATAAAAAACAACCAACACTGCATTTTACACCTGCACAAAAATGTTCTGAAATGCTTGAACTCTGAACTCTATCTCGAATTTAAAAAAAACAAACATATAATACAAGGCAATCTCCACAAATTGTTTATCCCTCTTTTCTCATGCCTCGAGTTGAAATGAAAAGCTCTTAAAAAGTCACAGAACAGAACAAAAATAGGAAGCAATTCTTAGTGTTAAATCCCTTATCTTAAAGTATGCCTTATCTGCGCTTAGAAGCATCAAAAGCGTATCAGATCACGTCCCCTGTCTCGCCTTCACAAAAATAGAAAATAACACATTTCGCTCCAAACAAGAGTGATGGAAACGTTATCATTTGAGAAAGAAATTGATAAACACAAACAACAGCCCGGCTTCATCCATCCCGGAGTAATGCAACAGTGTGCGCCGTAAAACAAACCACTTTTCTCTGTCATCTGAGTTATTATCTGGCCCCATCTTCACTAAGCTGCCCCGCAGTTGTACCGCTGTCCCAGACCTGTCGATACGCGCGACTTTAGCACAATAGAACGCAGACATCAGTTCAATCATCCCATCTTTGGACGGGAAAAAAAACCCAGGAGTGAGAGTGCTGTGCGTCGTCTGCGGAGAGGAGCACGGGTCTTATTGAACTCTCCAGCAGAAGAACAATAAAACACAACCTGGGGGGCAGATCCCGCTGTGTCCCTCTGCGATCGATACAGGGCTATTTTGAAACCTCGCGAGTGGTGCACCTGCGTGTTATACAAGGGAGATACAAAGCCCAAAGGAGAGAGGCAATATGGATATCCTACAGTGTGGTGCAAAACCACTGTTGTGGACTTTTGTTGCCAGAGCACGGTGGTAAACCATGAAGCTGGGTGTAAACATCGACAACGTTCAAGTGCTCTTTTTCCTTAAATTTACCACAGATGCCAATAATGATACAACCAAGCAAGTGATCGAGTAAGACAAAAGACGCATTCAAAATCTGATTATGATCACATTTTAGAGTCGCCTGATCGTTAGAATGACACGTAAACAACAAAATCTAATGGGGGTTACGCAATTTCTTTCTGATTATAGTCCCTCCAATCAGATTTCATTTAAATATGTCATTTAAATAGTCTTTAAGGTCCAGAAATCAGATAATAATCAGATGGTGTGCAAGTGAATATAGCTACTGTGACATATTGAGTTTTTGTACTCATTTACATATTTAATCCACAGATTGAATGTACAAACCTCGTACAAACCCAAACTTCCCAACAGATAATAGTTTAGCTGCCTGAAAAGAAGTAGAAAATGCACATTGAAACATGTTAATTGAAGCACTCAGCAGCATGTATATCTAGTATAATACAGTAAAATAAAAGTGACGGAACTATCCCTGATATGCAACATCTCTATAGTATAAATGGTTTATATATGCAATGGCTTATGGCTATTTGAATATTTAGTGTCACTCAAATCTGTTTTTGTAGTTTAAGTTCTCTATTACGTGGAAAACTTTGCCTTAAAAGCATACTATACTAGAAGCATAAATCACTAAATTAAGTTGTTGCCTTCAGTTACTTCGTTAATAGACAACAGCACACTTTATGATTTCCTTTCTGCTGTACAATCTTTGCCTTTAGGTTGTCATTTAGAAAGCTCGTTTGCAAAGACGTTTTCCAAGTCAATCTGACGCACAGAGTTGACATAAAACATGGATTCCGTTTGCAGACACAATGCATTTCAAACTATTCTTAAACTTGCACTGGAATTAATGGATTTGCACGACTCTCATCTACAACTTGACCTCCCATCTTCGCATCGGAGGAAGAAGTGGAGTCGTCGATGCGAAACTTGCTGCAATAGCGTGTTTGCATCAGCGCTCCTCTCCGAACAAAACGTGCCCGGCGACTTTCAATAACGAGGTCGTGCTACACTTTATTGACTGTTAACGGCACGGCACGGTCTGGTACCGACGGTTAATTGCGTAAAACATTCACGGAGCGCCAACGGACCCTGGCACAACATAATAATGCGGGTCTCTTACCTTGATTGCAGTTGCCGACTCCAGTGATGACAATCCCCAGAAAAAGTGAAAAGAAGGAGTACGTGTTGTCAAAACTCATGTCTGCTGCATTTAGGGACGATTTGGTACGCGTTATTCCCAAAAGGTTGGCCGAAATTCCTCCGCAGGCGAGCGTTACATTTGGTCCGGGTTGGAGAGCTTTAATGCTGGAGAGCGGAACAACACCGGGTCCATCCTTTTACCCCCAGCGGCCAAGTCACCAGGCGCAGTCCAAAACACTTCTCCTCATAACTTTGACGCCTTCTCACGCACTTCTCGGACTGTGGCGGAGGAAGCGACGCAAATCAAGTCTCCGGTAAAGTGGCTGGCCAGGACTTGGGGACGCCGGCGGAGAAGTGGAGAGGAGAGAGGAGCCCCGCGCACACGCAGATGCTGCTGCTGCTGCTGCTGCTGCTACGGCGGGGAAACGGAGCGCGTCTGGACCGCGGAGGAGAGACACGCTCGGCACTAGAGGGGGGTAGCTCACAAGGCAACGGCGTGCTCACGTGTGCGCGCCGCTGTCCGTGTGCGTCGTGCGTGCGTGAGGGAAAGGATAGAGACGGAGGAGAGCGTGCATGTCTTATCTGTCGGTTCAAGTGCGGGGCTCGCTCAAGGATGGGGAATTAGACACGTTTGACACCTTTGGACGAGATAGGATTCAGAGATGATGATGAGAGGCTTCGGCGGTGGTTTAGACTGAAGTCACGTGCTAGAATCAGAAAAGAAAAAAAAAAGTTGTATTGCTATTGTCAGTGAACAGATTAACAAACGAGGAATTTGCTTCAGTGACGTGGTGCAGCATGAAACTATAAAAAATAATACTAAAACTTAAACTATATAATAGTATAAATAAGGCAGGCTGTTAGAATAAAATGGACTTTGATCTTGAGTAAAAATACAAAAGTAGCCGTACACATCTGAAACGATAGGCTAAGTGTTTAGGAATGCCTTTGTATGTTAATAAATAGCAATGAAACCATACAATTAAATTAAGAAAAATGCTGACTATTGATCTGCGAAGCGAAGCTCAGGCAGAACACAGATAATTCAACAAGGCAACATTAGATAGGTAGATAGATAGGCAAAAAATACACAAACAAATGAATGTAAAGCAAAGTACCCCTGGAAAAATGACAGATGTTAATGTGTTAATGTGATGGAGCTCAACAGTGAACGCCCACATGGTTTAAGGAATTACATTTAACAACAAAAGTGTTAAAAGTATAAAACGTTTGAAAGCTTGAAAGACTGCTTAATCAGCTATGTGGTAACTGTTTGTGTGTGTGTGTGTGTGTGTGTTTCTATAATAGACCTATCATTAAAAAACAAACAAAAAAACACACACACACCCAAAAAACACACAGACACACAAAAAAAACACACACACACACAAAAACACACACACACACACACACACACAAAAACGCAAAAAAAACAAACAAAAAAAAACAACATTCTAAACTGTTTCTGAAGCTTTTTAAACTACTAAGTTGATAAAAGGGGAACAGGGAGAACATTCAGCACATTGTCAGGGCCGGGCTCACATTGAGCTCAGCACAGCAGAGCTTGGCATATGTGCTGCTGCTTACACCACTCAATTACTCGGGAACACTTTCGACAGATTTCAAGTACTTTGTTTGTTTCTTTTTTTATTGTTATTTTTTTTACTGAAACAAATGCGTTAAGGACTTACCACAGCTGTAGTCTGCATTCTGCCATGGATGACACAAACATTACTGTTACATTATATCTGACGTGTGCAAAATGGAAATAAAATCATATTCTCAACTGGAAATTGGAGAAATTTGAAATATTTTGGGCAAAATGGGACACCTACCATGGACTGAACATCCCTTCCTTTTCTTTGGATGCCTTTTGTTGCTATTTTTTTAGTTTATGTAATCCCACTGGTCTTTGTGTTTTTGTTATGTATTAAAATTGAAACATGAAAAAAGAAAAAAACTAATATAACGCATAACACCATGGGAAAACACTTTTTGGAAATGTACTTCTTGAACTGGTGCGGGCTTCAAAGTGGGTGGAGCAGTCCATTTAGATGAAATAATGCCATTAATCTGTCATATGGGCTACTTTTACTTAATTAAAGCTTGACCAGCAAAAAAAAAAAAAAGAATAACTGAAAACCACTCAAAACACCCCAGACTAATAACTCAGGTGTAATAATGTTTTCAGCCGATAATCAATAAGCACCTTTAGAGACATAATTGCTGCATGGCGGAAGAGTCATCAATAGCTCATCAGCGCTCAACACAGATGGAGTGAACCAGCCAAATATTACATAAATAAACACACAAAAATACCACAAGACGACTCAATGGGAAACACAAGTCCGTGCAGCTGCTGTTGACTGAGGACATGTGTGTCATTAATAAGGAGGAGCTCTCAGATGTTACAGCTGCTCCCCGGAGAGAGAATAAGAACCAGAGGAAGGATGGTACTGTGTCGCCGCTGACTTACTGCGGCGCCGGGACATTTGTTTTTACAGCTGGGAGCCCTCCAAACTAAAAGTGTGTCCACGAAAACCGAATAAAGTTTGAAAACTCAAGGTTGAAATCGGTGGAGCTGGTGGAGTATTCGTACAACATGAGGCCGCTCTTAACTCGTCAATAACTCACAAATCAAAGAATTAGTGGTAGTCGCAACTAAAATGAAAAAAAAAAGCAGAACAAGTAATGTATTTGTATTGAATAATAAGCTTTAAAAGAACTACAGTAAGTAATAGCATTCAGACATTTTTAGCCATCGAAAATGTGCCAAAACACGCTGTAAATACAACATACAGAATCAGAATGACTTTTATTCACGCCCAAGGGGAAATTCTTTAAATAATAACAAAGGAGAACTATCATGTATACTCCTGGTTGGAAGATTTTTGAAATATCCATCTGTAATCTATTACTTTTAACACTGGACAAATCAAGTGGCTTTAATACAAACATTTGACATCCCAACTCTTCATAATGATTTCAGCTACTCTACAAAACCTGCCCCCGGTGCTTGCCAAGTCGCCAATGTCAGCCAAAATGAGGAAAGGTCTCGTCTCATCTTCATGGACGTCTGATCGAGTGAGCAAGCAAACCTCGCCCGTCCCGCCCGGGTTAAACAGAGCCAAACTGTCTGCTCCGACGCGTCCAGTCAATCAGGACATGGGACAAGCTCTTCCCTGTCAGCACACACTCTGTAAATACATCCACATCACAGGCTGTCAACAGCACGGTGCAGCCGGCCAATCCACAAACAATGCACGCAAGACGCCGACGGTATGGAGGCGGATCGGGGCAGGCATTGTAGAAAGTGTTGACCATGTTAAAGGAAGGTATGGTCATTGTCTGTGTTATCAAGCTCCAAATGGAAGTGTTGTCAAGATGGTTTTGATTGCAAGCCTATGGATAGTCTTTTTCGATTTCTTTATAAAGGAAAACGTACAGTATCATGCGTGCTTTAAGTTGCTGAAGCCACAAAAACGTATCCTTAAAGTGATCAGACCCACTAACATCTGCCATTGCCTTACAGACAGACAAGCCAAATTTACTTTTTTGAGCTTTTAACCATGTTATAATGTTGCTATTGCTTAATTCGTGCTAGCGTCATTGATCCTGTCTTCTCTGAGCCTCAGAAAAGACTGCCGAATTGTTGCATCACCTGCAAAGATCGAACAACAAACGTGGAACTTCATTAGCATAGTGTTCCCAGTACCTAAGGTTGTTTTTATTCCACTTGTTAACAACAGAGGCCTCTCCAATGCCTTCACTTCATTGGAAATAGAGGTGCCGCCTTTGTGAAAGTTAGAAAATGTCAAATACTTATTCTAGAATGTTTAATATGTCTAGTTTAAAAGACTGCAATTCAGTGCAATAACTGGAGAAAAGAGGTCTTCCTCCATCTCTACAATCCAATAATTTGCGTTGCTTTGGTGTAATGGTGGTCAATGGGACGTGACTGGAGCTTATATATATGTCCTAATACTGAGCTATGGCGTCCCCTGTCCACGGAGAACCCGCCCTGTCCATCTGTCCTCATCGTGGCAGGAGCAGAACAGGAGCATCAGCACATCTGACACCAGCGATGAGCTTTTATGTCTCTAACGGCGTCACTAATGCCCCAATCACAACCAACTGCCAGATAATGTGGATGGCTGTACAGGAGAAGTCAACTCAGGACTCTGACCTTAGAGCAACAGCATATGAGGAAGTGGAGTGTAAAATGCTTGGGGGGGAAATCTCCATTTTGTCCTAAAAAAAAAAGCTATGCAATGCAAAGAAGAAGAATGCAAAGAATGAATTGAGTAACAACAACAAAAACAACATATACATGATAGTCCATAATAGTTGAATGAAACAACAATGTGCCTTTACAGTTTTATGTCTCTGGCAGATGATTTCATTAAGTCACAAGAAGATGAAGAAACCAGGGCTGGCTCTTGGCATTTGGAGGTCTTAACTGTTTAAGTAAATTGACTTAACAATGGAATCAAATACAATAAAGACAAGAAATCCGAAATGGACTGGGGAGAAAAAGTGATTCGAGATCTCGAGTGGAGCATGCCACATTTGTCAACTTTTTTCCTCTGTACACTTAGAGTTTGGTACTTGTAAATGGGGATGTGAACATTCCCCTGTAGATAATTTGAATAAATCACATGTTGGATGTGAATAGTTTTAATTTTATATTTTAAGCTGTGTTTATGGTCTCTTTTTGGTCTGGATCCAGCCCACCAGAACACGTCCCTTTATTGGTTGTGGCCCTAAATATTTGCTTTGATTGTTTATGCCACGGGCTGGCCCTGAAGAAACATTATAATTGATCAAATATTCACAATTACTGACACCATAAAAACTGTGAAATCCTTAATTTTCTTTCATTATTATTGTCTAATACGTGACTATATTCCTCAAGATAACCTTTACGTTCACTTATTTGGAATAAATTTAATTGAAATGGTTTAATTATACTTCCCAGTTCTCATAATTATTAAGTTATCTTTTTCTGACCTGAATAATCATGCCTTCACTAATTTTATATCGCTTACAAACAGTGTTCAATAACCAAAACTGCTTCGTACAAACATGTATCTCCATCAAATTCGTTGTGTGCCATTAACGTTTTTGTTGGTGCAGCGACTTCTCATCCAGAGACGTCAGCCATTGAGCATCTCTAAACGTGCTCTTCCTCCCCGTCAGACGGAGTGGGGCTGCGGTTGTGTGTCTGTATAAGTGGGCAAATGGAGACGTCGGGCACTGGACGACACATCTGTCATCACATCTGTGTGCGGTGGGTCCAGTCCAGGGTCTGTCTCGCTCTGGTCCCTCGTGTCCACGCCGTCTGCAGCACAGTTATTTCAGCTCGTCTTCTGCTTCTGCTGTGTCCACAAATGACTGTCACCTGTCTCACACCTGCGCCAAGTGCATTCTGCCACTGAATGTCATTATGAAGTTACAACACTACAGCGTTCAGTCATGCGCTTGTTTGTTGAAGTAATAACACGACAGATCAAAACCTGCTCCGTACTGCAGTGTTTTTCAACCTTTTTTGAATTGAGGCAGGCTTTTTGGGTTTAACAAATACCACGGCACACCACCTAATACTAAAACATTACCAAATCAGACCATTTAGTAAAAAATATGGGATAATGAGGTAAATAATCTCAGTTACATCTGCATTTGTGAATCTATAAACTCAAATTGGACTTTTTTTCAAGGCACAATTGACAAAACCTCTAGGCACACAGTGTTTCCCAACCAGGGGCACGGAGAGTGAGGAATTACCAGAGGGTACTTTAAATGGTTTCAGGTTTTAATGAATATGAAATGTACTTTTATCTGAATAAAAAAATGTCATTAGTTGTAAATTTAGCATCTTTTGAAGTATCTTGGATCATACATATAATTAAAACAAAAAATATAACAGTAATAACTGATTATATTTGACTAGTAAACCCATTTATTTGTCTGAAACTCAAGTTAAGGGGTACTCTGAGTGTAAAACAAAGCTTAGGGGGTACTTCAGACAAAAAAGGTTGGGAACCACTGCACTATTTACCCGGCACACTGGTTGAAAATCAAGGCCGTAGTACACAGTTTAAACAAAAAACACAAAATTCTGCTAATTTCAGGGACGGCCCGAAATTAATTTTGTGAGGCAATACAAATCTCCAATATTTGTTTTGATGTTTGTGCGGATAACTGATATTTGCAGGGTTTTTTTTTAAGTTAAAAGTTAAAGTTAAGTCCACAGCATAACTTATTACTATTGTAAAAATACTCATATACATTATTTATGTGGGATATAAAAAATGCGTTGTATGATTATGTGAACATAAAGCCATCATTTCCACTCATAATTGCTCTTCTATTTCCATATTTATTGGAGCAGACGGCCCAGTGAAGTGCGTCCCAAAGCTCAGCTCTCACTCTGTGTAGTTTGTGTCTTGCGTCTCGGCTGTCCTGCTGTCCATTCTCTGCCTGCTCAGTGATCTTGACCTCTCTGCTGTCCTCAGAGTGGCTGCCTGCTCCTCTCGCTGCTCTGCGCTGACGGCCTGATTATCAAACCTCTCTCTCCAGCTCGCCGGGTCCTTCCGACCCTCCGTCCTCTCACCGTTAACTCCCGCATGTCTAACCAGAGCTCTGTTTGTCTGTTCTGAATTATCCTGTGATCAAATCTGTCCACACTTCATTTTTTTTAGAAATGTCAATTTTTCTATGGAGTTGCAACGTTTTGAGGAAGCTCTCCTTTTCCTTGTGATGAAATAGCATACTGTATTTCAAAAGGCTATCGATCAAGCTATTCAGCATAAATTGCAATTCCAATATTCTCTTCCATTCCTCCTACAAATATCTATTATTATCCCACTTGTCAATAACTTCATGGTGTTGCTGTCTTAAATTGCACTTAGTGTTAGGTGCAACATACTGCAACAGATAAGCCTCATAAAGGCTTGGAACACGTGGCAAAATCAAAATGAAGAAAACTGCTATACAACAAAATGTTACTATTAATAGAATTAATATTTGTACTTTTATTATGAGATTTTAACTAAAAAAAAAAACAACTTAGAGTTTTTAACAATGCTGAGAAATTATTTGTTTCCTCTTCAAAACATACTGAAGATGTATTTATTAATAGCCTGTTCTAGTGATTTTTATTTGGATCTGATACCAAGTAGTACTATGGCCCAGCGATGTTAATGACATTGATATGAATGAACTTTGCTTTAAAAAACCTTGATCCTCCTATATTTGAAAGAATGTTACCTCGGCTACTATTATTTTCTGTCCACACCACCTTGATGTAATATAAAATATGTGTGCAAAAAACTAAAATATAAACAATATATTAAAAAAAAAGAAAAAAAAAACTTAAAAATTAAAACTGATTAAAAAAAGAAGAAAAAAAGAGAGAGAAAATAATCAATATTTTTTGCAAAAGTACTGATGCATTTCAATAACTCAGGTATTTGTTTTCAGTCACCTGTGATAGCTGTGTTTTGTTTCATCCACTGCATTTTTAGACTTTGTCCCCTTTGAGAAAACACCTGGACCCACTGCATGACATCATCAAGTGATAGTCAAAGGTGCTCCTGCGTTTTCTGCCAAGACCTAGTTGGCAAACCTGTCCCAAAGCACTAACCTTAACCAAATTACCTAAATGTAACTCCAACCTTACCCTGATGAAAAATTATATTGTAAAAAAAAAAAAAATCCCAGCATTACCAAAAAAGCAGTTGTGTGGCAGTACTGGGCTGTGAGGGAAAAAAAAACAAAAAAACATGCCGTGCTCCTCCATAGACCCACTGCAGTCGACTTGTTCATACAGCCAACAAACTTCAATGCAGCTAACGTTTTTAGTCTCGTTTGAACTGAGTGGACCAGTCAGAGGACTCATGCTATCAGCTGCTGTTTTGCACAAAAATTAGAGAATTATACTTTTCTACACGCATACATTATAAAAAAAATGTCTGGAAAAACAAAAGCAATGCAAGTAACAAGATTTAAAAGAACAAATAATGTCTGATTTGAATGCATTTCCCCATGACACTGGAAGAACATTAAAAACACATTACGTAAACAATGAGCTGACATTTGTACCTGTTGTTATTGCTCACACTTTTAACACATAATCTGTAAATGTTATGCTAAAGAACGCATCGCTCAAAGACATGCATTCGATGTGATCATTTTCAAGGCAGTTGTCATGTGCTGCCTCACCCTTAATAAAATCTTCTGACTCAGAGGATTTGTAGCGCAACCGTAAACTCATTTCCCAATTCGTCATTATCATATTGGCCTGGAGGGAACATTCTTTTATCTATACAAATCTCTCTTTTCCTGCCCGAGGTGAAGATGACATTGAATATTTTAAATAGCAAAGTGCAAAGCAAGTGACACAGAGAAAACAATTGCGCAAAAACAACTCATGATTACAGTGCTTCAGAATTGCCGGCAGCAATTTACAGTCTGCTTGTCTTCCTATTTATTTTTCAAAATCAAGCCAGCCTTTTGATTTTCATTATGTTGGTGCAGAAGTATGTGGCCTGCCAGCTCAGAGTGAATGGAAATGCAGCTCTCCCAGGGTCCAAAGGCTCGAAATAATCAAGGACACCACATGCACTGGTTTGCCCGGGACGATTATGGTAATATTAATGTAAGTACATGTATTTTACTGTGTCGAAGCGGTGCAGCGCCGGTCAGAATGGGTCAAGTCGGTGTGCTGAATAAAAAGCACAACCTCGACAGGAAGGAGGGGGTTTATTAAGCTTTCTGGAAAGTATGGCTCGTATCAATGTATTTTTGAGATCTTGTTAATCAAATTTGTGATCAGTTTGGCTCTTTTTAATTGAGAGATCCTCTGTCAGTAAAGCATGTGGTTTGGAGCAAACTTTGGAGAAAGAAACTGGACCGTTTTCTTGTGTTGGCTCTCAAAAGTCTGTCATGGAATTAAGATCAAAGGCAGCAATTCACAGCGGTCCTTTTTGTTTCTCCCTCAAGTTTCTACAATATTTCCAAGGAGTTAAAAAGGATTTTTACTCTACTACAGGGACAAAGTTAGGTACAAGGCCTTTAAAAGGAAGTATCGTGTTAATAATGTTTGTTGCTTTTTATTTGTTGAAAATTTAAAAAAAAATTGTGATGGGATAATAGGACTGGGACTCACCTGACACTGCGTCCGGGCAGATCTTTTGATGAAGGAAGCAGCTCAGAAGGCTTCCTGGACATTCTTCTTCTTCTGAGGGTTTACTGGTGGACTACAAACCAGCAAGAAAGGTGTACTCTGCCATCTACTGTATTGGAGTACTGCTTCTGGGCCTAGTACTAGTTCTGAAGAAAAGAAAACCAAGCCATCTTCGGATTCCCTGCTTTCTCCCGATGACTTCCTGGACATCAGCACCAGGTCTGTTTGAAAAGTGGAGAGTGGGCGGAGCCAAGATGGAACCCTGTGAAATCTTAAAGGGACAGTGACCTCAGAGATGAGTTCTCGTGGCACAATGAAGTGTGCCTTAATATAGAAGTATTAGCATGATTTGAATATTTAAAATAATGTTGTCAGTATTATAAACTAAGCCAATAAAAGTAAATGAAGTATAATTCGTTAGTGAAATTGCCCAACTAATAATAATCTGTCTTTAATTGAGATTAAGTGCATAATTCATACCTGTAGATCATTTATTTTCCCCATAAAAAGTTATCCACTTTGCAAGACCAGACAGTGCAAAGCTAAATAAAGAAATACAACATGTACCAAAGGAAAGTGCAGCAACAAACTACAAGGAGTTTATCTGAGTCAAAGATTCGAGGAACATTGTTGTGGCTGTGAACACATCCAGCAGCAAAATGTTTTCAGGCAGTCATGCAAAACAGAGCTCCCAAACACCTCCGACACGGCAGGTCCTGACTTATCCAAGTACAGCAGCTTTATTCAGTGCTGTGCAGGGACTGGGACTGGCTCGCCTTTAAAGATACACGCATTTCAAAAGGCAAATGCTAAACCAATAATGACACAAGGTTTTATCATATCAGCAGTCACCAGGGCTAATGTTAGGCAATAAAAATGGCATTTGATGAATTTGTAAAAAAAAAACATACACACACAAACAAATGAAAAAATAAATACATTAGAAATAAAAGGGTTAGTAAATATATTAATATATTATTCAGGGAAAAAACAAACAAACAAACAAACAAACAAACAGTAAATGTAACTATTACTGAACTATTTCTGATAATTACGGCACTGAAAATGACAAGTAAAGAGAGGAAATTAAGAAATGGATGAAAACAATATAAAAAGTAAATGAACGAAGGAAAAAAATTACTTACAAAAAAAAAAAGGATCACAGAAGAAGCTTTTGATAAAAGGTGGTTCATGAAGGACATAGATATGGATAAGTGCAGGGGCGTCAAACTGAGGGGGTAAAGGGTTCTGACTACAGTCCTGACTAAAATACAATTATGCATGAGATCTGAGGCCTCATCCCCCTTTTAGAAATCAGGAAAATCACTGTTCACATATTAGTCAAATTGTTAAGAAATATGATTTGCAGTTGGTGATTCTAATAATACGTTTTTGTGGAATTGATAAAAACAAGTCGTGAGTCGTTATGTAGAAATCACAGGGTGTATATTCTACCAATAAATAACAATAATAACCGAATTTGCTGGGATAAATAAATTGTGAACAAAATGATATATTAGAGGCCCACTTTGAAGGTTTTGGGGCCCAGAATTGAAGAACACCCCTGGATGAGTGAATAAAATAGAAAATGTCTCATGTTCACATAACTTTTTCTTGTTTTTGTCAGGTTGCTTATGATTAATTCCCAAAGATCAGCAATTTAAAGACAAAATAAGTGCAAAAATTGCGTACACAAAAAAGAAACACTTAAATCCATTGAAAACACACATCAGTACTCTATGAGCCTTGCTTGATATATTTCATTCAGTGCAGTCATCAGCTTCCTTCTGTCCGCTGATCCTTCTAAAGAGGGCATTACCTGTTTGCTGTGTAATGCATTTTGGCCTTGAACAGACATATGTGCTGTGAGGAGCTAAGGGTCTGAGGTCGCCCCCTTCCTGCAGCCCCTGCTCCCTCCCTCGCACTCACTCCTGGCTGCCTAATGGGCCATGGCTCTAATCTGGACGACCCTGTGCTCAGCTAAAGCATGAAGCCGCTGGTGAGGCTGGCGTGTGTCAGGAGCCCAGCTGTTTAAGAGACACGCCAATCGCCCGACATTCAGGAGAGAAAATAACATGGTCCAATTGTCATCTCAAGCTTCTTATTGTCAGTGTAACCTTTTGTCCCATTTAGCTTTTCAGTTGTGTCTGGCTGTAATACTATTTTTATATCAAGGAAAGAAGAAGAATAAGAAGAAGACAGTGGTTCCCAACCTTTTTCTCCCAGCGACCCATACTTTACCCGGTTACATGGTTAGTGACCCAGTCATTATTCTCCTTTCCCAGGAAGCTACTGTCTTAGAAGAAAAAATATGATACTTTTCTGGTCAAGAAATAATTCTTAAAATAGTTCAGAAGTTAATAGAACAATATACTGTATAGTATTAGCAATTATAAGCAATTATAATTCAATTCCTTAACTAGGATTTTAAAAATCTAGTTCAGACCTCTTTTCTAAGAATCCCTGGGGACCCCTCTGAATCTCTGGGTCCCGACCCCCAGGTCAAAAGGTTCAACTGAGAGGCACCACTGACGCTGGCTGAATATAAATGACCAACATGTTATTGAGAAAAAGATAAGAAATTTTAATCAAATGTTAAAAAAGAAGAAAAGAAAAAACAGTATTTAGCTGCTTTGGAATTATATATAGTACATAATATGAATACATAATAATTTGACACTTCATAGCGCTCAGGTTAATGGAGACATATAATGGTTTTTTGAATTAAAACATAAGTAGACAATCATTCTACCCTTTGTTCATTGTAAACTGTAATATTGCTCTATAGCGCCTTAGCAACAGAACCAGACCCACTGACTTGTCTAATGACTGTTCAAAACTGCTGAACTGATGGTGACATCTCACCATTACAGGCAGTGGCTTGTTGTTTACATGTTTTCATTTTTGAAAAGTGGCTATGGCATCTCAGGCTGAAAGAGCAGGGCTGTGGGCGGGGATAGGGGATAGGTGCAAACAGGAATGTTCTGTGCACTTGAGCCTCTGTTGCAGGACAAGACAGGATTACTTAAACATGCTAGAAGAAATCAAAATGAGTAAACTATGTTATTATTAATGGTATTTATAGTCAATTTTCCGTTCATAACATTTTTTGTCTCATTAAAACATGAAGTTAGATTTCAAATAATGGATAGGATTTTATATGAGTATACACGTTCATACACGTACACAAAGCTCAGGAACTTGAGGGGGGGGAAAAAAAGTTGGGAACCTTCTTTGTTCCAGGTTTGACAGAGATTTAAATACAAAACACAATCATATAACAATGTAAATGCTCCAATATAATACATCAAATTCCTTCAAATAATTCCACATAATTCTTTAGCAGATTGCCTAACATCTAACTAAAGATGTGCAATTAAAGTTTTCCTCTGACATATGAACTTTCTCATGTAAAAATAATTGAATTGACATTTTTGGCTCTAATCTTTCCACCAAATGCATAAAAGCCAGGCCTTATGCAGAGTGGCACTCCAGACTCGACACTTCCTGAATCCCAGATCTCCTCTTGGTCTGAAGCCCCCAAATTTCCATGAGTAATTGACAAATGGATGGATTAATGGTGTATAAAATGACCCATCCATCACTGAGGCTAAACGGAGTGAGACAGAGCCAGACAGGCCTTTTCAAAATGCTCCTCCTCTGACCTCTGGGTAACTGCACCGGCACAGGTTTGTATTTAACCCAGATCCACGAGTACAAACACCACTCATGTCAAAGGCCTTACACAGGTTTGAAAGCTCTCACAGTGGGACTTTTGTTAGTTTACTTATGCATATTTGGCCCGATTGTTGCAGAGGTTTACACAAAAATGCACTCAACATAATGTAATACTTCAATAGACTACAGGAAATATGTGTATACTTCATTCATCAAGAGATTTGTAAGTCACCAGACTGAACATTATTGATGTATTTCTATAAGAATGGGGCTGTTTGTTTTGGATTGTATTGTGTCGCTGTTGGATAAAGCTGCATTTTTTTAATTGTGAATGTGGCTATGTCTATGTGCCCCTGCTTGTCTAACACTGATTTCTCAGCTGTGGATTGATACCAAAATACAAATATTTCGACTGGAGGTATAAAAAAAAAGTATGGATTCTCTCAAATACTTTCAAAATTCCTATACTTTGTTTATGGAAAATCTGTACATACATATATTTATTTATTTAATTTATCTGGTCAAGCTGGAATGGAGCAAAAACAATAATATTAATTGATGATAAATGTTGTTAAAATTCTTCAGTAAAGGAGTTTCAACGCATTTTAGAGCAAAACCCATTGGTATCGGTATTGGATCAATATCACAACACTTGCCAGTTGTCATTAAGTATTACTGGGTGCAGATGTAAAATTAGAATCACTGGTATTGCTCAATAATGAAGAAATAATAAAGACTAATCTAATCCAAACCACATGTTTTCTGGGTTTAACTTTATCATTGAAGCTGAAAAATATATGCAAATGAAAATATTTACTTAATCTTTACTAAATAAAGATTTTTTTTTAATTGACACAAATAGCATTGCACATTTCCATAAAATAATAATAGTAAAAAAAAAAAAAAAAAACATACAATGAAAATTAGGCTAAACTATATGAGCCACACATGTACTTGCCATTGAGGTTTTCATATATATCTTAAAAAAAAATATCTTATTGGTTTGGTTTTATGAATGTCAGACACAAAACAAAAAAGACAAAAAACTGAACACGACCACAGAGAGCACAAATTACAAAATGAAAATGAAAAATGAAAACAAAAACATGGAACACATTTGTACATTTTCAATTAAAGTCAGACTGTGATTTTTTCCATTTTCTGCATGTCCAGACCTTGATTATTGGTGCAGTTTGTGAGGGTCTTCTTCCCAACTGCCAAAGGTATCCATTTATTGTGTCCGTGACAGGAGTTTTGAGGCCCAAATACATCTCAGTCCAATATTTCTGTGCAATAGGACAATCCCAAAACACACTTAGCAACAACAGCGTATTTCCCTGTGAATAGTGAGCACTTTGACACGGTTGCTGTTGCCGTTGTAAGCGTCAGAAATAAAATATATTCTGGTGACGATGCGTTGGACACGGCTGACGATTGGAATAACTGAGCAGAGCCGTTTGTGACCTCTTCTTGTCACGATTACACACGGGGATTACACTCATCAGTTTTTTTATGTGCATTTAGAGCTCAGCGTACGGGGACGACCAAACCGGACTAATTCTTTATCATTTTGTCTTCGTGAGATAAAATCAAGCGCTCAATACCTCCATGTCAGCACTGTTTTACACTGCCCGGCTTGATGTTGACGGATTCTGGGACGGCCTGTACTCTGTTTAAGATTCTTGTCCATTCCTAAACGCACTTTTTCCCCCTTAAATTCCAATAGCCCTTGGGATTAGAGGGACCCATCCAACTCAATTAAATCAATGGCGTCGGGCCGATAAACAATGACGAGGCAGAAAGTACACAGGCCCGGACTTGGACATGTGCAAATTGGTAAAGAAATGTCTCGATATCGACGTGTGACCAAGCATGTCTGTACAACATCTCCAAAAGCTGTTTGTGTGTGTGTGTGAGAGAGGCTAGGCTAACGCTGAGGCTAACGTTAAGTGCTGCAGACTCATACATAATGGAGGTGGAATGTGGCGCACAGTGCTATTAGTGGACACAGGACATATAAAGACTGTATAAATGGGGCCATTATAGTTGTTAGAGGTGATGATAAGAATAATAAACCCATTTTTTTTCTCCAAACAATAACAAAATTATGAAATACATGTGTTTACAATTGTGGGAATTTACTGTAACAAGCAACTCAAAGAACAATTTAAGTGGAAATTGTTAAATAAAGAATATATTACTTAAAGAAATGTATTTTACAAAATAAATAAATGCAAAGTGGATATATAAAGCAGTACGATTGGTATTGACACAACATACGATTTGTGTTTTAAAGGCAGTGCACCAGATTTTTACTGTTTGGAAACGTAAAAAACAAACTTTTCAATTTACTTCACATCAGGCACATGTATCCCTCACTTTCCTAATGCAGCAGCATCCACCCAGCATTAATATTCACCGCACTGAGTTTATAAACATTTTTGCCGTCACAGTAGAGCTAACAAGCTAACAAACATTAGCATTCAAACGATGCACTTCCTGCTTCTCGTAGAATAAAAAGCAGAGTAAAAACAGAGCAGAAAGCAGCGTGGTCTTGTACAGGGGCAAAAAAGACTTTACTTTATTACACGCAAAAAAACTGGTACACATTTCAAAACAGTGAAAAATCAGGTACAGCTCCTTTAAGTTGAATTGTAGTTGTTAATAAATAAAGAATGTTTTACATAAAGAAATATTTTACTAAATAAATAAATAAGTGCAAAGTGGATGTATTCAAAGCTGTGCGATTGGTATTGAAACAGTATGTGTAGTAATTAGAGCTGAGAAAAAGAAAGCTACTTTCAATTATTCTGACAAGCATTGATATTGCGATATACGATTTGAAATTTGTGTTTTGATTTAATAGTGGGATTCAGTTCAAAGTGCATTTTTTGTTATGGTATATGTATATTGTGCTTTGTTCAGTATTGTATTTCTTTTTTTTTTTTTGTCTCTTGTCTGCAAAGAAAACTAAACTATCAAAAAAAAATAAAACTAATACAAAAGAAAAACATGCACATTTTAAACACGTCTTGGTATATTTACATTTGAGAGAAGTCTGAACAGTTAAACAAGAATAATGTACCTTTCCGAACATGTCGAGGTCTGAACTACAGGATTAGTACGTTTTACATGTAACACAACAAGATAATTAATTTAAAAAAGAAAAAAAAATACAAACTATTATTTTAAACAGCAGCAACAGAACGGATGCAGAAATTACCAGCAGCATCTTTGTATCTTAAATTGGACGTGTATTGTTGACTAGACATCTGTGATTTATTTACCTGAACCTGTCAGAACAGTAGAAGTTACTCTTGGAAAACTTTTGTTCCGTTGACAGAATTCAATTTTCTTTTACAATGGAACCTGATGACAGAGGGATTACACAGACGACTGAACTTCCACTTGACAAAAATAAGCTTGAAGCAACAGTAAACTGATGACTCTAACTGCTGTATGCTCATCAATGTATACAATATTGATAATAAAGTGAGATCAGTGAAGGGACGTGAAGCTGTGCACGTTATTCAGCGCTCGAAGGGGAGGAAAACTAATTGCAGTATTTCTTGGATAACCTTTATGTCTGAGAGAGCTCAATAAAAGAATCTGGGCCCATTAAATTTCTGAGTCTGTTTTCTTCAAAGGACTCGGAGAGGATTTACACAGCAGTAATGGTGTCCCGTTGGATAAACTGGCACCAACATAAAATCATAAAATCAGTGGTGTTGAAGAAAGATGAAAAACTCCAACAATATAAACTATTCATTTTAAAAGAAGCAAAAGCACTGTTTGAAATTCATCCTCAACAGTTTGGAAAAGAGAGTCTTGTTGTAGGAATAAATCAGAGAAATACAAAATTGTTCTCGACCAAAATATGACCCTCAATTAAAAACTTTTTAGTCATATTTTGGAGAATAATAATAATAATTTTTGAGCTTTTAGTGTGAACAGCAAGCGATGTCAGTTCCATTTGGATTAGACTTGTTTTTATATAAAACAATGTATACAAAATAAGATTCAACAAATAGCACTATAACTTATTAATGATGCAAAAGAGGCCATTCAGGGTGTATTAACTTTTTTTGTGGGAGTAGTCCTCAAACAGCTTTGCCAGAAATGTTTCACAGTCTGGCATTAAGCTGTACATATTATTCAATTATTAATGAATATTAAAAAATAATAATAACAAATGAATGCTTTCTTTATGTAGAGGGGTTGCAGGAAAAGCCACACAGTTCACCTTTAAAAACAATATTGCTGGACAACATCAGACAAGATCTTTGGCCAAACTGGGCAACGTGTTGATGCATGTTTTCTGTCAAAAGCCATGTTGTAATAAAGGATTTTCAGTGAGCTGAATTCACAAAGTGACGTTGATTTTTATCTTTAGCATCATTTTCTCCAATTGAGCACCTGTTTTGACTATATTTTTTCAAACATTTGGACACATATGTGCACACGCAGTGCTCCTTATAGTGATGGATGAATTGATACTAAATACTGATATGTTGATACTGACCAAGGCATTGAGAAATAGCAATATTTCAAATTTTCCAAAACATGCTGTTAACACGTTTTATTTTGATGTTTGTATTTAAATGTTTATACTTTTTTTCCTTAATATATAGTATGCACTTTTCATATTACTTCAAGCTGAGGTAATAATAACCACAAAGGTAAAATTGTTTATAGTCGGACTTTCAATGCATTTTAACTGGCATTGGTACTGGATCAATATCAGAATATTTGTCATAGTGTTACTGGGATTGAATGAAAAATCTGTGGTCTCACACTAGTTATCGTTTTTATTCATCATAAAACATATTTTGCAACTGAGAAAATTAACATTTTATAATTATGATGTTTTTATCTGTGAGTAAGTGATTTTATTTTTTTGCACTTTGAATTACGTTGTGTACTATTTGTGCTCTACAAATAAACTTGTCATGCCAATTTTGTAGTGTAAAGGTAATTTGTAACTTTTAAACGTTCCTGTGTCTTGACTCTTGACTGCGCTCTTCAAACCCTATGTTTTCGTCAGGTCAAAGTATAACAGTGTTTTCTCCAAACTGTCCGAGTATTACCATGAGAGGATCAACACTACATATTCATATCATGTGTTGGGTTCGTTTTCAGCTCGTCTTTGTCCAGGCCCTTCCTCTGAGTGTCTGCTGCAGCCGAGGAATAATTAGCGGGAGTTATTTTCTTCCCGTTCGCCGAACAGCAGCTGACGTGGTAATTGTAGCCTTTCAGGGGGATCCAGAGTGCACTGCTCCTCACAAAGCCACTGTCTGTGTGTGTGTGTGTGTGTGTGTGTGTGTGTGTGTGTGTGTGTGTGTGTGTGTGTGTGTGTGTGTGTGTGTGTGTGTGTTTTAAAGATCTCCTCACTTATTCTGAGTTGGGCTTTTTGTCTCAGATGCTGCTCCAAAATAACTCCACATACAGCTGCCTCCTCAACCCACAATTCATAGATGCACATGCAGTCAAATAATAAGCTTATATTTATTTGCATGAAATGGTTTTGTGTCAAAGACGTGCTAAAAGTGCTACAAATGAATATGTTGAGTATTCCCATAACGATAGTCAGATGAAATCCTGCCAGTCCAACAGAAATGTGTAAAAACATGTCTTTAAATGTATTAGTTGAGGATTAAGTATCAGACAAATAATATATAAAATTAATCACACAATAATCACAAAAGTGCAGAACTGTCACTTATTTGGAGGTTTACAAAATAACTTTAAACACTATATAAAATAGATGCAGAGAACGCGCTGTGGTCTCATTTTCACCTGAATAGATGCTTTTACAATATATCTGGAACAAAACCACTTTTAGGTTATCATAAATGCACAATATGAACTAGATATTATCTAAATTTCTATGAATTACCCAGGTCTTGTATTAAGTAACAGTCCTGTTTATTTGAAGTTATTATTGTTATCATCATTTTTGTCATCAAACTCTGGAAGTTTCTGAAGTCATATTTTAATTAAACATTAGCCGTATTTGACAACTGGTGATGTTACAATTTTGGAATACTCTTTCATACTCCCAGTTTTTCTTTTTGATTTAGATTTTGTACTTTGCCAAGAAATACCTGGAAAGTAAATTCACAAACTTGATCATTTCAATTGATGAAGAGTCTAGAACTCTGCATTTAGGACTGCTCTGTTTTAAAGGTGCAACTTGTCAAAATGATGATGTTTTTGCTTTACCTGGAATGCACCTAAGTATGGCATTAAACTCATCTATCTCCATGGAGACAAGAAGGTGTTTTATCAAGAGGGAACAAAAACACACCTGTATCTGAATGAACGCAAGATAAAGAAGTTCATTGTCAGACTGTGGAACATAGGCACAGGGCTGACATCTCCATGGAAACAGCAAGTGGCCGCTCCCCCTCCTGAAAATCTACACAGTGCAGCTTTAAATATGCTGTTGACAGGCCTGCCCTTCTTCTAGAACAGCAACTTAGCCACTGCCTGAATGAAAAGTACATTACTAAATCAAGAAATACCAACAAATACTGCCACTTCTGTACGGGATTTAGAATAACTGAGTTTACTGAACCATGTCCCAGAGTAGGTGCAAAAGTAGAAGAAAGATATGTTCAATATATAAACACTATAACAAATGTTGAAGTAAATTGTCTTCAAAGGGAACCATGCCTTGATACCTCGGTAAATATGTCACAGTTACTTGCCATCTCTCGACAGCATCCTCAGCAGCTCTTGATAACCTTTGGATTACAAGTGGACATTTGCTACGCCCATGGCACATTGCTATAATTAATGCCATAATAGATAAGTACTGTGGGTGAACTGTTCATTTTACCATGGCTGCCGGCTGTAGAGGGAAACGGCACCAATTAGCTCTACCATAACACAGCAAGCCTCCATATTACGAGCCGGTTTTCATGACGTCCTCACGAGCGCGTAAATAGCATCATACACTCATCGATTGCAATATCTGTATTTCCCGCGGAATTAGAGGAGCGTTGTTTTGCATGTCATTTAACAATTACAAAGATGAATGAAGGAATAAATGACAAAAACACATATATTTTCCATTCATTTGTTGCATCTGTCTAAAGTAGTCAGTCTGCACCACACTCTGGGCCTGACCTTTCCGCCCGACATTGTGGAGTAATTGGGGGGTTGCATGAATGGCTTTGATGAGACGGAGAACAAAACAGCTAAATCTGGATTTAAACGGATGCTGCAATTTGTGTTGACTTTTCCCATGACTTTGGTGGTAAAATGTGACGAGGTTTGATCTAAATTTGATGGCCTTAAAGTTTTTTTTTCCCAGTTTAGGGTCTGGCCGTGATTTTTCTTTTGCTTGGAAGGTTCCACAGTATGATATAAACTCATCTATCTTTCATTTATTCAGTTAAGGGAGGTTTTATTGTCCAAAAAGTAGCTTGTCTCCAGGAGATTGTTCAGTTTTATTCCATTTCCAGGAGAATAGAACGTTTCATACTCTCCACCAGCAAACAAGCTCAAAAATAAATGCGTCACAAACAAAAGGTTGGTCACTAACTGAAATTGAACCAAAAATATAAATTGATTGAAGTAAATAAACTATTGCTTGTATGTTGTATGTTGAGGCTTTTGAAAATATGAAACTAATAAATATCATGCGTAGTAGTTTTAAAATGTATTCAACATTTTAATTATTCATATATTCTTACGTCCATTGTTATATCCAAAATTATACTGATTTGTTTATATTTTTTTGCGCTCACGTTCTTCTTGCCTGAGTAGAAAGGGATAGCTCTGATGTGAATCTTTGGCCATTTTTAGAGCAGACTTCAACACACACAGCCATCGAAACACAGTTAGAATATGATGTAAGAACAGTTATAAAATATGAATATCCTTAAAATAGAAGAAATAGATATTCAAAATGACAGCATGACCTGGTCGTTCAGAACTTTCTCAGCACAGAAGTTTTTTTTTTTACCTTCCATAAGAAAGAGTTTCAGTCTAATTTTGCTGTTATACAAAGAATATACAGTTCACAATAAACTTTTTCCGAGATAAATGACACAATCGTGTGCATATATTTGCATTAATTGTGTTCATTGTCAGAGTATTATGGTCTGTTTCCATTTAAAAAAAAGCAATTAGTCATGCACTGAAAGGAAACTATTACCATATTAGATAGTGTTTTCTTGCCAACTGTTCTCTTTCTGTTTCGTTTAAACAAATCTTCCCTTCATGCAGCCTTCCTCTGGACTCAGACCAATCACATCATTTACACCTGGGTCAGACAGACACGGCTCTGCCAATAATCACTCTCTGTCACTCTCTTATCCTGCCATATAGTGTGTGTGTGTGTGTGTGTGTGTGTGTGTGTGTGTGTGTGTGTGTGTGTGTGTGTGTGTGTGTGTGTGTGTGTGTGTGTGCGTGCATGTGTGCGTGCGTGCGTGCGTGTGCGTGTGTGTACGTGTGTGTGTGTCTATTTGTTTATATGGAGCGGAGGTGAGACAGAGAGAGTCAAACTGTCTGGGCTGACAGTCGTGTGGAGCACTGGACCACAGGCAGGTCTGACCCAGGCCTGTCCTTGAGTGATGTGACAGTTACTCAGCACATGCAGTTAGACAATGTTTAAAGGTAAACATAACAAGATGTAAAAGTGAAATAGAAGTTGAAATATATAAATAATACTACTTGTTGTATATGCCACATAGATAGGAAGATCCACATAAAGGCCCTGATAAAGTTATCCTGGGCTGGCAAATTACACTGTAGGCTCACAAAGCCTCAAGCATCACTATTTTAAACATCTAATTTGACTTTTGACTAATTTGAATATCTTTTTGCAATTTAGATTTTTTTTTAAGGTGAGATTATGCAGGTACATATCAGAAAACAAGCTTAAATGTATTAATTTGAAACCTCTGTAATAAGTAGAAAGGTTTTAGACGCTTTTCAACATGTAACGTTCTCATATGAATAAGTCATTTTATTTACATTGTTGTTGTTAATTTTGTTGGTATTTATAAATAAATTTACAGAGGGAAATTTGATGTCTCTTTCCCTCTGTTTTTAAATCTCTACCAAAGTAGGCCTAGAATTTGATCTGATAGTGTTGCCTGTGGGGTCTCACCTTAAAGAAATACAGTTACAAAACATGCTAATGTGAAAGCAGTTAAACACAATACACAATGTCTGAAAAAAAAAATCAACAACAATGTTTATCAGTATTTCTCTCTTTTGACATGTTTAATAATATTAAAGTAGAAAAACTTTCAAATGCAATCAATCCAGATTGATAATGGCCTCCAGAGCAGCTGAAACGTCTTAATTAAATTTAATTAAAAAAAAAAGAAAAAAAAAAAAAAAAAAGGATGACATCCTTTGAAATCTTTTCTAGCATGTGAACAATTATAAGACAGATTTAGAATTCTCTGTTCCTGTCACAGGCTTCCTGCGGTGTCGGAGTGTCATCACACTCTCGAGGTTTATGAAAAGTGGGCAAAGAAGTGGAAAACCTTCTGTGCCCAATGCCCTAACCATAGAAAAAATAAAGATTGGCAACTTTAATAACTTTAACATACTTTAGAACTGGATTTTTTTTAAATAAATCATTTCTCAAAAAAAATAAAAATAAAATAATAATAATAAAAATGACATGAATGGCATCACTTTGTCATCAGAATAATGAATTCCCTTTGGCAGAATTGTGTGGTGTTTAGCTAACATAGTAATATATTTTTTTTCTTAATAAATGTGCTGTCAAGACAAACAGACTTGTTCAAAGAGTATATAAAGTGACATCTATGTTTAAAGCGCAGTTGCAGATCCTGTGTCCACACTAAATAATATGATATTACACTGTTCTCCTATGTGTGTTTGGCCCTCATGAGCCAGTCATGCACAGCTCCTCCTCCTCTCTGCCTTCCTTCCGTGACTATCACAAGGATTCCGCGCTGACTCTAATTCAACAGGACTGTCGCGGCTCATGAAAAAATCATGTCATATAATCAAATCGGAGTAAAAACCCGCGCGCCCGGTCTCACGGGAGTCTCAGCGCGGCCTGAATATTTCATGTAATGGAGGCTCTCACCACCAGGGAAACTCTCAACAGTTCAGGATTGCGTGCAAATATTGACTGTAGTGTGGCGCGCTTTGGGCCGGAGGAGGGCGGCTGCGTCACCGAGCCCGAGCCAGTTTTATAAATAAAGGTAATGACATGTGACATGCTCATAGCAGGGGGGCGCCTAGCCCCTCAGTCTGAGAAGGGGCTGGCCAATGCAGGCAGAGGAGAGGGGACAAAAAGTGCCCTGATGCATATGAACTGACAAATGTCTGTTTTGGCTGCTGAGAATGAAGCTCAATTGTGAGTCTGAGGAAACATCAAAACACAATTCAGGGCTAACATCCACAAAGAGGAGAGAGAGGGAGAGAGGAGGGAGAGAGGGGGAGGAGGGACAGAGAGCAGGGGGCTGGAGATGAGAGCATGGAGCGCTGGATGAGCTGCTGAGTCTGCATGGCCTTTTACGCTTCAGCAGCAGGAACCAGCAAAAAGTCCATAAAGTTAAATTTGTGGTTCAATTTCCAAACTCAGAACTTCCAAACCGCTGGGACATATTTAAAGTTTAGTTGTTCATTTATTACTTGTTAGTTTTCTTCCTTATCTTCTTCAGAATTTAGTTCAGCGGACACATATTATGCAAAATTGACTTTTTTGTACCTTCAGCCACGTTATAACATTGTTCTCTCGTAAAGAACATACCTGGAGTTGCCATTCACACAAATAACAAACAAGGGAAAAGCCTCGTTGCTAAAACATTATATAAAGTAGATTGGTTTGAGCAAAGCAAGCAACAAGTTAGTTAATTTCCTGGGCAGCCTGAAAATGGCTTTGTAGTCCATGTAAGGGCCATTAACAGTACAAACAATGCATAATATGTGTGCTTTAAGTAAAAAAAAGAAAAAATGAAAAGAAAAAATGGTGGTATAGCGTAATGCATGAAGTAAACTGGACCAATTCACCGCTTACAAATTGTAACAGTTGAGCATGCCATACCAGACATGTATTTCCTCCCAGCACAGTGGCCTTATGGAAGCCCAGTGTGCAATTTCAGGTTAACTTTCTATAGTTCAGGCTATAGATTTGCAGCCATGAAAACACATGAATAAAATATGGCACCTGCTCTTCCAACACACACAAAACATGGGTCCTGGTAATTCTGGTGTTTGATGAAATGGAAAAAAAATACAGAAATAAAATGTGTGCTGAAATATAAATAATCTTTCCAACATTGTCCAGCAGAACGTTGGGTGAAGTGAGATTCAGCAGGGAGACACAGGGATCAGACGCAACACAGACGGAAACTCTGACTGCCGTCTTGGCCAGGACTCCAGCGGGACTTTCTTGGTTAAATAAAGCTTAAATTAAAACAAAAAAAACACCAACATGAAACGCAGGCAAACAACTGAGAGATGAGGCGGTGCAGGTCAAGATCCGTGATAAAAGATGTGAGCTACTTGAGGCCTGATTTGCATACTCTCGTCAGTCATTAAAACAAGCACAAACTCACACAGTCTACTGCAAACTGTCTTCCTTCAATCTTGATTTATACGCACTGCAACCATAACGCTAGCCTTACCACGTCGCCAAACAACTCTCTGCCCCTTATATTTTATTTCCATTCACACTAAAGGTTTGGTCTCTAATCTGTTAAGTCTCGTGAAGCCTGATGAGACGACGCAACCATCGATTTACATATTCCTGCATATTCTCTATATTAATTTGCGTTCACTGCCTCGTGCATGAATAAGCATGGGGTTATAGGGCCAGAAATGGTTTGTCTCTGCGTGCATTATGTTTATTATGAATTAGCATATACTGGAGTGTGTTTGGGTTCCTGAAAAGCTGCTTGTTGTACCAAAGTTTCACAGTCAATTATACCTTATTTATGTCTTGGATGGTCTTAGTCGATTCAGAAGTGCTTTGTCTCTGTCCTCAGTTCAGTTTATTCCAAACTTTCATTGTCTGAAAACATGCACAAATGTTAAGTTTGTCTTGTACATTTTGACGTATTAGGTAGTAAACAATAAGATAAGAGAGATAAGAGATCCTTTATTTGTCCCACAATGGGGAAATTCCACTGTTGCAACACACAGTTTAGAACAGGAATGACTGAAATAGGCGCATGCAATAAAAATAGGATAAATAATTACTAAACATGGTAATAAAAATACAATATAAAGTATAAAGTGCACACTCTTATTTACAGTAGGTGGCTGTCTGGGAATAAATAGTAAACAATTCGCTGTATGCAAGGGGAAATCAACCTCTGCAGAACTATTGTCACACAAGGGGGAAAAAAAGAACACGTACAATTAAATTCTCACTCGTTCATAATGATTTAATAAGTGATAAGCTACTTATGTCTGTTTCAAAGACGTCTGAAGTGCAAAGTTGTAAACTGGAGTGCTAAAGAGCGTCTAAACGATTAAACAACTGTATAATCTGTTACACTTATTGAGATCGTATTCTGTAAATGTAAAACGTACAAAGAGACGCATGCACATACACAAAAAAGTTTTATCTTGTACCTTCATCGACAGGTAGACGCTCTTTGTTGGCGTAATAACTCTTAAAATGTCACGTGGAATTACTGATGCTATTCATTCTTACCACAAACAGCAAATGAAATACAGTAATATAAATGCAATCTCACCTTTAGCAGACTAGTTGGCACTGCCATACTGTATAACAAATGCTCATTAGCCAACACACACGTACACACACATTGACACAATTGACGTTGCGATTAAATGAATTGCAGCTTCAGACAGTGTGAAAGGCAAACTGAATCTGCGCGCCTCTAATGGTAGCGAGTGGTGCCGCGTGCATGTATTATCGTCGCTACTCAGACGTGATAATTGACGCTAGTGCTGTTACTGTCTGGAGTGAGGAAAATGACTGCATCTCTTTGGCTGTAATGTAGAAACCTGATCCTGTCTGCACATATTTACTGTGGGCTGTGCTGTCTGTGCCCGTAAGCTCGTGCATTAGGCCGGCTTCATCAATCGCCTGTTTATCTGCTGCGGAGAGCGGCGCGTGGAAGAATACTGTAACTTCCCGTCATAAGATGAAGTGTGAGGAGACCACTGGGGCAGACTGGAGACAGACTGGCGCAGATTACAGAAGGAAACCCCTCAAATGGGCAGGCAAAAACATTACTGGGCCAATCAGCTCAAAATGGGTTTACTGACACTCCGAGAGAGGTGGAAGTTAACAGAGGCCCCGTCCCAGCGCCACACTTTACGCACTGCACATTTCACTGAAGTGTGCACATTTTCTGAAAGTGAAAAATGCGACAGTCTACACTTCAGACTACTTGAACGTGGAAAAGTAAAACATCTAGCCACGTAAAACAGCTGTCAGCGATGTTGATAAAATACAGTTAAATACATCAGGAAGCCAAAACCATAGCCCAGTTTAGATTATTTACTGAACTGATCACAATCAAATTATTTAAACGTTTTCTTAACAGTATTGTTACCTGGACAGCTCACATATGTATATTTTTTTTATAGCTAAATAATTAATTTCCATCCCATTAGCGCTCATGACCATTATCCGTGGTACTGCAACCACTGGGCCCAGAAAGAAGTCTGTTGTAGGGCAGTGTTTCTCAACCAGGGGTACAGGGACCCCAAGGGGTACACGAGCAAGTACCAGGGGGTACTTGGAATGGTTTAAGGTTTTAAAAGAAGATGAAATGTACTTTTATGTGATTAAAAAGTGTCATTAGTGGTAAATTTAGCATCTTTTTGGAGTATCTTCTACCATAAATATAATATAAAAAATAAAATATACGTAATAATTGACAATATGCGACTTTTACTTGGCTGAAAATCAAGGTAAGTGTTACTCTGAGTGCGAGAGAAAGCTTTGGGGGTCCTCCAGACAAAAAAAAGTAGAGCTCCACTGTTCATGTTCAGGGCACACACAGCTTTCACAAAGGTTGGACTCTTCTCTATTTTCATGAAATTAATTTTGAGATCCTTAAAACGTCTATAAAAGTTCGTTTTGTAATCTCTCACCCCCTCTGGGTGGCGCCAGCATGCGTAAAGAAGGCAAAAAAAAAAAAAAAAATAAAATGGGGGCAGCATTGAAACCAACACGACACCATGTTTCCAGTGCAATGCATCGTGGAGCTGATACTTGCCTGAAGTCTGTTTCGCTCCACACTTGCCAGAAGTGTGTGATGAAGTGTGAATCAAAACACTGATATGGACACCTTCAGGTCCTTCAGGGCTTAAATACTGCCAAATACGTCCACCATTATGACAAACACATGGGGTTCAAGGGGATTTAAACGTTTTAAATAGTTCACCTACAGGAAACTGAAACTCAAGAACAGGTAAACTAAATGTGTACATGTTTACTTAAAAAAACAACACATTAGTACTGAGGGTACAACTGCTGCACTACCTCTGGCAACACGGGTTCGATTCTACTTTTCATATGTTATTATTGTCCAATATTTCATTTCAATTTTACTTTAAGAGTCAAGGCCCTGATTCCCCCACAAAGCCTTTACTCATGCACATTCATTTTACATACCTCCAAAGTTTTTTTTTCTCTTATTTTCCTACTTTCTCATGGCATCTCTGAGCAGATATATTTGCCTAAGTGTGTGAGGTGACAGTGTGAAGAAGAACCAGTAAATGTTAACAGCACAGAGTTATCGCCGCGGTGACACAGAGGGCCTTTATGAGCAGCTGCTGTCGACAACTGGCACAGACGGACCAGGTTTAAGACCAGAGCCACACGCACTAGACCCAAGGAACACATATTCTTTACTCACTTCTGAATATGCAAACACAAGTCAGACATAACACTCCCCGGGTTAAACTCAGGCAAAATAACAAACAATAACAAGGACAGCAATACAACAGAACAGAGCAGAAATAAACTGTTTATTGACGCCATCATTTCAGATTTAACTGCATGGAACTACAGACAATAGTTCTAAAGTTTCTCAGTCAGAATCTGAATTTGAAAAAGCTTTATTGCCGTTGTCAGTGAACAAAATTCCCAAACTAAACTTGATTGGACAGATGATTATAATAGTATCAAAATATGTAAAAGAAGGCATGCATAAAATTAAGAATAGACTTAGACTATATATAAAAGCTATATATCCTAAAGTAAGGTTAAAAAAATATCCTGGATGTTATTAAATCAATTGAGAAAACAAACACAAATATATTAACTACATTACAACATTTTTAAAAGAGCAATTCATAAAATTGTATTATTTTTACATCATCGTGGGGTTTGTCATCAATAAGCCTTTTAAACTAATACTGGGTGAAAAATATGGGGTTTGGAGTCTCAGCAGAAGTATTATAAGAAGTATCAGAGGTATAGGCTAATTTATTAAGACAATTACAAGACAGCTCCATCTACTTCAAAAGCGGAGTGTGGGAGTTATCGTTTATAGACGACATGACCCTATTTAGGGCTTATTAGGCCCTACTATGAAATTAATATGCGTAAAGTGAAATGTAAACTAATATTTGTAATAAGTTTCAAATGTATCGGTAATATACAAAGAACACTATAGAAAAATATAGTTTGTTTTTCATAGCACCATGTCAAAGTGCACACAAGAAACTGCTGTTGGAGAAACTGTGGTTGTGGTTGTCAGATGGCTCACCATTACCAGTTTATTTGGGACTGTCCCGTCGCTCAGAAATATTGGACTGAAATTGGTGTTTACCATCACCATCTCACTGGATTTCGAAGCTATGTATTGGGCCTCAAAACTCCATATGGACTATGGACTCCATAAATGAATCCCTCTGAAGGAGACTTTAGGAGGCCGGTAAAAAGGCCCTGGACTGACAAGTAAGTGGCATTCAAAATTGGAAAAAAAATCCCGTTCAGATTAAATTTGAACATGGGGAAACTTGAGGTTCTTGGCGAAATGGGGTGTTTACTTGGGACTTTATATGTGTTAATTTTTTTTAACCTATTTTCTCTCTGGTTTTGTTCTGCTCTGTTTTGTGTGTGTTTTATGTAAAAAAAAACAAACAAAAAAAAAACAGGTTGAACAGGTTAGAATAGACTTTAAAGCTGCTCTGCTTGTGTTCAAGTCTGTCCAAGCACCAAAATACATGTCTTACATGTTAGTGTCAGATGAACCATCTCAGACTCTAAAGACTCCTGGGACGGGCCTCCTGCTGGTGTCAGAGTCAGTGCTGGACATCAGCGTTTCAGTTTTATGCAGCCAGGATCTGGAATGATATTCCTAATATTGTCAGACAGGCTCCTACACTGGCACTTTTCATATCTAGGCTAATGACCAGTCTCTTTGTGTGTGCTTATGACTTTGAGAATTCTATATGTATCTTATATTTTTAAAACTGATTTTAATGTTATCATTTGTTTTATTTTTGTATTATGATTTTAAATTGTTTTTAATATGTGTTAGTAAAGCACTTTGAATTACATTTTGTACGAATTGTGCTGTATAAATACATTTAGCTTGCTTGAAATGTTTAAGGTTAGGAGAATAATGTTCACTGTTACTGAACCATCTGTACATATATTACATAGAATTGTTATTTGCTTTTAGCTTATAATGCTTTACAGTCATGAAAATCGTGATAATAAAACTTTTACTCAATCTGTTGTTCTGTTTTCATCCACTTACAAAGTTTGCAGTTCTACCCAGCTCGATTTCTGCAGAAGAGATTCATTTTTGGATCAGAATATCACACAGAAAAGTTTGAATAACAAAAGTAAAATAATGCCATATGTATTTTTCACACAGCCCCAGTTTGTGCTATTCAAACTCTATGGCACGAAAATAAAATAAAAATCAACAAAAAACATGCTCCAAATTCCACCAGAAGTCGAAAAAAAGCTGACTCCGGAGTTAGATTGAACATGAGAACAGAGAAAGCACCTGGCCTGGAGTCCCCAGAGCCTGGCCTCGTCTCTCCCCTGTGTGCGCCGCTGTGTCAGTGTGTGTTGCATTGTGTCGCAGAGTTGTGTGTGTTGAAAGTGCAGTGTGTTGCAGGCCCCATCACTTGCCTTGAGCTCTTGTCACGTTTGACCTCGTTCTCCGCTCTCTCCTAAAAGGGCTGAAGCACGCGATGTTGCATTGAGGGAACGCGCCGTTACAGTGGAGTCATGTATAATGCAGCCGTCAGTGCGTCTGAAGACTCCATGTGATCTAATTCGCCGCTCTATGTATAGGCCCCGCGTCGTTTGTGTCACGTCTGCACCGTGAACACACTGCATCGATTTAAAGTTGAAATTCATTTACATGATTTTGCATTTTACTTTACGGTCAAGGTTTTATAAAAGCAATACTGAGATAAGAGTGTTTTGTCGCCATTATTTACAGCACGATCTAGAGATTTTAAGTATAAAAAAACAGCAATAAAACAAAACAAAACAAAAAAAACATGACAAAAACTGCAAAATTATTTATGTGAGTTTAATGTGTGTGTGTAAAGATGGGGGTAAAAATAGGCCTAAATAGTGCAATTGCAACTTTATTTTTGACCAAATTGCTACAAGAAAAACATTAAAACAATAAATAATATTTGTACCACTTTATAATAACTACTTTTTCACGCCTTATTAAAGTGTGAACAAAGACTTAATTCTTAATGAACAAATAGTTTATTAAGAATGATTCAGAAACTACTTAATCGAGGGGTTATTAGTTCGGGTTGGGTAAACTATTGTTCACTGAAGTCTAAGTTAATGTTAAGTTCATGTTTTATTAAAGCTTAGGTAACTGGTTTTCACACAGTGAAGCCGAAAGCAGGTATTAGTTCCTAGCTCTTTGGCACATTGTTTTATTATTAATTAATATAATTAATATCCACATTCATTCATTTTAAGGCACATTCAAGCTTTAGAACTTTTTTTTTTTTTTTTTTTGACAACAAAGTCAAACTGGGGTGGTCCACCCAAGCACAGCCAATAAGAGCACTGCTTTTGGTCCTACTACGGGGTTAAAATGCTTTATTGTTATTTGCAGACAAAGTGTTGTGGTCTAATTTTGTTACAAAGTGCTACTTTTACAAGATACTCTTTGATGGAAAACTAAAAATACACCCATTTGCAAAAAAAATAAATAAATAAAAATAAAAAAGTTGGTCAATGTCATGTCATCTCATGTCAAAGGCCAAATGAAATACAGAATATTTTTTTGTCATGTATATTAAATGTGAATTTCAGTTTTACCATTTTTGAGCCATGGGACCTTTTGAAACTCAATGGTACATTTGTTTTTGCATCCTGCGTTTTTTTAGCTTGTATGTTTAAGTGACTAGGTATGTTTGGGCATCTTTATCTTTATTTATTATGCATTCCTTTTTTCTTGGCTATTTTCTGTATATTAATGTGTGTAAATTTGGTGTTAGTCATTACAGATGTTTATGGTAGCTTTTGTTTTTATCTTGTTAATTATTTTTTATGAATTCTTGTTCTGTGAAATCCCTTTCCTTTGAATAAAAAATAAAAATAAGAAAAGAAAAGAAAGAAAAAGTAAATAATTCTAACAATGACAACACATCCAGTAGGCCTCCCTCAGGATCTGCTGCACTTTTAGCACTAATACATATGTTTTTGAATAATAAAACAACACAAATCAACCCAACCAGTATAAACCAATTGTACACTTGGCATCTATCTTTTTTTATGATTATTTTTATTCTTATAACATTACTTATTTATTTTTGTATATTTGGTATCTATTTTTTTTTTTTTTTCATTTTAGTATTGACCTTTGACCAATTAAGTCTGAAAATGAAGTTTTAATTGTTTTACTTGCTACTCTGCAATAAGTGTAATAGTAAAAGGAAGCTCCGAATCATCTCCAATAATGGCACATTTATTCATAATTGACCTTGTATTTGCCAGTGTAATCAATCTGATACAGTCTTTGTTTATCTCAGCTGTTTCCTGTTTACATCAGGTGTGGAGAGGCGCACAAACAGCCCTCACACCGCCGTCACCGCGTAATTACTTTAGAGGTTACACAAATAACAGGTGGAGAGACGACCTTTACCCAATATTTATTTATGCCTCAAATTTAATCTGTCCCTGTCTGGCCTTTGTGGAAACGAATGAGCAAAAGCGCTGAAATATTAACGGGAGGAGGTGCTAGGATAAACGTGAGGAGAGAGAGACAGAGACAGAGAGAGAGAATGGAGAGAGACAGAGACAGAGAGAGAGCTGTGATTAGTGTGGTGTTTGTGAGTGTGTGAGGACAGAGAAAGACAAACCACAAAAGTCATGTTGCGGATTAATGATGTTTGAGTTGAGTCTTTACTTTGGTCATTACCTTTGATAACTTTGACAACTACAGTCCGGTTCAATATTTACAGAGGGGAAAAAGTGAGTAAATGATGTGTTTTTGTTCTCTCCCCATGGCTTATCCTGGGGGTCCATTTGTGTTTGTGATGAAATACTTTGCATATTATTGGCAAAACTTTACGTTAAAAAAAAAAAAAAAACAGCAACAACAATCATGTATTCTGGGTTGAATAAATAATAGCACCACTTTCTGAGGCTAGTGTGCAAAAAAAAAAAAAAAATCACTTTTGTTTATTTAAGCTGGCAAAGAAGATTGAACTTTTTGACACTTTTGTTTCATGTGAATAGGCCTTGTAATTAGTCATATGAACCCCAAACCAGGTTAACAAATCTGACAGTTAAACAACAAATTCTAACATAGAATTGTATTTTGTGCACCAGCTCAACATTAAACTAGAATGTTGTGTTTCACGTGAACTCGACCTTTCGAGTGATATGATTCTGACCTGATGCAGTTTGGAGACTGCCAGTCTGTTGTCGGTAATTCCCTTGTTATTATGGAAACAGAGCTGCAAAATGTATTTGTTCCTCATTATCCCCTAAAAATATCTATAAAAACACATGTAATTTGAATAAATGTATAAACACAAGATAGATATGTTTATGCCATACTTTGCAACATTGCAGGCAAAGCAGTAACATCTCCATGGAGGTGGCAGACCCTGCCCCAGAAAAGTTTTTATCCAGAAAATTGATAATTTATTTATTATTTATCAATTTATTAATTTGATGAAACTGAAAAAGTATAAAAACATTTATCCTTATTGGGAGCATTGCATCTCCACAAACCTGACTCGTACTTTGAGAAGGAGCCCCATCCTGCTTGTTTGGAAATCCATGTCCATCTTCCACAGTATGGAATAAAAAGTATCCATCTGTGGAGAACATGTATGGATTTAACTTTCTATTTCCATGGAATTATGCAAGTGACTTTCCTCCTCCAGAAAGTTACATACCGTGCCTTTAAATGTTGTTTTCAGCAATAAAAAAAGAGACAAGAGAAAACTGGTTTTATTTTTTACTATTTTTTTATTTGATACTTTTATTCTAAAACAATAAATCGAACAATTCTGTGGTTTATTTTCTGCTCATCATTTCATCAATCCAATGTGCGTGAAATCAAACTGAAAACTAAACCCAGCGCTTTAAAATCGTTGCTTCTTCAGATCCACGCTGTCACTTCCCAACAGTGGAACAGTCCAATTTGTCACCAAAAATGTCTCCAAATTTTCCAAACGTATTGTTCCTGTTCCCCGCCGCTGCCGCTGCTGCTGTGGGTTTGGCCTAATTCAAATCCTCTCATCATCTTATCTCTTCCTCCGTCTCCTCCCATCTCCTAAAGTGCTAACGCCGAACTCATTTGCAATTCTCCCTGGCACGGCAAATTGATGTCTTCTCTCGGCACAAGGTAACAGAATTATTCCAGACTGATTTAGGCAGAGGGGAGGGAGGGAGGGAGAGAGGGGAAGAAAGAGAGAGGTTTTGATATTTTGATCTGAATCGGTGGATTTATCTTGATTATCCTTTGCACGAGGCAGCCTGTCACCTCCTCAGATATGTGTGTTGACATGCTGACATATTGGCTGGAGATGTGCTCCTTCAGTTTCTGCAGGATAAGGACAGCCGGAGGGCACAATCTACGGCTATTTTGATTATGTGTTGGTATAAAATCAATGTTGACTGGTATTAATCAGATTTTGTCAAAATATAACAATTAGTTGATGACATATAGGAAATATGTGATGTTTTTCTCGGCAAACTCACTTCCGTTTTATTAAAGGCACTGACAGGCTGAGCCTCTGTTCCCATTCAATCTAATGGGGATTTATTTTTAATCTACAGAGACATTCTAGATATTGTTGAAAAGCTTACTTTTCACAGAATGTATATTGCACTCATTTCATGCCACAGTGGAACCCTAAAAAGGCAATACATCGCACAACAGAGCATTGGAGATAGTATTTTCTTACTTTTAAGATGGTCCAATCATGGGTTAGTTGGTCTACTTTTGTCCCAGAAAGTTCAGAATAAAGAAATATACAAACATATTTTCAATTAAGTTACAATTAAAATGCTATAGGCAAGTATTGCTGAAAATAACCCTAGTATTTTGGTCAAAGTGGTAAACATACTGACACATTTCCACTATGGTGTACAATATGTTGAAAACAATTGCAATTTTCTTATTTTTTTTCAATTGCAAAAACCAAAGCCATTGTCATTGGTCATTGGTAGCTTGTAGTGTTCTCTTTGCAAAAGCCAGATATATTTTAACAATTGATAAAACATTCTTTTATTCCTCCTTAATGAAATCCTCTCATTATTTCTATTGATAATGTCTGTGGAAGATGGTAGCGAAAATATGTTTTTGCAGTTGCACTCTTCACACGAAATGACAACATCAAGTCTGTTCTTTAACTACTGTTCATTTCAACATCTTTTTTTTATGTTGGCCTTATCATACTTCTCTTTTACTTTAGTTTTGGTTGGAACAAAAATAGAAATAATGAGACAAGAGTTTGGCACAGAGTTATGGCAGCTATAGATAATGACATCGTCCATATTTGAGCACTATTTAGTATGTAAAAGATAAGGAGCTGCTCGGCCAGTAAAATGCATGAGCCTCGAGAGCAGCGGAGTCTGGCCTGTAAACAGCAGCACTCTAGCATTTATTAAATGTCAAGTTCAAATTTAAAGAGTGACCTGCAGCATATTCCCATCTCTCTATTTCCATTTCTCCTGTGGAGCCGTCCACGAGCAGCTCCAGCCCAGCACAGCGCTCACACGACCCTCAGAGGTCAAACCAAACCTCCAGTCCTGCTCATTTACAGACACAAATATCAACTATAAAACTAGATATATGTTTCTGTTTCTAACGCTGCACCAGGCAAACCAAGGAGCGGGAAATGTCAAGGATTTTTACTGGACCCATGAACCCAGTGCTGTAGCCATAATTATTAGCTAAATATAATATGTATTTTAGACTGTGGTGATGTTTATAGTCTAATTTGATTACAGTTTGAAAATGCAGCAAGAGGAACTATTTTAATTCTAGAGAAGTGACAATAACAGTATGATTAGCTGAAGAAAAGAAATCATTAGTTAAAGGGGACACATCGGTTCATATTTCAATAACATAATTCAGAATTCAGTTGCGGCTGATCGGCGATATATTGTTTCTACGGGAAGCGACAGGTGTTTAGTCTTTGTACTTTGTTTTTTTTAATAAACGAAACAAAATGGTTCACAAATTGGGTGAAAGGTGTTGGTTTTTGCCAATGAACGTCTCACAGGGCAGTCAGCGCACATATCTGGACTTCTGAACAGCTTTTCATGACTTTACACGGACTTTTAACTGGCAAAGACCTTCATCATTGTACGCACAAAAGGCTCAAAGTCACATAAAAAGTTAATAAATATTTAGTGCAGCATTATTACCAAACACACGGACATTTTCAGACACTTACAAGTCATGTTTCAGTTAAGAAGATTTCCTCGAGTCTGTTTGACTTGTGTGTTAATCCCCACTGCGTTTTAAAAATGTATTGTTGCATAATTGTCAGAACCACAGCTGACAGTAAAAATCAGGACTGATATTTGAACATTTTATGCAAATTTTGGAGTTTAAATCTGCTTACAGTTAGAACCAAGATGGCTGTAGGTGGCGTACAGGTCACGTGTCCGGCATAAACCAATTATGCAATATCAATTTTAGAGAGCTTTTTGTCCTCGTTAGAATGGTGTTTCCTCATCACTGATTCACAAAAAGTTGTATTTTGATTGGTTCATGCGAGTTAGAGTTACTGATTCCCTGCACTTAGTTCCAGTGATTTGAAAACGTAAGACTCCTAATGACATGTAGGCTCGAAAATGTTGCGTAGACAACTTTCAAAAATAAAATTAAAACAAGTGATAACTGCTTGTTGCGGTGAAATGCTGCAGGAGGCGGGGCAAGTGTTTTAAATATCATGCATCAGTAATGTCAGCGTGGCCTCTCGACTGGAGCGTGCTGAGCCAAATGAAGACAGGTTGTTGTGCCTGGACAGTGTGTATCCAGTGAAGGGGCTCCTGCTGTGAAGGCATCTGTCTGAATATCGTCCCTCAGGTAATAACAGTAACACCCCTGCCCCGCTGAGAGAGAGAGAGAGGGGAGAGAGGCGAGAGTGAGGAGGGAAGGAGAGGGAGGGACAGGCTGTGGTTATTCAGTGGACATGGCCTGGAGGGGGTCTATGTAACCCCTCATTAGGAGAAGAGTGGATGGTCCTGCCCAAATGCACTCTGTGACTGGACTAAATCTGGCTTGACACTGAACTCATTCACCTTCAGAATCTACTATGGGGGTCTTTTTGTGACCCGGGACTTAATAAACCAGGGTGATATTAAGCCAGGATGAGGTGGAAAAATTTAGAAGAAAAGAACAGTAAAATCACTCTACTTTAAAAAAAGACTAAAACGAAGACTTAATTCATAACAAACTGTTAATTAAGAATGATTCACGCTTAGCAAATATTAACTAACTTCTAACCCCTTAATTCCCTTACTTAGTTACTAGCCTGTAAAAAATATATATATATATTTGTTTGTTTATTGAGGCTTATTAAGGTGTAGTCATTAAGAAGTGGTGCCAAAAGATCTGCGGTATTTGCAATAACTAAACCAGGACTAAACCCAAATGTAAACTTGGGCTGGATCAGGACTAGAACAGGACCAAACCAAGTCCATACCAGGAGTATGTATACCAAATAATGACAAGTGTGAGTGCAGCCTTAACCTCAAACATCCAACTGGATAACTGATGCAAAGATGTTTTTTATTTCTCTACATGGAATTTTACAGTTGCCAAGATACAACCTCAACCTACAACCTTACAACCTCCAATTGTGGTACCATCGTAAAAGGGGTATGCACCTTTTGTAAGCGAGAGGATTCTACTTATGCACCCGTTTCCCTTAAATGTTTATAAAAAGTCTAACTAATTTAGTATAGGCGACTCTTCAGTACAGTGATGATTTCTATAACCATATATCTGATGTTTTGTGCCTATACAGAGGGAGATGTATGAGCTTGTGTGCGTAGTGCTGGAGGGAGCAGACTTTGGCAGTAATTGCATCATCCATTATAAGTGTTAAACGCTCTGGAGGCCCCTGCTGATGTGGAGCATTAACCTGGCTGTGCTGGACCAAGGTGAACATCACACAGCGGGACACAAGTCACACAGACCGACACACGGGCCAAACAGGCTAAAGAGGGCAAAGAGGGCACCAGGGCATCGGGGCACGGGCCTGAGGGGACGGCTGTGTCTGAGAGAAGCAAACTGACCTGGGAACGATGAACCATGGAAGGGTTTGTCTGAAGTAGAAAGAAAAAGACACTAACTTTTATAATAGAAAATGTAGCATCATTTCCTGAATCATGCTTAATAAATGATTTGTTCATTGTGAATTAAGTCCAAATTAGTTGTCAGATGTAAAACCGCTGTTTAAAGATGACATGTAAAATTGACTTTTAAAGGCAGGCCTGATATAATGGTGTTCTTAAATATTTAGCTTGCTCAAAGCTATAAATTGATTCATGCAGGTTTGAGTAATCCAGCATTGTCCAGAAATTCAGTTGCACCCACCCCCTATCTCTGCCCAGTGCTCTGTTCTTACTTATGATTAAAAATAATCAGACTCCAGATCAAACACGTAGGGTTAATAAAGCCACAGAGCCATTTTACAACAATAAAAACCCATGCAGGAATGAAAACCCGCTGCTTTCTTTAGTGAAATACCACAATGAACTAAAACAACGGACCTGTTTCATTATTAAGCCATTTAATTTCAATATTGTGGTTTACAAAATGTAAAATTTAGAATTTTATATGTTATAGCCTAATAATATCTGAACAAAAAATATATAAAATAAAACAAAATACCTGCTTAAAAATGATTATTTTCTGTGGAATTTGCATTATATTGGTATGTAAGCCAGGGATTCATTTGTTCACTTGTTCACGGGCGATACATGGTCCCAGAGAACTGATCACAAAATCACAGTCAGACTGGAACTAAAAGTAAGAGTTTACTGCCGGGATCAGTGGAGAATTCTCCAAAGTCTTAGGGGCAAACTTTGTAATTACTCTTTAAACTTTTCAATTTTGCATTTCGTTTAATAAATGTAATGACTGGTCTGATTGTCAGTAGCAGCATGGTCACCAAACAAGCAGAGGGAAGCAGACTTGTACTCAGAAAGATATCCTCAAGTAGAAGAATAAAGTCATTGTGCTTGAGTAAATGTAACCTGAAACGAATAAACTGAATGTGTAATTTGTGTCAGCTGCACCCCGTTTGTCCTCATAGCTCACTGACTTAAACACCGTCTTTCCAGTGGCATTTGTGCGTGTCACAGTGGGGGCATCAGGGCCTGTGGAGTTTCTGATGTGCTGCATTAATATGCCCTCTCTCTCCTGCCTGTGTGCTCTGTCTGTGCTCTTCAGACTTCAGATCAATACTGTCTCCAGCCCCAGCACCAGTCGATATGTGTCACCATGTCTCTCCTCTCATTCAAATGTGTGGGCTGCCCCTGTGCATTTACAGCAATCACATGCCACACCACAAAGTCAAACAGTCCCCATCTCAGGAAATGTGCCCAGATTGGACTCTAAAGGCTTGCCTTTCACCAATGTGGCCTGGACCAAAACATGTCAATGCAGGTTTGGCTGCTCTGTCAAAACAGGGAATGTCAAAAGGACAGAACGGCATGACAATGTCAAGTTGTTTTTGTATGCTTTTTTCCCAAAATACTTTTTATGCATCATCTTTTGAAAGGTGCAAATCATAATTAAAGGGAACATATTATTCAAATTCAACTTTAATGAGCTTTTAACTTTGTGTTCCATCATCATTACTTTACTCAAAGTTGCATTTTGATTGATTCTTGTCGTGAAACAGGCCTGAGTGCTCAGAAATGTCCTGTTTTCACCTACCCCCCATTCCTCTACTTAGTTGTGAATATTTGAAAAAATAAGACTCAGTCTGATACATGTAGGTTATAAATTGGCACATAGCCACTCAAAAATATAAACATATAAACATGTAAATGAATGAAATGTCACTTTGACGAGGCGGGGCTTTTGAACAGGAAGTCAATGAATCTGTTTCTATTACTAAGCTGTTTTACATCAATACTGCAATTAATTATTGCAGTAATTATATTAAGAGGCTGTATCTTCATATAATGAGTCCTGGCCCATCTTCTTAGTCTGTGTACAGGTTGGCCCTGCATTAAGGTGCGTAAATGCAGAGAACAAACTTGGGATGTAGTTTGATGTGATTGGTCGATACACAATTCTGTCATAAAAGCTGAAATCAACTTTTAATTAAAATTAATGGACAATAATGATACTGTTTCAATTTTGTACTTTAATTCACAATTAGACCTAAACGTGATGTAACCACTCAGCACTTTCAAGTAAGATTTTTTTTTTTATTTATTCTCATAATCTACTGTGCCCTTCCATCAATATGAGCTCGTCAACATTTATCTTCCCAAATCATTTATTTCATCCCAGCTTTAATGAACCATTTCAGAGCGGCACATGTTTGGCATTTGCCCAATTTCCAGATGGGCGATTAGTCACTGCCGTCCTGAACTAAATGGCTTAATGCAACACTTGGGATTTGGACGTTCCCTCACTGTACGCCAGGCCACACAAATACGTGCTTATCTGCCATAACTAATGTTGTTAACAACACCGTAAACTAATAATTATTTTTTTTAAAAAAGAAAGAAGAAAATGTACCAAAACCAACAAAAGCCTACTATACACATTTTTTTAGAATGTTAAAAGCATGTGTGTACTCGTTGTAATTTTATAAAAGGTCATACAAAAGCAGGGTACTACACATTACAACACTGTAAATAAATAACATAAATAATAACAGAATAATAAACACAAACTAAAACTAAATGCAGCTAAAACAGATTATAGATTCTTTCATATTAATCAGTCAATAGAAACAGGAACTAAAAAGATAACATTTTGAAACAAGTGGAAAAAAAACAAAACAAAGCCAAAAATTCCTGTTTACTTTTTTTTAAACATTAGATCCACATTTTTCTAGTATAATTCCACATTCTCTTCCCTCTCGTCCTGCTGTTGTTTGTGATCTAATGGCAGTGATGTGTGTGATGAAGTGCTTTGCCCTGGTCGGCCCTCTCACCTCTGCCTCTCAGCTCGTCCTGGTCACGCCACGCTCTGGACCTTCAAACACTGACACTCCTCTGTCCACACGCAATGGGACTCTGGGACCACAGCACTCTTCTGTCAAAAACACCACATTATTCTGAGTGTGTGTTTAGGAGTTGTAAGTGCATGTTTTATAATGTTTCATAAAGGTCATTTGAAGAAGTGGGATGAAGATTTTAGATCAGACAAGATTTGACTAAGATTTGACTTTTGTTTGGATACATATTGTGCACACTTATATTTTGTAGATGATGTTCCTGTCCACAATGACATGACAATGACACATTCCACTCATTGTTACTGAAGGGTTTTATATTTTTATACTTTTATATTTGAAGACTTTTTTATATTTTATAATTATAAAATAATGGCTTTATAGTTTTACATATGTAAGATGAATTGCAGAGGTTTTGTTTGTTGTACAACATGTCAGTTATTGAGTTTCAGGTAACATCCAAACTAGTTGTGAAGTCTTCATTTTGTGGCAGAGCAGATGCAAAGCCTAAATCTCAGGAATGTCTGTGTGTAAGATAAACAAAACGGCCTCTCCCTGCGCACACACCATATAAGGAGAACTTTACGTTAAACCCCCCATCAGAAGACTCCAAGAAGGATGACATCGCCTCTTCTTGCATATTCATGTATTATTCATGTGCGATGTGTTAAATACGGATGGACTGAGCCAGTGGTTACGTTCTGGGGAGATAGCGGCGAGAGTAACCATTTTTAGGCCCAGGACGTCCGGAGCTCTGTATTAGATGATTTTGTATTAGGGAAATAAATCTTTTGATTGTAACTCGTCGAATCCTGGCCATCACTATACTGGTATGTGTTATTAGTTATATAGTGTAGTAATTGTTGACTGCTAAACGCTCCACTCTTACAGTAAACGAACACGCTGGATTTGGCTGAAGATAAATAATAAGAAATAGCCGAGGAACTCTTCAGTTACAAAAAGGTGCTTGTCTCAATGAATGTTATTGCTTACCTGGAATGTTGCATGGTATGACATTAAACTTACATGTGGACAAGTACAGTGCCAGATTGTATGCGTACATCCATACTGTGGCTCCGGTGTTAAACATAGAGATGGCCAGTGTCATAACTGTTAATGCTCAGGCCTGTAGGCCATGCGCTCAACACAGAATCAATGCTTCTGCACTTATGGGAGAAAACGGAAACAGTTTTTCCAGAGTACTGCTATTTTAAATTCCACCTGAAGAGGTCATTGAGAGGACACTTTAGGGATGATCAAAGACATTCACACATTTGTACACGTTTTACAGTGTGGTCACGCTTTTGCACATCATTATCCTGTTGATTTAATGATGCGTGGTTCCACTGCCTGAGCCTGAAACATGCTCGACCTGGCACTGTTCTCCCAATGCTGTGTTGTACTTATATGTAAATATATCAATTTATGCACATTCATTCATTCATTTTCTACCGCTTATTCCCGTTAGGGGTCGCGGGTGACTGGAGCCTGTCCCAGTGACTTTGGGCCTTAGGCAGGGTACACCCTGGACAGTGGCCAACTCGTCGCAGGGCTAACACAGAGAGACAGACAAGGACAGACAACCATTCACTCTCACATTCATTCACTAGGGACAATTTAGAGTTGTCAATTAATCTACACAGTCATGTCTTTGGACGGTGGGAGGAAGCCGGAGAACCCGGAGAGAACCCACGGTAACACGGGGAGGACATGCAGACTCCACCCAGAGAGATCGTGTGATGTTGGGGTGGTTATAACAAATCTAAATGTTTTAAAAATCTCACAGCAAGTTGTTGAAATTTTGCAAGTCATTTTCTTGTTTCAGTAAATTAGACACCACTGCCAGAAGCCAAAATCAAATCTGGCCATGTCTCTTGAAGTAAAATAACTAGCCAATAAATCAAGCAAATAATTATATTAACAAATCTAATTCAACAACAACAACAACAACATTCAGTATTGTCAATTTTATAAATTTAAAAAAAATCAGATTTTTAAATTAGTTAATTTAATAAAATCTTGGCTCGTGTTGTTTTGTAGTTATTTTTCCAAGATTTCCTTGTTATTTTTCTTATTTTATGATAATATTCCTCACGTAAAACAAACCACCATGTGGCAGTACAAAATGGCTGTAGACATATGTCTTCAGAATGTAGTTTGTAAAAATGGAGGATACTGAAATGAATGTATGAGTTTCTACACGTCTGTATCCTAAGCATTATTACAGGTGAGAAAATAAATGAATAAAAATCCACTGCAAAACATAAAGAAATAATTTGTACATTTTCCTGTGCTATTTTAAACAGTACTGTACCCCTTTCACAGTGATCCACAGCCTTTTATCCTTTAATGCTTCTGGTAGTACTTTGCCTGTGTCTGTATTCTGTCCTTACATATTCTCACACGTTTAATGCATCATCCATCTCTCCACTCAGCCCTGCTTCTTTAGTGTTGTACTCTTTTGTCACTCCATACTCTTTGTTTGGCCTGTTCTGTATGTCCCCCTTTTGTGCTCAGACAGTTTTAATGCACTGAGATACGGCCCTGTAAAAAATGGCTTCAGTAATAACACCCTACATTTAATCCTTAATTCAATTGAACTTTAATTATGTCTAATATAAGAGGTCCAACAGCGTGGACGACTTTTTGATTTCAGGAAGTAGCCACTGTGTTGTGCTTTCACAGACATTTTAAAAGTCCAATTAAACTTAATGTCACAATAGTAATACTTTTCTAATTCTCAAAGACACATCTAAGTGCTCCCATAAAAATCTATTTTTATTCTCATAAATTGGTATGTCCAGGGTAAGTAAGAACAAAATGCACTCAGAAGTTGTATTCTACAAATTACTTCTACCTAACCCTAACCTTAACTAACAAATTTTGCACCATTCCTTAATACAGAAGCACTATTCCTCAGGCTCAAGGTTAAGGTACACTTTATTGTCCATGTAAGGATTTTTTTAGGGTTAAATGGTCACATTTATATAGCACTTTTCTACCTTTCAAGGCACTCAGAGCACTTTACATCAAGGAACCACTCACCCATTCACTCACACATTCATACACCTGTGTACACTGACACTGGGGGCGCGGCAGGTTGAGTGTCTTGTCCAAGGACACAACGGCAGTATTCACCTGTGGGAGCTGAATCGCACTGGCAACCTGTGGGTCTGACTGCTCTACCAATAATGTTCATACACAATGAGTACATACACCAGTGTTTACTTTTTACAATTCTACTATTACATTTTTACTTTCTTTATTTTGGATAGCCTCTTGAGATGCATCATATGTTTTTCAATACATGTGCCCTTTCTATCCATTTATTCACTGGCCAAAGAACACACATGCACAATAATAGACAAAGGCCAAGACCATATATAGGCCAAGACCATGTATACGTATATAAAACAACAAAAGAAGAAAAAAAAAAAGAAAAAAAATTGCTCATTTGTGAAGGCGCCTGAAGTGGTTCAGCACCACGGACAGCTACAGACCAACTATACTTTATTATAGACCACTTACTATCAACAAATTGATTTTACGAATACAGAAATGGTGAAGACGCAGTAACTAGACATTAGATTCTCCAGAATTCGTCAAATCCAGCAGTTTGTGTTTATACTTGTCTCCCTTTGGGCTGTCCCTGTCCTCCTGTTGTGCTGATCTTGTTGCTCTTTTCCAGAAGTATCGTAAACTTCTTGATTTGTCGTTCCTTACTTTTCTTTTTTTGTGCTCCCTGTGCGATCTGTATAAAATCAAACACTCTTTTGAAAATTTCTTCAGGGACAATGCTCCTAAGTTTCTTCTGAAGAAATTCCATTAGACATTAGTTTAATGTTTTAGAATTTAATTAGGACAGTCAATTTTCTACCAACTTTATAACCTTTTTTGGGGGGTTAGGTACAAAGGTACTTTGAGCAACACCACATTTACTTGTCAACATCAATTACAGTTTAAATACAGAATAACTGTATGCTTATTTACTATTAAAATTATAACTGATACCTGTATTGGAACAGGTGACACACTGTATATTCAGAAAAAATGAGTACCTCTATATTTTTGTACTATTCTGATAACAATAGTCAGACAATATTAAATCAATCCAACATAAATTACTTTGAAACATGTACTGAAATGTATTGGTTGAGGTTTAATCATCAGACAAATGTGAAATGTCTGTAAAATGAATCACAAGAGTGCAGAAATACCACCTCGCTGTCATAGCCGGCTTGCAAGCTCATGCAATAAATGTCTTCAAACATAAGACGTGACTCAGTTTTTCTGAAATCCCAAAATATAAACTGCAATGTAATGCCCGTCTGACAGTTTTGTGTTGGAAGTGTTTGTTCTTCTCCAGGAGCGAGGACTCATTTCAAGAAGCTTACAGCTTTTGGCCGAGCGTTAGCCGAGCTTTAGCGCTGTGGAGTCTGCAGTCTGCCACTGGAGCAGGGGTCGCACATGTGTTTCTTTGTCAATTCTGCTTTCTCACTTTCATCTCCAGAAAACAACAATTGAGCATTTTATCCGTCCAGTTTTGCCTGAAAAGTTCTCATTCTCCTTGTCAGCACTTCTCTCTCCTGTGTCCTTTATGTCCACCCTTATTTTAATAATGAAACTCAGTCATGGGTTTGAAAGTGGGAGGGATCCTTTGAAAGCTCCCTGGATAATTAAATCAAGCTTTAAAATGTAAATATACCATAAAAAATATTCAGCTCCACTGGTTTTATTAGATCCAGTCTTGAATGTTTGACGAGGCTGTTAATTTTGACTGATGGCTCACTACAGTTGCATGATCACCGACAGCTGCAGCTTGACAGAGGGAAAACGGCAACTTACTGTATTTAGAGAAATAAATACAGCAATTAAGCACAACATTGACAGGTGTAAGTAAATAATGTAAATGTCTTAATCGTGTTGTGTCAGCAAGCAGAGAATCTTTAACAGTGCAGCTTTTGTGTGGTCTGTAGTGGGTGATATTTAATGTATTTATTTATTCATCTTTATTTGACCCATAAAACCCACTGATATCGAAATCTGTTTATGAAGGGCACAATTAACCCAGGAAACTTGCAGCACACAATTTTGGTGATAATATCATGGTATTTGTGATATTGTGGCTATAGATTTGCGCACAATACAATTACAATCATCATATGTACATTAAACAGATACGTACAGACAAGATGATTTGTGAACTTAACTTGAATTTGTCGGCCTTCTCATGTTGTTTATGATATTCATATTAATGGTTATTGGCTGCAGCAATAAGAGAGGTAATGGATGTTGATGTCCAATGAAATAAAAAGAAAAAAACAGAACAAAGTCTCAAGTCTTGGTGGTAATTTGACGTCATTGTTTTGCGAAATTATAGCTGGACTAGCTTAGTTAGTTCTGGTCGATTAATCAGCAAACTCCAAGAGGGTAACACAGCAAAAAGAAGAGAAAGAGTGCTCGTTCTTACAATTTTGTCTGTCGTTGTTTGAAGATATCAAGAGTTGGGCTGAAAAAGTATTCTCTTGGATAACCATTCATTCAGGACTGTAGGTGAAAGACTTCTTATGCTGGATTGTATTGGGTGGAGTACATTTGGTGGTGCATCAATAACCGTGTGAGTTTTTCTTCACTTCTCCTGTTTTTCTATTCAAGGTGCATATTGTCTGTTCAAATGGACTAGCTAAAATTGCTGAAATAGTTGAAAAAGTTTATACCGATTCCGACACAAAAGAGTTGAGAGATACCAATGCATATTTGGCACGATATTTCGCTTCATTGGCGAATAATCCTCTTTGATGGGCAGATAAATTTGCACAAAGACACAGTGGCACCTGTAAATGGCGTGTCCCCGGTGATGGTTTAACTAATTCTCTAGCACAGCAGAGAGAGCAGCAGAGAGCCAGAACCGCGAGGCCGAGCCAGGTCTGCGGAGCTCTGAGTGTTGGCCAAAATCTCCATCCCTCGCCCGCCTTCATCTCCTCCCATCATGCACTGAGCAGCCCTGGCACATGTCGATGAACCGTGGGGGACCAATGGAGGAGCAATTTGGAAAGCCATCCGCTGAGAGGCTATTAATTGATTTTGTGTGACGTTCAATATGATGGTATTTTCAAGTTGAGATCATCATGTGCGACTGAAAAATTGTTGGCTTAAATTAACTTTTGTGCATAGACTAGTGACTCGCCAAACTAACATTAAGCTTTCATTTGTCTTCCCCAGGCCAGCTACATAAAAAAGCTATTAAAACTTAAAAGTCTCTTTTTCAGTTCAGTTTTGGCAGAATTTGGTGGTAAACGTACATTTCAAATGCAGCTCCACCTCCGGCAACAACTGTAGCTCTAAAGTAACAAGTCTGAGAACAGATGTAGTCATTTTTCACAATAAGAATTCTCTGAAAGAAACATTTTTAAAGATTATACTTGCAAGACCTGGAAATGATCACAATGTTTTTCTTTGTGAATGAAAATGCAACTTGGTGAACAAAAATTAGGAAAATCTAAGGTTAAATTTACTTTATATTGCTTGACAGCATAAAAGAGACTGTCCATCAAGAAAGATATATTTGGTCGTTTGTTTAGAGCCCAAAAAACGACCAAACAAGGCGTATGGGTGTATGCTAAAACAGCGCCCCTGCAGGTCTAAATTGTCTAAATTACGCACATTAGAAGCCAATAAGACGTGAAAGCAGGACTTACCACGAGTTTTAGAGATTTCAGGCTTGCTCCATGTTCAATTTTAGCACAGATCCAGAGAAAACGTCTTTTCTGATGATGACATCCACTAATTCTGGTCACAAACAGCGAAATCCACACGCTAGCGCCAAACTTATCCGCGACAGGAAGTGAAATCACGGAGCGTCTGACGGAAAAAAACAAAACTAAAAAAAAAAAAAATTTTTTTTTGAGACAGTTTAGACAATACATAAAACATAATCGGTGTAATTGTAACTTAAATAAAAAAGCAAATAAATAGCAATAAAAATATTACTTAAAATTAACTTAAACTTTTTTTTATTTTTTTATCTATGTTTGTTTTTTCACTTTCTTCTGCAAAATTATGTGTAATCCTACATATCCTATCCCTATAATTATCTAGATATACTTTATAAAACAAATACATTTTTAGATATGCTGATGCCACCTGCTGGTCAGTTTATGTAACTGACATACAAATAGTGCATCTTAAATAATAAACAGAAGGTTAGGTCTGTATAACCAAACAGAACAAAAATGTCTGTTATTTAAGCTATGATAGCAGAATGTGTCAAAATCTGCAGTGAACAGTCATTTTGATAATTTAGGCTAATTAAGCAGGAAGCCTGGGGGGCAGCAAAAATGGCTCTGAGGGCCACATTTGGCCCCTAGACCAGAGTTTTGACACTCTTTTAATATCGAATGTATTAGTCTGTAAACGCTTTAGCTACATCCCCATGCACTCCTCTGCTTCGTCAGACTCATCGTACAGTTGAGTCTGAACAGTCCTCAGCTTCAGCCTCACGGTACAGCCGGGTTTGAACAGTCCTCAGCTTCAGCCTCACGGTACAGCCGGGTTTGAACAGTCCTCAGCTTCAGACTCATGGTCCAGCTGGGTTTGAACAGTCCTCAGCTTCAGACTCATGGTCCAGCTGGGTTTGAACAGTCCTCAGCTTCAGACTCATGGTCCAGCCGGGTTTGAACAGTCCTCAGCTTCAGCCTCCACGGTACAGCTGGGTTTGAACAGTCCTCAGCTTCAGCCTCACGGTACAGCCGGGTTTGAACAGTCCTCAGCTTCAGCCTCCTCCTCCTCCTCTACATACAGCTCATAAACCTCTGAGGTGCTGCCCACCTCTTGTCCGGCTCCTCACACTTAATACACTTTTATCTGATACACAGATCCTCCGGTTTCGATCTCATTCTGGTTAAATAATAGTTCATAAACATCTTTCAAGAAATAATTCAATACAGCCAGTCACACTACAATCTGCAGATGATGCAGCCATACTTATTGCAGGACCATAGACTGTAGATCAGTGGACTAAGGGATTGTGACGTCACCCATAGCGTTTGCCTCCAGCCAAATGAAGCCCATCGCGGCTAGCAGTTATAGCGGCTAAAGCGGAGCCAGACTCAATATTTGGAAATCCGAGTGCGTATCGTGGCAACCACACGGACTAATCAGGAGCGCGGTTGCTAACGGTATCCGCCCCTCGGTGAGTGGAGACGGCGGCAACGTGCGGCGCTAGCTGTCAATCAAACCTGTTGCTAACACGAGCGAAAACGGCCCCTGGAAAAGGAAGCACTGGATTGGTCAGTTATTATTGCTAATAACTTGATTTATGAACAACCTAACGAAAAAAAACACCTGATTCATGTAGAGTGAGTCAAAACAGACGTTTTAGTTTCAAGATGGTGAGCTTGACAGAAACAGTTAAAGAGTAAAGGGCACCAGTGTCCCAATAGAAAGTGAATGGCAGCTCGGCTTTATGGAGCCAGGAGCGCCTCCATAGCTGCTTCCTATTTGGAACGCGGCGACTAGCATGCTAACATGGTCCACTGATATCTACAGTCTATGTGCAGGACTCAGGACCAGAACCTTCTGACATGACTGTTTGTGAATCACGTTCACACAAAGCACAGAGAATACAACAGCCCTGCAGTAAACAGAAGATGTTCGTGACAGTAAGGAACCAGAGGACACAAACTGCTCCCACTCCACTGGACGATGAAGAGGCAGGAGCTCCTCACAGGCTCCAGCTGTGCTCACAGTGAATGATACAAGACATACACATCATAACTATTCACCAACTCAACCTGATTCAGATAACCTTGTGGTGTGTGCATCCTGATTCATCCCTGCACTGTATTTCCTACAGCCTTATATCCATAATTTGGTATGATATGCTTCTAAGTGTACAGGAACACTGCACAACAATGTATTTAAGGGCAAGATGCTGAGGATATGTTAATGACCTGATCAGCCTTTATTCCCAGAATTCATCTTACCTCAGTGTGGGACGTCTGCAATGTCCAGGACACCTTTGTCTCATAAATGTTTTAGCAATATTTCACAGAAATTTGATCTTAATGATAAGGCTTTCGATATGCCCCTCGAGGAAAAAAAAAAACCAACATAGTGAGTGAGTCTAAAGAAAATTTATAAATCGTCTGAATAAATCAGACTTAAAGTTTTATTTTATTATTGGTGATTTTCATATTTTTAATTGTTAAAAATAGAATACATTTTGCTTTTTTATCTTTTAATATTAAAAGTGTATTACTGCAGAACAATTTGTATTGTTGTTGTTACTATTGAAATTATTATTATTTACATATAAAATTACATTTATGTTTAGTATTAAATCAACCTAAATCTCAAACTCCTTGATTTTGGCAAACAATGGATAATACTAATTTAAAAAAGATACATCTATTTCCTCCAGAAGCTCCGTGATGTCACTTCCTGTCGCGGATACGCGCAGAAGTTTGGCGCCAGCTCTTTGATTGTGGATTTCGCTGTTTGAGACCAGAATGAGTGGATGTCATCAGAAAAGACGTGTTTCTCTGGATCTGTGCTAAAATTGAACATGGAGCAAGCCTGGAATCTCTAAAACTTGTGGTAAGTCCTGTTTTCACGTTTTATTGGCTTATAATGTGCATAAAATAGACAAATTAGACCTGCAGGGGCGCTGTTGTAGCATACGCCCATACGCCTCGTTTTTATTATTTATTGTGCATTTTCCAAATATCTCTTACCCCCATTTCTTGGCACAACTGTACTTCCCTGCAAAGGCTTCGAGTCAGAATATTACTAACTAAGCAGCTTAATCATTTTATACAATTCCACACTCAGCCAGCAGTCATCAGTTGAAACAAAAATATTTCTGTTCTGCAGTTGTTGGAGATTCCGAATGTCAGCTGTTTTCCACATTTGAACTTTAGCTCAAGTCAAATAGATCCGTAATGTCGTCTGCTTTGGTTTCGGCTGACATTTAGATTACATTAGGCCCTGGTTTGGAGAAGGTGACCGTTTTGCTGACTCCTGCTCGAGTGATGAATCTCCTGCGGGTGAACTTTCACACAACGACGTGCCTGCAGCCGTCCCCCGGAGGATAAAGACACATACAGCCCCGGATTACTCTTCGCCTTTAACTAATTATCCACTGCTAATTAATGTGTAGCTAAAGCAATCAGAATGGCCACACCTGTCTAATTACATACAAGTCAAACCGAAGAGGGCTGGATCCAGGAGAGGTGAGTGATGAAAGTCTCTGGACTGAGTTTGTGCTGACAGCCCGCTAATTGGATTAAACAGGAAGTTGTTCATTAATTAGTGTAGCATGGTTGAGTGGCATTGGATTCTGACTGGCTGGTTATGAGAGCCAAAAAAGACGAAAGAAGTGCATATTACAAGGAAGCTTTTGAAGTATTATTCAAATTCATTTAAAGGAGACATTGAGCTAACCCTTTTAACCTGACAATCGTGTCACTTCGTCGTTAGTTTACTCAAAGTTGTATTTTGATTTCTGCATGTTTGACTAATCCTGTATTGTCCTGCAAATCAGACTCGAGTGCCCTGTTTTCACCTACCCCCTATCCCCGCCCACATCCTTTTTCTTAGTTGCGATGATTTGAAAATTGATACAAAATTTTCACATTTAAAAACAGGTAAATGACAATCTTTTGTTTGCTATGGTAAAATGCCACATTGAAGAGGCGGGACTTCTGAGTTCTGCAGGTTTAAACAGGAAATCAAGCCGCTGATGATGACAATGAACACAATGTAAAATGATGATCTACGATGTTATAGTTCAACACCTGAAAAAGCATAACATGTCTCCTTTAAAGAATTATACCTGCTTATTTATTTGTGGTTAAATTGCACATATTACTGAAATATACTAAAAGAATTAGCATGTTTGTGTACAATTCTTCTGTTTTACAATCTCCTTAAAAAGTGGAGTTAGGTTTTATTTAATTTTAGCATTCATGTTTCAGCAATAGAAGACAGAAGGCAGAAAAATACTAATTAATGACAGATGGGTTATGAAAATAATAACTGTTTGTTACTACTAAAATAATTAAAAATATTAAAAAGATGGGTTATGAAAATAATAACTGTTTGTTACTACTAAAATAATTAAAAATAATAAAAAGATGGGTTATGAAAATAATGAATATGTTTGTTACTACTAAAATAATAATACAAAAAATAATAATTACTGAAATATATATAGAGAGACACTTACACTACTACCAAAGCATTCTGTTAAGTACAAATATTCTTAATCAATTCCAATAGATACGCTATTTTTTTTTTTTTTTTTTAGATTCCTTCTGAACATTGCATTGCTCTTGACATACTAAACATATGTGGCATAAAGTGCAGTATCACAGCATGTGTAAGGCTCTCCATACGGCCTGCCTCACGCTGGGCCGTTGTTGTCCTCCCCTTATGCAAACCTTTAAATAGCTGCTCTTTACTTCCCAAACCCAAAGCACCAAAGGCATAAATAGGTGCAGTTTGTCCATCACAGACAGTATCCAGGGGCCAGCTCCTCGGGCCCGGCTCCCTTTGGCACCAGTGGCATATTGAGAGGGTCTGTGAGGAGTGGCTCCCTGGAGCACTGACAGAGGCGCTGCGTGGATGTAAAGGAGGTGATTGAAATCATCTCATGGAGCTCCAACTGGTCCCTCAGTGCAGTGTGCAGCAGGTCAGTCTCCAGATGGTGACTCCATTCAAGCGCCTTTGATTCAGCTCTACTGGCACAGTGACAAGATAGACTGGAGTGGGAGGAAGGCCACTACTTTACTTTGCACGGATGAGAAAGGCTAAGGTAACTGCTGTAGAAGTGCAGGAGCTGTGGAATGTGTTTTAAGATTTACACAGCATGTTTTGTAAGCTTCTTGTGGTCAGCAAATAGTTTACAGCACATAAGTTCACATTCTCACATCACACAGAAAAGCTTGGCCGGTTGGGTTCTCCCCAGCGCTTACTCCCCCCCATCAGCCTGAACATGCAGCAGACTCTACCGGGTTTGTCCAAGAACGTGCACAGGGTGTCTGCAGATCTGACTGCTACTGCACAGCTTACACTGGAGGATGAATAAATGAAGAACATAGACATAGATAGATAGAACAAATAGACCACAATTAGTCATT